>CM066032.1:1592921064-1593375101 GCA_033557465.1 Ichthyophis bannanicus
CACTGCTGCTGTTAAAAATATTGAATCACAACAAGGGCTATATTATCGGGAAAATAATCGTGCTGGCAAATTATTAGCAAATGCCCTAAAAGGTCAAAAAGAAGCCAAGCGTGTTACCGCCCTCCGTAATCCGTCGGGGGGGGGCTTGGTCACTAAAGATACCGAAATCTTAGAACTCTTTCGTGATTTTTATACTCGGCTTTATCAATCTGAATGTGATTTTGAGCCAGATGTATTTGAACGCTTACTTTCAGGGGTACAAAGACCGACCCTATCTGACGAAGATAGAGTGGCCTTGGACACACCATTTACTGTCTCAGAAATTCATTCTGCTATCAAGAAATGTGCCTCGGGTCGAGCCGCAGGCCCAGACGGTCTCCCTGCTGAATTCTACAAAACCTTTCACGCTGACTTAGCTCCAGTTTTGAAAATTTATTTTTCTGCTCTGGCCGAGGAGGGTTCTCCTTCTGGGTCCTTTTCAATGGCAAATGTAGTAGTTTTTGAGAAAGAGGGGAGAGACCCGCAACTAACAGCTAATTATCGTCCAATTTCCCTCCTAAACGCGGACTATAAAATATTTGCCACCATTCTCTCTACCCGGCTCTCGGATAGGATGCCTACCTTAATACACCCAGATCAATGCGGCTTCATTCCTGGTAGATCAACTGCTGACAATGCTCGGACTCTATGCCATGTACTGACTACCGCAGTTAATCTTGATCGCCCATTTGTTGGCCTCTCACTTGATGCTGAGAAGGCCTTTGATCGCTTAGAGTGGCCCTTCCTGTTTGCAGTCCTCCGCTGGTACGGATTCGGGGAAGGTTTTCTCCGTTGTCTTCGCACCATGTACGCACAGCCTACAGCCAGTATATGTGCCAATGCTTTAAAGTCTCAGCCTTTTCCCCTTCAACGCGGCACTCGCCAGGGATGCCCACTGTCTCCACTTCTCTTCGATCTTGCACTCGAACCCTTGGCTTTACTAATCCGGCAATCGGAGGAGATTCATGGAGTCCCCTTCACCCATAGGGAAATCAAAATTTCAGCGTATGCTGATGACCTTATGCTTGTTGTCTCTATAGACTCAGTACCGGCTGTCCTAGAGCAAATTGGTAAATACTCACAACTGTCCGGTTATAAGATAAATTGGACCAAGTCGGTAGCCTTTCCATTAAATCCTTTGCTTCATCAGGCAGATATGCAACCCTTCCCCTTTTTATGGCAACCTCGCATGGTCAAATACCTTGGGGTTCACTATTGTTCTCCTTTGGAAGACACTATCTCCTTCAATGCCAAAGCCTTAACCTCTAAAGTCCGGGCGCTTACTCACCGCTGGACTCCTTTAACACTTACCTGGTGGGGTCGATTAGAAACCATAAAAATGATGATTGTTCCGAAAGTGAATTATATCTTAGAAATGTTGCCCTGTCTCTTCCCTCGACGTATATATAAAGATATAGAGGGTCTTCTGACTAGATACTTGTGGCAAAATAAGACACCTAGGATAGCGAAACATAAGCTACAAGCAGATAAGGAAAATGGGGGTGTCAGATTCCCTGATTTCCTGAAGTATCATCAATCTTTTCTTCTCAAACAAGGCGCTCGTTGGCTGGAAGATCCAGTACCGAGTAGACCTGTGTGGCTAGACATAGAAGAGGACCTTTGCAAGCCGATTCCTCTTACTTTTCTCCCTGGTATGACTCTCCCATCAGACTCCCACTTTCCACCAATGCTTTTAGACACCTTAGGTGCCTTTAATAATCTTATGCACTCTTTAGACTCCCGACTCTGTCCGTTAGACAAGCTCCCACTTTGGTACAACACTCGATTTCGAATACAAAATAAGCCGATGGCGTGGAGCCCCTGGTACACTAGGGGCATTTGGATTCCTAGTCAGTTGTTCCATGAAGGTCGCTGGAAAACTTTTAGTGAATTGCAAATTGAATTTGGTCTCCCAGCGAAACACTATTTTCAGTTGGTGCAACTTCAGCATTGCCTTCGGAGTGCTAAGGTGCTCCCGCCATCGGCCTCCCCTACACAAGGTTGGTTGGAGACTATCCGATCTATCGGTAGTTCACCGGGTGTAGCATCCAATTTTTACAAAACCTTATGTAATGCTATAACTAGAGATACCCCTATAGCGCAGAAAGCATGGGAGAGAGAATTGCATGTGACTTTGACCCCGGAGCAATGGAGCCTTGTCTGGAGTAGAGTGACACGGGTCTCCCGATCCGCCTCACTCACTCAGACACTCTTCTTTCTAGCCCACCGGTGTTTTTACACTCCTGACAGATTGGCCAAATGGAACACTACTCAGGGCAATAGTTGTTGGACATGTCATGCGGCCATTGGTTCACTACCTCATGTTATGTATGAATGTCCCGCACTACAGTATTACTGGCGTCGGGTCTGGGGTCGTATCCAGTCTATTTTGCACTTTCAAGAGCCCCTTTCTTGGAGGATAGTGGGACTTCGCTCAGCTGCGGGGATCCCCTCTCTTCCAAAAACGGCTTACTTCCTTTTGGACTTTATGCTTGGCATTGCTATTTCCCTAATTACGAAATACTGGAAAAATAGCTCCCAGCTGAGCCCCAATGAATGGTGGAATCATGTTTGTCTCTACAGTAAATATGAACAAATACCTCGTATGTTTGCTTCCCCCATTCAGACTCCTCATCATCGGTCTAAATGGAAGATGCTCAATGACTATGTACATTCTGCTCAATGCTCTCATCTGACTGTCTAAATTTGTATATATCTTTGTCCCATGATTATTCTGTATCGCAGATACTCTTTTGATTGTTTGATGTATAATCACTGTTGTTTGGAAGCGCTCACATGCTGACATAATCAGCTAGAGAAGAAGCGTGGGGGTGGGGGGTAATTGGGTTTACTTTTCTTTATTGTATACTTGTTTTGTCTCCTTTGGTGTGTTGTTTCTTTTGTTTGTTGCAAAATGAAAATAAAAGTTAAAAAAAAAAAAAACAATAGCAGAGATTTTATTTTTCAACCTCTGTCGCTTTAATTGCCAAAGAAGCATTTTACCGGCTTTATTACCATGTTCGTAAAAATTACGCTTCATTCTCTACATATGAGAAGCAATCTCAGTTGTTTCCAAAGCCGCTAATTTGCCTCTCAACTCTATCAACTTCCGCCAAGTGTTCTTGTTCTGAGTACGCTTGTGTATCGACTCCAGTTCACTAATCTGAGCTCGTAAAGTCTCCTGCTGAATCATCATTTGTCTACGAAACACTTTCGAAAGGGATATCAACTGCCCCCGCATCACTGCTTTCCCCGCTTCCCACAACAAAGAACAAGATATCTCAGGTGAGTCATTAAATTGTAAGTACTCTTTCCAACAGGCTTGGATTTGCTCCACAAATAGCTTATTTTTCAAAAGCTGTCTGTTCAAAGACCAAGTTCTAAGGGGAGTTTCCTGATCCGCCAAAACCCAATCTAAAGCTACCAAGTGATGGTCCGAGGGGCCTTTATCCCCAATGTGCACTCTGGGAATAGAGGACATGAGCGACTGGGACACCAACCAATAATCAATTCTGGAATGTGAGTGATGTCTGGGAGAGAAAAACGTGTAATCTCTTTCGCCAGGGTGAAGCTCCCTCCACGCATCTCGGAGGTCAGAATTGGAGATGAATGACCTGAATGCTTTAGACGCACCCTGTCCCTGCGCCCATGTAGCTGACCTATCAAGCTCTGAGGTGACACTATTGAAGTCTCCCCCCAACAAAATTTCACCTATAACATGAGTCCGAAGAACATCCAGAAGGTCCTGCAACGACATCGTAACATCTGTGGGAGGAATATAAACATTAAGCAAAGTGATTGGAAAAGTATTGCATGACCCAACAAGAAGAAGAAAACGCCCCAATGGATCTGAAATATGCGATGAGACCATAAAAGGACAATCCTTAGAAATTAAAATCGCCACCCCCCGCTTATGTGCAGTAAAATTAGAATAAAAAACCTGCGGATATGCCTTAGACGATAGATCTGTTAACGCATCTGGTGCTAGATGTGTTTCCTGGAGAAACACAATATCTGCTCTTTCCCTAAGAAGTTGGGCTTGCACTCTGCGCCTCTTGATGGGGTGATGTAATCCCCTAATGTTCCATGTTATTAATTTAATCATAGGAATCATTACAAATTTGCTTACCTGAAACAGCTAGTTGGTTCCATACTGCCACTCTTACAATATTGAATACATAGTTAATGTAACAAGAAATCCCCCTAAATACCACTCTCTCCCCAAGAGAACACTTCTCCCCCCCCCAGAACTGCGAAACCCACACCCCTCCCCCCTTAACATTCCCCCCAACCCCTATTGCCTCCCTCCCCCCACCCTCTGGCCCTGCACCAAAAGGACCTCCCCACCTCATAGCAAAGTAACAAAAAACAACATGACAAACAAGTCGCCAAAGGGGTAACAAGACCCACATTAAGATCCCAGCCCCCTCCATCCCTTCCCCCAACCCGAGGCATTCACCCTCAGTCGCACAGATCCCCCCTCCCCCACACACAAACCAAGACAGCATCCTTTTCTAACTTATAAAAAGAACCTTAGCTCTACATCATATTCAATCTAAGCACAGTGATAACCCTCCTGAAGCAGAAAATAAACACCTCATATACTACCCCAAAAGAACCCTCATCCCATAACCATACACCATAAATACAAAAAGCAATGATTTCACAGAGGAGCAGCAGTGTCCATATCTTTAAGGGCATGGTCACCAGCATCAGCTTCCGATTGGCGTCGTGAACGCGGTATCATTCTCCTTTTAGGTGTCGAGACTTCCCAGTCTGATCGCAGATTAATTACATCCCAATCATGGCTGTCCGTAAATAATGTATCTGTAATGCCACTAAATCTAAGTAGGCCTTTTCCATTAAAGTCTCTACATCTGTAATCTGTGTTTTTGCTGGCAGCACTAATGTACATTAAAAATTGACAATGCTCCAGATAGCCATGTCAAATAACCCCACTGTGGATTTGAACCCATGACCTCTGGCTCCATAGGCAGTGAAGTAACCAGTGGGCTACAGCTACTAACAAGCCCCTGGCTGGCTACAGAAGGACTGCATGTCACCACACAAACAGTCTGCTGTGGTTACCAGGATAGGATTAACCCACCAGTACCCATGATGCACTGCACATGCAAATCAGCAGTCTACAAATGATCACAAGATGGGGTATGTACCCCCACAGCACCTCGGCCTGATAGGGGGTACTGACAGTGTATATTACTGGCACAGAGTAGCTACAGACCGTCACATTGTGCGGGTACTGTGCTCACCCTGAGGGTGAGGTGGGGCACCCAGCACCAGGTCCACAGCACCTTTCATGGCTGAAATAGGCTATACTGCAGATCACCATCAGTGCTAGTGTGTGTGATAGGTAGTTCCTGCAGACACATCTGTATTTCTCAGTCATGTCTAGCCCTTATGGGCTATGATGTACCCAAAATAGTGCATATCCTGTGTTGGTACCATGGTCACATGATGTAGGTGAAGGGGGGATATTTAGACCCATATGTGGATTATGTACCACCACCCAACCCACTGTCTGTGGCTGAGGGTGGGAAACAGGATCTCCCACCAACAGAGCCATACTCTACCTCTCTACACTGGTGGTAGTAGAGAGAACCATCAACCCCAGTCCTGCTGGAGAACAGACACTATACAGGGTAGGCAATGCAGATCTGTACACATCCATAAAGCAAGGCAGACAGAAGGCCTGGAAAGGCTCAGCTGCCCCCACCACTATCTGACATTCTCCAGCAGCAAGTCTCCAGCTGCTGCACCCTGCAAGATGTTCCATCCAGACACATACTAGCTGCAGGCAGTCTGCTAGCTAGTCCATAGTGCATGTTTCTGGAGGAGGTGCATGTACCCAGACCTGGGATGTCAGCATACACACCAAGCAGATAAGTCAGTGATTGAGCCCCAAAAGGGAACCACAAACATCACATGACAGTAGCACTATGGGGGAACCTAGCCATGCCGTGGTCACTGCTCAGTCAGGGTGAGAGTGACCTCCCAGCAGGACATGCTGTGGCCACCCTGTCCGTGCAGGTGGTTGTCAGGCACTACAATGTCCGAGCCATTGCCCTATGCCCTGTGCAGATGCATCCTGGCCAGGCCACCCTGTCCGGGCTATACCCATGGTACCTTGCTCCTCAATATGCACATTGGCAGGCTTACACTGGCAACAGTGTGGGCTGAGGAAGGTGTTGGCAGACACCACACACTGGATAGACAAACACACACTCCCACACCTATGCCAGCATTGTGCAAATATAGAGGTTCTTGGCAGCCCTGGCCACCACACCAGTCCTGGGCACAGTGCAGGCATGGCTATGGTACGCAATACTGTTGGGGTCACTCCCCAGGGTGGTAAATACTGTCAGACATCAGACCTGAAGCACACTCCACAGACAGCAGAAAGGTTGCTATGATGCAGCTCAATCAGCAAATTGTGCTTAACTTAGGAATTGCTATCTGCCAGTAATCATAGCAACCATTTGATAGGTGTGTACAATATTCCCAGGTTTAGGGTGGCATTGCTAAGGTATGCAAGTGCTAGTATTGGGAGATGCACGCAGGGCCCAACATCCTACCTCTCAAGGAGGCTTTGGATAATGGAGCCTGTGGGTGAGGGTGGGTCTGCCCCTGTTGGCCGCTGCTCTAGAGCAGAGGTTCCCAACTCCAGTCCTGGTGGGCCAAACACTGTTCGGGTTTCCATGCTGTCTCTAATGAATATGCATGAGATACATCCGCATACCATGGGGGCGGTGCATAGACATGCAGCACAGCCGTGTTTATTAGAGGCAGCATGGAACCTGAATGGTGTTTGGCCCTCCAGGACTGCATTTGGAAGACTCTGCTCTAGGTAATGTGCATGTTTATGGTGTCTGTGCTCTGTAGGGTAAAATGTAGGTTTATTGGGCATGTTTATGTTATCTGCAATAAAGGTTCTGTCTGTATTAGCACGTTTTAGTAGTGGGTAAAATATGGGAACTGGGTTGCCAGGAACTACAGCTGGGGCTTGAACCTGTGACCTTCTGCTCCTGAACACACTGGCTGTGTTCACTGCACCACTGTGTTGCCACAGAGATAATGTATTCCCTGGAGATACCATGACTGTTTGTCAGACAGAGCCTGTCTGTTGCAGTGCACGGCACCCACCTAAACAGGGCTAGGCCATGGTCTGCTCTGGGCAGCTGCCACTGCCCCCTCCACCACCAGTACCCATCTGCCACCATGCTGATATGCCCTTCTGCTGGTGGTGCTGGTGCTGCGCAGTCTCAGGCCATCCAGTGTGCGGGTAGGCGGCTGCCTATGGTGCGGGTTATGGGGTAGGGGTGCCTGCATAGCCGTCCATGCTTTCCCCCAGCACCGCCTGCCAATGTTCCGTGCCACTGGGGGTACCTGCTGGGTACTATTCCCTGTGACACCGTGGGAAGCACACTTTTGCCCATGTTGGGCCCTCAGCAGTTGCTGTCTGGCTGCTCTACTGTTTCAGCATTCCTATGGGCCAGCTAGGCATTACCCTAGTCTGCACTGTGCCCCAGCTGCACCACAGCATGTGCCGCCTGCAGCCCTCTGTGTCCCCTTTTCCAGCATCTGTCCAGTTGCCCATTCTGACATGCCCGCCCTGCTGTTGTGGAACATGTGCACACCATAGGAAACCTGTCCAATGGAGAGGAAAACCCTGATCAGAGTAATTTCACTGTGGGCTCATTCACCTTGTATGGGGACAGAGCATAGACCCTTCCAAGATTCATATCTTTTTTTTGGAGCTTTATTGGGGGTGTTTTTTGATGTTTCCCATTGATATCACTATTGCCCAGCTTGGTTATGTTTTTCTTGCATTTTCTTCTGATCATTTTCACTGTTTCTTTGCCCTTTTGTTCCGTGCACATGTATCACACATCACTTTTTTGTAGGTTTCCCTATTTTTTCTGTACATTGCTGACGGAAATGGTTTCTTTTAACTTTAAATCAGCTCTAACGCCAGGGTTTCACTGGCGTTAGTTTTCAGCCTCGGATTTCACAGCGTTAGTGTGCAGGGAGCCTCTCCCCTCCCATTCTCCGCCCATTGACCCTCTCTCTCCGCCCCTGGGGAGCCTTCCTCCGCCCTCTGTGAGCCTTTCTCCGCCTTCAGCGCTCGTTTGCGCCTTAGCGCGCATTAAGTGATTAATGGCTTGTATCTTATTCTGTGATGTTAAAGTACTTTTCAAAATCAAATTTAAACTCCTATGATATACTTTAATGATTTTTTTCTCTCAGTATTTTATGTTTGATTTTCACTCCTTCCTCTGCACCTTCCTGTACAAATTCTTTTATGTCCCAATTATCAGTCAGAGAGATTCATTTAGTTTTACTCAGTTTTCCTCTAAAGAAGGTTGCTTTAGTACATTTGTCAAGACCAAAAATCATCTTGATATTATCTGAGAAGATTGCACTACACAGAATTGTACTGCTAATTGTTGATCACTGCAACTGTGGAGCTTTAAGTCATCTACAAACAACAAGGAGGTACTTGTATAAGGCATGCCTACATTTACACATATGTACATACTCACAAATGACATTATTTTAGTGATTTACATGCATAAGTGGCCACTTAGCGTAATGTAGGTGGTTGCTATTCTAAAGGAATACACACTGTATCAATGGCACATACTTTGTGGCTGGAGCTTGGGAAGAGGACAGGTGGCATGCAAATTTGTGCTGTTATACTCATTCTGAGCCTCCTCATCCTCTATGGACTTTTGTTCTGTTGTTCTTTTTTTCTCTCTCTGCATAAGTTCTTCTTCTAGTGCTCCTTTCTGGATACTCTCTCCCTGTACACAAGCCTTTCTTCTGGTGCTCGTTTCCAGACCTTCTCTTTCTCTTTTTGCATCTGCATTTCTTGATTTCTTCTGTGGTTTCTTTCTGATGCTCTTCTTTCCTTTTCTGCATATACATTTCTTCTAGTGCTTCCAATTAGATCTCTTCTTTCTATTTTTTTCTATAGAAGTCCTCAATTGTTTTGAGATGTTTTCACTCATGTATTTCATTACTTTGATCTTTAAAATTAGGGATCTTAAATTTGCATTGGTTGCTTTTACAATCCACCTGTAGCAATATTCCCTTTCTTCCAGTTTTTGGTGGTCTCTCTTCTATACCCTCTAAATATAAATATAGCATTGATCGCATAAAGGGAGCAATACATTTTTACCTCTTTATCTGAAGGGGTCTGCTTAATTGTAGTTAACCCTCTTAATTTACAAAACACAATCACCAAGCATGTACCCATGCATTCATTCTCTACGCTCGTCCCTATGGAACTCTCTCCCATCCAAGATCTGGAACAACAAGGACCTCTCCTCCTTTCAAAATCAAATACTCACATATTCAGAGAACACTTTCGCACAGAACCAAGCAGCACTCAATGAACACAGGATCACGTTGTACTCTAGATAATCTGAGGCCAAGATATGAAGAAGAATTGTAAATAAGTTAGGAAATACTGATACATACCCAATTGGGATTGTAAATAAGTTGAGTCCATGTTCCCCCTGTAAATATGTTATTACCTGTTTGAATGCATAACCCCCTGTAAATATGTTATTATCTGTTTGATGTATCTCTTGTTGTTTAATGTAAACCGCTTTGACCAGATGAAAAGTGGTATATAAACATAGCTAAATAAATAAACATCTTCACAGTGAGTCCTTACACAAGTTCACAAAAGCCTTTATCCTGGGCAATGGTGTTATCTTATACTGTTGCTAGCACCATCTTTAATCCTAATATGTAAACTACAGGATGGCACCTCTTTTATCCTGGGTGATGTGCAGCCAGTATGTATTCTTCCTTTTCTTTCTATTATACTTCTATTGTAGGACCCCTTTGCTGAGATTTGATATCAATTTTATCTAGCAGGGTCATCGCTTGAAGGAACCCTGACAGACAAGAAGAAAACTTTATTCTCTTCCCCTAATACACACACAGCAATTCAGCAGCTGTTGCTACTGAATTTTATGTTGTGTCCCCTTTTGATACTCCCCTCCCCCAACTCTAAGGGTTTGGCAGTGATGCTGTCACTGTCACTATCCAAATTTAGTGGAAGTATTACATAGTAACATAGTAAATGACGGCAGATAAAGACCAGCATGGTCCATCTAGTCTGCCCAGCAAAATGGCAAGAGTAGGTGCACCTGTCGCTCTGTGCAGGCATCCCTCCCCATGTCTTTGTTTAGGGGTGAACCCACCACTCCATGTAGGACACCCTTATTTGTTGAGACGTTAGATGGTTCAGAAGTTAGATGGTACCGTTTATTTTGTTTTTATCCTTTTGCTGTAAAGGGATCCACTGTGTTTGTCCCATGCTGTTTTGAATTCCGTCACCGTGATTGCCCCCACCACTTCCATCGGGAGGGCATTCCAAACATCCACCACCCTTTTAGTGAAAAAATGTTTCCTGACATTGCCTTTCAATTTACCACCTTGCAGCTTCATGTTATGCCCTCTAGTTTTACAGCTTCCTGTCTTTAGAAGAGGTTTGTTTGTTCATCATTCCTCTTTAAGTATTTAAAGGTCTGAATCATATCTCCCCTGTCCCTCCTCTCCTCCGTAGTGTACATATTTAGGTCTTCAAGTCTCTTCTCATAAGGCTTCTGACGCAGGCTCCAAATCATTTTGGTCGCCTTCCTCTGAACAGTTTCCAGTCTTTTTACATCTTTTGCAAGATATGGTCTCCAAAACTGAACACAGTATTCCAAGTGAAGCCTCACCAGTGACTTGTACAGTGGTATAAGTACCTCTTCCTTTCTGCTGGTAATCCCTCTTTGTATGCAGCCC
Organism: Ichthyophis bannanicus; assembly: GCA_033557465.1. Lineage (NCBI taxonomy): Eukaryota > Metazoa > Chordata > Amphibia > Gymnophiona > Ichthyophiidae > Ichthyophis > Ichthyophis bannanicus. Next base: position 1,592,931,928 of record CM066032.1, read on the forward strand.
AACATCCTCCTGGCTTTTGCCACCGCCTTGTCACACTGTTTTGCCACCTTGAGATCATCAGAGATAATCACACCAAGGTAGTAAGGAATGATGCTTGCAATCTACAATTTTACTTTTCCTATTCACCAATACCCACTCCCAGAGTGTCCTCCCTCTTTTATGGGCTCTTTTGGAATCATACTCTTAAGGGCATGTTTACTAAAGGTTAACGTGCGTTAATGTAAGTTAACACACATTGAGTGCTACCCTGGCCTATTCATTTCTGTGGGTCATAGCAGCACTTAACACACTTTAATTTTCATTGACATTTTACATTTTCAATGACATGTGTTAACCTTTAGTAAACATGCCCCTTAGTGATGGTAGTGGATGTGGTGATGGGGAGAGTTCTTCTAAAATGTTTTCTAATTATTGAATATGATGTTCCAGTATTTCTAAAAAGCATTCTCTGAATTAAATAAAGTATTAATAAAATAATTTTGAAAGTGTATATTCAGAGAATTATATTCATTGATTTATTGTTACTCCTGTGCTTTCAACTTAGTTGAAAACTGCATTACTTTTACTTACTGTTAAATTGGGAGAGGGAGAAGAACTTGAAGATGTGGTGTATTAGACATCTTTTTACTACTTGTTTATAATTTTCTGTTTGTTTCCTAATATGCTTTGATCAGTCAATGTGTTGATCACTTTGTTATGGTGTGATTGTGTCCTATAGCTATGAGATGAAGATTGTAGCTTTCTTGAGAACTCAAGACAAGTACATTCTTTGATTACCCAGCAGCTATTGCATTAGTGAAATCTAGGCCTCCACCTCAAGATAAGTTGTCAACACTGGCTTCACAATATTTTAATTTCAGCCAACTGAAGGATCAAGAGCTGGTCTCAAAAGTTATATCCAGACATACTGTATGCCAGTAATTAGTGTAAATGGGCAATAGGACATTTTTATATTTGCGCACAGCAGGTATCATGATTACCCTGAATGAGTGATTAGCAAATCCTTCTGCCAACCATTAAAGATTAACTCAGATTTTGACAAAGAACAAATAGAGGACTCAGGAAATTAGCTGAAAACACTGACACTGGTTCTTTGACTGGTAGGGAAGATGCTTCTTCCTTAATATTACAGAGAAATAGCTTTTTAAAAGGTTTATCTCAGATTTTAGATTTTCATGATCAGAAACCTTAAGTTCTATTTTACCCTTTAGTTCATATAGGAGCGTGCTTACTATATTGTGCTACCTGGGTTCGGCATATGGTAAGAACACTATGCTAAACCATAGCCTGTGGCCCCATGCTAAATATTTCATGCTAACCGGGTTTCATGAAGTGGGGCAGGGACTGGGCAGGCCAAGGGCTGAATGTAGGCATTGATGGCAATTCACGGTTAGTGCAGGCATTAACAGTTTGCATTAACTGTAACCGAGGTATCCGGATGCCCGGCCTCGCATGCCCAAAATGCACCCGCCCCCACCCCTTTTTCAGGCTCAGGTATCTAACCCACATCTCAGCCCCCCCTTCAACCTCCTCACCCCCCACCCCACTCGCCGTTACCCCTTACACAGAACACGCACTCACTGAGCTTGGCATAACAATTTTATTGGTCGCAGCTTCTTGACCATAAACCAACACCAGCCCAACATGGGCCAACCCAACATTCTTAATTCCAAACAACAACCCCCCCCCCAATCCAGATTATGCCCCCCACCAGCCGTTTTTAGCAAGGTGGTGCATCATCCACCCCCCCCCCCCTCCGTTCCCCCTACCACCCGCCTCTCCGTGCTATTAGCAAAGGCCGGCTCCAGTAGCCTTCCTCCGAGCAGAGACCCCAACAGTGATGTCTCTCCCAACCTAAGGAGCACACCGCTCCCCTGCAAAGCGGCATCAGCCACCAATGCCCCGCCGGGTCGGTGAGCCCAGCTCGCTACCTCGCCACCGGCACAAGGTAGACCCCTATCCTTGTGCCGTCCCCACCAAAGAAAGCTGCGACCAATGCCAACCCTCTAGTACCTCCTGCCAGTCGTTCAGTAACAGGTCTTGCCCCACTGGAGCGAGGTGCACTCCATCCAAATGATACAACCCCATGCACTTGAGCTCAGCCCAAGGGTGCAACAACTGAAACCCCCCGGTCTGCTTAACCCAGCACCCTATCTGCCTATTAATATTCACCAAGCCTCGCGACCACTGCCACTGGGGCCAGCACGCAGGGCGTGAAATGATGTCCGACCAGATAATGGCAACCCCCGGTAGCATTCCCGCAACAGTCCAATGTCCCTCTGAACAGATCTAATAAGCTGCCGGCATGACCAACTCGACAGATCATTGCCACCCAAGTGGATCAGGAGCCCGACTGTCCGCTGCTGCTGTCCGATCTTCGCCTGAACACAGGCAATAAGTTGCCTCCATCGCATGCCAAATTGTCCCATCCAGAAAAGTCAAATTCCCGAAGCAGCCAGCCCGAGGTGAATGCCCAAAGGCCGCGCTAAGGCCCTGCGCTCGGCCCAGTACACAAAGGAATGGCCGATGATCCACCACTCTCCGGAGCATGAACCATCTGCAAGGAGACAAATCAGACTGCCACCAGCGGCAACTCTGCAACAGGAAGGAAAATGTTACTGCCCCCCTTTCCCCCCCCCCATCCCCACCAACACAGGACTCTCACGGGCGCACATACCCCTCTTAAGCACCCGAGCGCCACCTGCCAATCCGCTGAATTACTGGACTCTTGGAGTGGAGGAGTAGCCTAGTGTTTAGAACACTGGCTTGGTAACCAAGAAACCAGGGTTCAATTCCCACTAGCACTCCTTGTGGCCTTGGGCAAGTCACTTAACCCTCCATTTCCTCAGAAGAAAGGCCTGGCAATCTACTTCTGGTGACACTGCCAAGAAAACGCAGGAGCTTCTGGGTCGCCAGGAGTCAGGACTGACTCAAAGGCACACATTGCATTTGCGAGTCCCGCCGCGGCCGCGCTTGTAGCTGCACCAATCCTGAAGGAGTGCGAGGCATAACTCCTCTCCTCACAGCCCAGGTGCCATAAAGCCAAATGTAACACAGCTGTAAACTGAAACTGCATTACTGGCTTGCCATTCTTGTGAATGAAAAAATAGCCCAGAGCCCCTGATCTCCGCTGCAAGTAACTCTGCAGGCTGTGAACTGGACAGGACAGCAAGAGGAAAATCACGTTCAGTATCACCCAGGCCCCTTTTACCGACTGGTCTGTTTTGGAATGAGAGATAAAGATGCGCACCCGAGCTGCCTCCACCATTACACATTTGACGTCCAGCCCGCCGACCGCGCCCCTCCTTGCGGACCTTGGCACGAGCTCGCACACATGGAACGCTCTGAAAAATGCCGTCGCAAACAACGCTTGAAACAAAACTGACTCAAAATTTGAGGCGGCAATACGCGGTAACATTTCACAAATCCAGAGGAGGAGTTCATGAGAGACCGGAAGTCGCCAGTCCAGCGACCCGGGGTGCACCCTGGCCCACCCAGCCAACACGCGCTTGACCAAGAAGGATGTGCGAGGGTTACCCCACCCAGCAGCCTTACAGAAAAATGAAAACCCTGCAACTGCCGCTATGACTGCTGACCTAGCCCAGCCTTCCTTCTTTGCCCACAACATGAATTGTCCTACCAGCCCATCAGGAACACTCCCCCCAGTCCACCCTCTCGCACCTACGAACTTACTCACCTGAGATTATCCTCGCCGGTACTTCATCCACGTTCCAAGTGCCACCGATGCGAACAGCAAGGCCATCGTCGAGGTCCCAACCTGCCAAAGATGGTCCGGCACTGCCGAGGCCACCGCTTCCACCTCTGGAGCCAACAGCCTGAACTGCGACCACTGAAAATGTGACAGAGCATCAGCGATGGAATTCTGAGCGCCTGGCACATGACGCGCCCTGGCGGTGATGTTCAGGCACAAGCAAGCCAATACGAATACCCTCATCAATGCCACTACCCGTGGGCACTTGGGCACATGCCGGTTGATAACCTCAACCACCGCAGCATTGTCGCACCAAAACACCACCCTCTTATCATGTAAGCGCTCCGGCCACACCCATAGCACGACCACTATGGGGAAGAGTTCCAAGAATGTAATGTTACGGGTCAGCCCGGACACCTCCATTCAATAGGCCATGGCTCTGCACACCAAGACCCTTGACAGTACGCCCTGAACCCGGAACTTCTCGCCGCGTCAGAAAACAAGTGCAGATCCCCATTTGACAGCTCCGGCCACTGCACAACTGTGCAGCCATTGAACTCAACTACGAAGGCGTCCCACACCCGCAAATCTTCATGCATTCTGGACGACATGCAAATACGATGATGCGGCCTCTGCACCCCCGCCATCGCCAAAGACAACCGCCGTGCAAAGGGGTGCCCCATAGGCAGCACCCTGAAAGCAAAATTGAGATGCCCGACTAAAGACTGCAGAACCCTGAGGGTGGTTTTGCCCGATGCTCCTACGAACGCGACCAATTCCCGGAGTCGCTCAACTTTCTGCGCAGGCAAATGCACTACCATTCCCTCTGTGTCGATTTCTATTCCCAAGAAGGTAAGGTATGTAACAGGACCCACCATTTTGTTCACCACTATGGGTATACCGAAGTCACATGCCAGCCCATAAAACGCATCCAACAGTAGGGCACAAGTTCTGAACTGCCTGGGCCCCACGAACAAAAAATCTTCAAGGTAATGCACTATAGTGGACACATCCGTCTGGCGCTCCAACACTCAGTGCAGGAAAGTACTGAAGGCTTCAAAGTAAGCGCACAACACCGCACAACCCATAGGCATGCACTTATCATAGTAAAACTGCGAATCGAATCGAAAACCCAACAATAGAAAAGCCAACGGATGCACCGGTAATAATCGGAATGCGGATTCGATGTCCACCTTTGCCAGCAAGACACCAGCCCCGTACTGCCTTACTAATGTCACAGCTGCATCAAAAGAAGCGTAGCGCACAGTGCACTGCTCCTGGGGAATGTGATCGTTCACGGAATCCCCAGGAGGGCAGGATAGGTTGTGGATTAACCTATACTTACCTGGCTCCTTTTTGGGGACCACAGCTAACGGAGAAACAACAAACGGGGAAAACGGGGGTTCACGAGGCGCGTATGACCTAGATTGGCCACTGTTGGAAACAGGATACTGGGCTTGATGGATCTTGGTCTAACCCAGTATGGCATATCTTATGTTCTTATGTTCTTAATCTTCCGGCGCACGACCGCAGCCAAAGCTCTAGTTGAACTAGCATTCCTAGACCATACCCCTTTTGCCGACCCATGAAATGGAATATGAAAACCTTCCGAAAAACCCATTACTTGCTGCCCTTAGTGAGGGGGAACTTAACACCACCTCAGTGGGATGTGTTAATTGTACCCTCATGCTGGCTTGCACAGTTCTGCATCTTTGCACCACTGCTAGCTACAGGGGAAGGACTCACACTCCCCTGAAATTATCTCGAGTTCCCCGAGCTGGTAACGTGGTCCATTCATGCATTACTGGTGTGGGCCTTAGTAAACACACTCCATTATATGGCTTATTCATCAAGCAAGAGAACATCTAATTTTGGAATACCTGAATTTTATAACCAAAGTTGATTGTAATTGTGCGTCAAAGGAGGTCATTTCAGAAGCCTTCTGTGGATTCTACACATGCATCCCCAGGTTTAAATTAGAATTGGAAATGCCAGCTCCTTGAAAGTAGGAAACCCGAGTCTCCATTTTGAAATATAAATGCTCCAGGGAAATAAACAAAAGATCTTGTTTTTCCAATTTAGCAATACTGTTAAAAACAGAATGTATTTATCTGCTCAGCAAAAGCTTGCAAAATGGTTGAAGCTATACTAACAAAATTACTACCATATAGATAGACAAAGCTTATGGGGAATGAGTCAGCATGGATTCAGCAGACGTGAATCATATGTTACCAATTTATTCAATTTTTTTTGGAGGCGCAAACATGTAGATAATGGGAGGCTGGTTGATATATTGCATTTGTTTTGTTTTTTTCAGAAGGCTTTTGAGAAAGTCAAAATGAATTAAAAGGAAAGGGATGGGGAATAAAAGTTTCTGTTGGTGAAACCTGCGGTTATAACTTTAGAGGCGCTATGGGAAGGTCTGGCTTCACTTTCATCCTCTCTTCAGATGTTGTTTGGTGTTGTGAATAATGACTTATTGGGGGTTAAGACTGTGTGTGGTACTCTGACTAATGACCAGTCTAGTCAGATGGAGAGATTATCTAAACTTGAACATGAAGTGGGACACTTGCAGGAAGCTGTGAGCGCCCAGGTAGTAGATAGGAATGTGACTGCTCGGAAAATAGAATATCTGGAAAACCAGGTTAGATGCTGTAATCTGCGTTTCCTTAATTTTCCACGCTCTCCCCTACTTTCTCCCCTGGAAATGGTGAGGAAGTATTTTGGGGAGGTGCTCAAGCTCTCCCAGGATCAGTTTCCACCCTTGGTCCGGGCGCAATATCTTCCTGCTGGGATAGGGAAGGGTGCTTCTATTCCCCCCTTTGTTCATGCTGAGAGAGGTGACCTGACGGTTTTTTTGGAATCCTCTCTTGAGGATATCACTGACAAGTCAACTCTACTTGCTACTCTGGCCTTAGAATCAGATACATTTTTTATTCTTCATTTGAATTTTAAGAATATCAATGAGGAATTCCTAGGTTCTAAAGTTTGAATTTTTCCTGATTTATCAAGAGTTACACAGATGAGAAGGAAGAGTCTTTTGGCTTTTCGTCCCAGAGTCTTGGCTCTAGGGGCAACTTTTCTTTTGAAATTTCCTGCCAAGTGTTATGTGGTTTATAAACAAAAGATGTATGTTTTCTTTGAACCTAGGCAGCTCAATGAGTTCTTAATGGCTAGGGAGGAAGTTGTGGTGGAGGTTTCTCAGAAAGCCCATACGACTGACACTTAAGTCTTCTCTCCTGTTTAGCCCGTCTAAGTAATTGCTATGATGTTTATTGCATCGAGGTTTTGTTTCCTAATACGCCCTCTTTTTTTTTCCTTTTTTGTTTAGAGGTCTAAATATTTGGATGACATGGAAGATTGTTTTTTCTTTCTATATATAAGATTGTTTTAGTTTTATTACTTTCATGTTTGATCCATTGTTTCTTTTTCATTCATGTATTTGCTTGGATGTAAATTTATATAACATGCATACATTTAAAAAAAAAAAAGATTAATGCTCTTCACCTTGGAGAAGAGATGACTGAGGCAGATATGATAGAGGTCTATAAAATAATGTAAAAATCGAAATACTAGTGGACATGCAATGAAGCTACAAAGTAGTACATTTAAGACTGAGAGAAAATAATTGTTTACCCAATATCTAATTAAGTTCTGGAACTTGCTGCTAGAGAATGTCGTAAAAGCTGTTAGTGTAGCTGGATTTAAAAAGGGCTTGGACAAGTTCCTGGAGGAAAAGTCCATAAATCATTAATAAAATGGACTGAAGAATCCACTGCTTACCCCTGGGAGAAGCATCATGGCATCTGCCAGATACTTGGACCTGGAATGGCCACTGTAATATTGGGCTTGATGGACCTTTGGTTTGACCCAGTGTGGCAAATTTTAAGTTCCTATATTCCTGTATGAGAGGCTCCTTAGGAAATTAAAGTCATGGTATAGGAGGTAATGCCCTTGTCTGGATTGTCATCTGCCCAAATGACAGAAAAAGAGAGTAGAATTAAATAGCCACTTTCCCTCTTGAAAAAGGATTAGTAGTAGAGTTCCAATTGGCCTGTACTGGGACCTGTGCTTGCTAATGTACTCATGAATGATCAGGAGATAGGAGTGATACATGAGGAATTCCCTGCCCTGCTAGTGGGTACGTTCTATTGTGCAATAATGCACACTATTGCTGCTTTCATTTCAAAATGAAAGCACATCTCTAGTACCCTTTATTGCCTCCCACTCACCCAGTTTTGAACCCAGTCAGTCTCTTTATGGTCCATAACTAAAGTATTCAATTTCTTTATGTCACCTGTGTGGAATAGCGTCAAAATCTAAGTATACACATCTAGCGCTCTCCCTCAGTACAACTTTATGATTACCCAATCAAATAAATTAATCTCATTTGTCTGACCAAACCTGCCTCTAGTAAGACCATGCTGCTTTGGATCCTGCAAGCCATTAGATTCCAAAAACATCACTATTTTCTGTTTTAACAGTGTTTCCATTAATTTACTCACTACAGAGGTCAGACTAACTGGCCTCTAGTTACCAACTTTGCCCTGCTTTTGTTTAGAGGGACCACATGCACCCTTCTCTAGTCCTTTGGGACCATTCCCAACTCTAAAGAAGCATTTAAAAGGTCAGTCAGTGGAGCTGTCTGAACCTCTCTAAGTTCCTTCAGAATTATTAGATGTATTCCATCTGGCCCCATTGCTTTGTCTACATTTAGCTTAGCTTTAGCTTAGTCTTCTGAAAATCATGTAAGATACTCCTCATTCTGTTCCTATTTGTGTGTATTTTCTCAGATCCTACTCTTGGCCCCTGATTTGTGAACACAGAACAGAAATATTTGTTAAGAAATTCCACTTTGTCCTTCTACATATTCCTCCCTTTCATCCTGAAGTCTGACAATACTGTACCACTTTGCACTTCCTAATAGATCTTAACAATGACCCATGTCCCTCCCCCCCCCCCCTCCATTTTACTGCATTGGTTATCTTTTCTTCCATTTCGTTTCCCGACTATTTTCTTGACTTCTCTTAGTTTTTCCAAATATTGATACTTAACTTTCTCTTTAAGTGACCTCTTGTATTTTATGAAGGCCACCCTCTTTTATCTCACCTTTTCAGCTGCTTCTTTCAAGAATCATTGTGGACTCCTTTTCTTTTTACATTAATTTACTTTCTTAACAAAAATGTTTGTCGCTCTTAAAATATCCCCTTTCAGTTTCGCCCACGTCTTTTCTATGTCTTGCAGCTGTTCTCATCCCGCTTATGACTTCTTGAGGTATTGTTCCAACTAGACAAAGTTAGTTTTCCAAAAGTCTAGGACCCTCAATTTTGAATGAACTATCTCAGCTCTTGTTCTAATACTGAACCACACTATCCAGTGATCACTGGATGAGAGATGATCACCCAATATAACATCAGAAACACTCTCCCCATTTGTAAGCACCAGATCCATTATGTCCCCTGCTCATGTGGGATTTATTACCAGCTTCCAGAATACTTATCCCTGTAAGAAATCCCTGATCTCCTTGCTTCTAGAAAACACTGAAGCAGGGGTGTTCCACAGCATAAACATTTCTGCAAAGGTTTTAGCTATGTAGTTGAATCTGCTGCTCCATCAGCTATCCATTTGGATCTGGTGGGCATTGTGGTGCGGAGACAGGCTGCATAAAATGTGAGGTATACTCTAGAGCTGATACATGTTGAGAGGATTGAAAGGCAGGAGATGTTCCTTTCCATGTAAATGTAAAGTTGGGCTTGACATTTAGATGAAGGGTGGACAATTTTTATGATAATCCAACTGCTTGGGTAAGAGGGAATGTGGGAATTCCCAGATTTTCTCACTAGGAAAAGAAACCGCAAATGGTTAGCACCCTTTTAACACTCCTTTTTGCCTTAATAATGAAACCATTAGGTCAGGATTTCAGGCAGAGGAAAATATTAAAGTGGTCAAATTCTCTGCTGATATTGACAGGACCACTTATAATTCTTCCCCATTTTGTCCAGATTCTGGATAGATACAGAAACATAGAAACATGACGGCAGAAAACGATCATATGAGCTATCTAGTCTTCCCTTCCATATCAACTACTATAGTCCCTTTTTTTCCTTTAGAGATATTCTGTGTTTGTCCCATGTTTTCTTAAATGCAAATACTGTCCTCATCTCTACTACCTCCACTGAGAGGCTGTTCCTCACAACTACCACTCTTTCCATAAAGAAACATTTCTGCATATTACTCCTGAGTCTATCTCTTTTTACTCTCATCCTATGTCGGCTCATTTTAGAGCTTACTTTCAATTGAAATAGGCTCTCCTCCTGTGCATTTATGCCATGGAGGTATTTATATTAAAAAAAAACCTGACTTCCAACAGTGAAAATCTCTTTTTGTCGGAGTTGTCACACAAAAGTGGGTGAAATGGAATCCAACCCCTCGCTGTGGCCTCTCCTTTTTAATAATATTTTTAAATGAGTGAACACAATTTAACACTTAGGGGTATGTTTACTAAAACCCCGGTAAAGGCGGGCCCCGGTATTGTGTGGGTGCCATATAAGGAGTGGGCGTTCCGTCCTGAAAAAGAAAAGCCGGAATTTACATATGCGCTAAGGTGCGGGGCGCACATGGGCGCCGCGCACCTTAGCGCATGAGATAGCTGCGTGGGAGGCATAAGTGGCGCGCTGAAGTGCAAAAAAAAAAAAAGAGCAGAGCCACAGCACAATGGTTAAGACACTGACCAACGGTGCAGGGATCAGGGGTTCAAACCCCCAAAGTGCCCAATGAACAAGGCTGGCTGAGGCAGAACATATTAAGGGGAAGATTGCTTTAGGAGGCATTTTAATTATCACTACTAGCAAACGCACTCCCAAAGCGTGTTAACATAAGGTGCTCTATAAGGCACATTTTAAAGTGCACTGTCAGCGAAGGCACCCTAGAATGTTGCTTATAGGGCGCTTTAGAGGGTGCCGTATGAGGTACCGCAAGGTCAGTGTACTGTTTTTTATGGCAGCACTGTGCAGTTTAAGGAATGAAAAGCATAAGTAGGTGCGCTGACAGGCAAGGAGGAGCAGCAGTGGAGCACAATGGTTAAGGCATTGACTGCTGATACAGGGGTCATGAGTTTGCTCCCCAGTGTGCCTAATACGTAAGGCTGGCTGTGGCATCAGCTTTGTATTGTACATATTTTGTCCTGCAGCACTTTAATTTTATGTTATTAATTGCTGCCAGCAAACACACCCTCACGTGCTGCAATGGAAGGTGCCGTATAAGGCACCCTATAAGGCACTCCATAGGGCACATTAGAAATTGCACTGTCCGCCACAGCACCCTAAAATGTCCCCTATAGGGCACCCTATAGGTTGCATCACAGGATATTGTATAGTGCACCTTATATGGACGGGAACCATAAGGTGCCCTATAGGGCGCCCTATATAGCACCCTCAGAGGCACCTTATGGGTACAGTACGCTGAGGGTGTTTTTGCTGGCATCAAAATATGTACATTAAAAAAAATGCATTGGACAACCCTATCAAATAAGCCCACTGTGGGTTTGAATGCATGACCTCTGGCTTCAGAGGCAGTGAAGTAACCATTGGGCTACAGCTCTATAGCTGTTAGCAAGCCCCTGGCTGGCCGCAGAGAGCATGCATGTCACCACACAGACAGTCTGCTGCGGTCACCAGGATAGGGTTAGCCCACCCATACCCATGATGCACTGCACATGCAAATCAGCTGTCCACAGATTAACACAAGATGGGCAATGCACCCCCACAGCACCTCGGCCCGGTAGAGGGAAGTGACCATGTGCACCCACACACCACCTCGGCCTGGTAGGGGGTACTGACCGTGTGTTTTACTGGCACAGAGTAGCTACACACCATCACATTGTGCGGGTACTGTGCTCACCCTGAGGGTGCAATGAGGCGCCCAGGACCAGGTCCACAACATCTTCCATGACTGAAAGAGACCATGCTGGAGGTCCAAAGCAGTGTTAATGTGTGAGATAGGTAGTTCCTGCACAAACACCTTGGATATCTCTGTCTCACTCAGTCAGGTGTAGCCCCTATGGACCCCTAGGTGGGCCATGTACCACCACCACCCTCCTCCAGGGCTGAGAGTGGCAAACAGGGTCTCCTATCACTAGATCCACATTCTACCTCCCTGCAAGGGGCGCAGTAGAGGGGTCCATCAACCCTGGTCCTGCTGAGTAGCAGACACCCCACAGCGCAGTCAGTGCAGCTCTATACACATCCATAACACAATATCAGACAGATATTAGGCCTGGATATGGTGAGCTGCACCCCACCACTATCTGATATTCTCCAGCAGCAAGTCATCAGCCACTGCACCCTGTTCCATCACAACACATACCAGCTGCAAACAGTGTGCTACTTAGTCCACAGTGCATGTTCCCAGTGGAGATACATGCACCCAGAACTGGGACATCAGCATACACAGCAAGCAGATAAATCAGTGACTGGGCCCCAAAAGGAAACCCATATCTATCACATGAGAGAAATACTATATAGCACTATGGGGGTGCCTAGCCATGCTGTGGTCACTACACAGTCAGGGTGAGAGTGATCTCTCAGCAGGACATACTGAGGTCACCCTGTCTGTGTAGGTGGTGGCCGGGAACTAAAATGTCCCAGTCAGTGCCCCATGCCCTGTGCAGATGCACCCTGGCCAGGCCACCCTGTCCGGCCTATACCCTTGGTACCTTGCTCCTCATTATGCACATTGGCAGCCCAATACTGGCAACATTGCTGGCAGTGTGGGCTGTGGAAGGTGTTTGCAGCCACCACACACTGGATAGGCAGACAGCCACCCCCACACCTATGCCAGCATTGTGCTACTATAGAGGAGTCCAGCAGCCATACCCACCACACCAGTCCTGGGCACAGTACAGGCATGGATATGGTACGCACTACTGTTGGGGGTCACTCCCCAGGGTGGTAAACACTGTCAGAGACCAGACCTGCAGCGCACATCGCAGACATCACAATGATTGTTATGGTGGAGATCAATGAGCAAAATGTGCTTAACGTAGGAATTGATATCTGCCAGTTATCACGGGCAACGTTTGATAGCTGTGTAGCATATACCCAGGTGTAGGGTGGCAGTGCTAAGGTATGCAACTGCTAGTATTGGGAGATACAGGCAGGGCCCAATGTCCTGCCTCTCCATGAGGCATTGGCCAATGGGGCCTGTGGGTGTGTGTGTGGGTGTGTCTGGCCCTGTTGGCTGCTGCTTTACGGCAGAGTGTCCCAACTCCAGTCCTGGTGTTCCAACCACTGTTCGGGTTTTCATGCTGTCCCTCATAGATATGCATGAGCTACATCAGCATACCATGGGGGTGGTGCATAGATATGAAGCACAGGCATCTTTATTAGAGGCAGCATGGATCCTGAATGGTGTGGGGCCCTCCAGGACTGAATTTGGGAGACTCTGCTCTAGGTAATGTGGCTGTTTATGGTGTCTGTGTTTGGTGTGGTAAAATATAGGCGTATGAACCATTCGTATGTTCTCAGCACTAAAGGTTTGTCCGTACTATCATGGTTTAGTTGTAGGAAAAATATGCGGACTGGATTGGCAGTAGCCCCAGCTGGGCTTTGAACCTGTGACCTTCTGTTCTTGCACACACTGTCTGTGTGCAGTGCACCACCATGTTGCCACAGATATGTTGTGTTCCCTGGGGAGTCCATGACTGTACATCCGACAGAGCCTGTCTGTTGCAGTGGACGGTGCCAGACTGCACAGGCCTAGGCCACTGTCTGCTGTGGTTTGCAGCCACTGTCCCCTCCACCACCTGAACCCTTCCGCCAACATGCAGACATGTCCCTATCTGGGAAAAAGCATATGACCTGATTGAGTTGTTGCACTCCAGGACTGAATTTGGTGGACTCGGCTGTAGGTAATGCCCATTGTTATGGTTTGTGTGCGGTGTAGGGTAAAATATAGGTGTTGGAACCATGCTTATGTTCTCTGCACTAAAGGAGTGTCTGTACTATCATTGTTTAGTGGTGGGTAAAACTATGGGGACTGGGTGGGCAGGAGCCCCAGCTGGGATTTGAACCTGTGACCTTCTTGTCCTACAGGCACTGGCTGTGTCTTCTGCACCACACTGTGGCCACAGAGATAATGCAGTCTCTGGAGATAGGAAACCTGGCCGCACGAGTCAGACACCCTGCTCTGCACAATTTTACTGTGGGCTCGTTTACCTTGTATGGGGACAAAGGTGCGAATAAACCTCACAAATGCCCTCCAAAAAAGGGGAAGAAAACCAAAACCAAGCTGCGCAACAGTGATATCAATGGGCAACCTGGAAAACACTCCCAGGAAAGCTCCATTATAATGCAGTGCTTTTGAATGAGTCTACGGAGCGTAGACCCTTCCAAAAATTATTTCTTTTTTTTTGGAGCTTTCCTGGGAGTGTTTTTTATGGTTGCCCATTAATATCACTGTTGCCCAGCTGGATTATAATTTATTTGGAATTTGTTGTGGTCATTTGCAATTTATATTTGCTATTTTGTTCTGTGCACATGTATCACACTGCTCACGTTTTGCATGTTTCCCCGGTTTTGCTGTACATTGCTGACGGAAATGGTTTCTCTTCCCTTTAAATCGGCTCTAACGCGAGGTTTTCACTCGCGGTATTTTTTTGCTGAAATTCAGCCACACTCCTGTGCGGGGAGCCTCTCTCCTCCCACTCTCCACCCATTGACCCTGCCCCTCTGCCCCTCGGGGGCCTTCCTCCGCCCTCTGTATGCCTTTCCCCGCCTCTATCGTACATCAGCGCCCCGCACACGTGCGCAGGCCCGTTAGTGTGACGCGCACGCGTGCGGGGCACTTAAGAGCACTTAAGTGCATCATTAGCGTACGCTACTGTGTGCCGCGCACGTGTGCGCGGTTTAGTAAACACACCCCTTAGCTTTTCTTTGAGCTTGCATTCACCACGGAATAGAAAGTAACAATGTGTCATGTTTCGGGTCTCAATATGTCGACCCTGCATCAGGTTGAGAAAATTCCTGTAGTTGTGAAAGCTTCAATGTCCAAAGAGAAAAACCATTCAACATTTTAACATTTTAAGGAACCGGTGTCTGACGTTGACACTGACAAATCCAAATAACCAATCCAAATGGTTCAATATTTGTTCATCCACCAATCAGAAAGGGAGGCAAACTCATTAGATAATCATGTAATGCTATGCCATTCCAACTGAGCATTCAAACCACATGGAGAAAATGCCCTCAGCTTAAATATCCATCTTTGTTCTCATTTCTGAAGCTTAGAAATTCGATTGCCCCCTCTAGGGTCCAATGGAATAAAATCTAATATTCGCCATCTCAGTTGATCAAAAGTATGCGCCTGTTGAAGACAGTGTTCTACTATCGGGGCCGTAAACGTTTTTGTGCGGAGACGTGAAGCATGCTCACCTAGACAAATTTTCATGGGTCTTGTGGTGCGTCCAATATAATATAAAGAACATGGACATAAAATCAGATACACCACATAAGCTGATTGACAAGTGGTGTGCCATTTAGATTTATATATGCAAGAAGTGTGAATGTCTAACCAAGTCATGCCTGTGATAGAAAGTTCACAGTATCGGCACGATCCACATTCATAGTGCCCTGGATCAACATGAGAAATTGTGTTCTCTCATTGGGCGATCTGAAAAAGAAGCAGATTTTACTACAAAATCCCGGAGGTTAGCTCCCCTTGAATAAGCCACCATTAGACGTTTTCTTCGAAAACAAGTATGTAAGCCAAGAATCGGCCAGAATCGATGTAGAATTTTTATCACCCTAGACCAGGGGTCTGCAACCTTTAAGACGTAAAGAGCCACTTGGACCCGTTTCCGAAGGGAAAAAAAAAACTGGGAGCCGCAAAACCATTGCGACATTTAAAACAAATCTAACACTGCATATATTGTTTTTTACCTTAATGCTATATACGACCCCCTACTTTTCCTGTTAAAATATAGGTGTTTGGCCTATACTCGCCGTATAAGACTACCCCTCTTCCTTCACACACCAAAAAAAAAAACGCCAGAAAATATCACAACAACAAGTAACAATATTTGATTTCAAAATTATGATGATTTTGTAGTCAAATCACTAATATGAAATAAAATTATTTTTTTCTACCTTTGTTGTCTGACCAATTTATTCTTTGATCATGCTGGTCCCGATCTGAGGCTTCTGCTTTCCTGTCTTCTCTTAGCTCTCTTTCTGTGGTCTATGGTCCATCTGCCATTTCTTATCTCTTCTTTCGTTTTCTCTTCACTTCTTTCCATCAGCCTATTCCAGTCCCAGTAACCCTCCCCAATATCAGCCCCTTTCCAGTCCTCACTCCCAGTACCTTCCAGTGCTAATCCCCCCTCAACCCCATTACCAGTGCTAGCCTCCCCTAATCAGCCCAATACCAGTCCTACCCCCCATCAGCTCATTACCAGTCCTAGCCTCCCCTAATCAGCTCATTTCCAGTGCTCGTTCCCTCAACCCCATTACCAGTGCTCCATCCCTCCATGTCAGCCCCCTCCCTCCCTCCATCCATATCAGCTCCCTCCCTCCATGTCAGCCCCTCCATCCCTCCATGTCAGCCCCCCTCCCTCCATCCATATCAGCTCCCTCCCTCCATGTCAGCCCCCTCCATCCCTCCATGTCAGCCCCCTCCCTCCATCCATATCAGCTCCCTCCCTCCATGTCAGCCCCCCTCCCTCCATCCATCCATATCAGCTCCCTCCCTCCATGTCAGCCCCCCTCCCTCCATGTCAGCCCCCCTCCCTCCATCCATCCATATCTGCTCCCTCCCTCCATGTCAGCCCCCCTCCCTCCATCCATCCATATCTGCTCCCTCCCTCCATGTCAGCCCCCTCCCTCCATCCATATCAGCTCCCTCCCTCCATGTCAGCCCCCCTCCCTCCATCCATCCATATCAGCTCCCTCCCACCATCCATATCAGCTCCCTCCCTCCAAGTCAGCCCCCCTCCCTCCATGACAGCCCCTACCATCCCTCCATGTCAGACCCCCTCCCTCCATCCATCCATATCAGCTCCCTCCCTCCATGTCAGCCCCCCTCCCTCCATGTCAGCCCCCTCCCTCCATCCCTCCATGTCAGCCCCCTCCCTCCATCCATCCATATCAGCTCCCTCCCTCCATATCTGATCCCTCACTCCATGTCAGCCCCACTCCTTCCCTCCATCCATATCTGCTCCCTCCCTCCATGTCAGCCCCTCCCTCCATCCATATCAGCTCCCTCCCTCCATGTCAGCCCCCCTCCCTCCAGCCATCCATATCTGCTCCCTCCCTCCATGTCAGCCCCCTCCCTCCCATTCAGCGCCCCTCCCTCCCTCCATCCATCCATATCTGCTCCCTCCCTCCATGTCAGCCCCTCCCTCCATCCATATCAGCTCCCTCCCTCCCTCCATGTCAGCCCCCCTCCCTCCATCCATCCATATCTGCTCCCTCCCTCCATGTCAGCCCCCCTCCCTCCATCCATCCATATCTGCTCCCTCGCTCCATGTCAGCCCCCCTCCCTCCATGTCAGCCCCCCTCCCTCCATCCATCCATATCTGCTCCCTCCCTCCATGTCAGCCCCCCTCCCTCCATGTCAGCCCCCCTCCCTCCATCCATCCATATCGGCTCCCTCCCTCCATGTCAGCCCCCCTCCCTCCATCCATCCATATGTGCTCCCTCCCTCCATGTCAGTCCCCCTCCCTCCATCCATCCATATCAGCTCCCTCCCTCCATGTCAGCCCCCCTCCCTCCATCCATCCATATCAGCTCCCTCCCTCCATGTCAGCCCCCTCCATCCTCCATGTCAGCCCCCCTCCCTCCATCCATATCAGCTCCCTCCCTCCATGTCAGCCCCTCCTCCCTCCATCCATCCATGTCAGCCCCCTCCCTCCATCCATGTCAGCCCCCCTCCCTCCATGTCAGCCCCCCTCCCTCCATCCATATCAGCTCCCTCCCTCCATGACAGCCCCCCTCCCTCCATCCATCCATATCAGCTCCCTCCCTCCATGTCAGCCCCCCTCCCTCCATGTCAGCTCCCCTCCCTTCTTCTGCAGCCGCGGCGCCCCGCCCCTGACGGAACCGCGGCTGTGCCTTTAAAAGCATCTCGGAGCCCGTCCGGTCTTGACGGGCTCCGTGCAGCATTGTCCCGCCCCCAACCTTCCTGTAGAGGCGGGACAATGCTGCATGGAGCCCGTCAAGACAGGAAGGGCTCCGAGATGATTTTAAAAGCACAGCCGCGGTTCCCTAAGAGGCAGGGAGCCGCGGCTGCAGAAGAAGGGAGGGAGCCCATAACGCCATAAATACCGGGCGGGCAGTGTGCTCCGGAGCCGCGGCAAAGGTGAGAAAGAGCCGCATGCGGCTCCGGAGCCGCTGGTTGCCGACCCCTGCCCTAGACGTACCCTCAGTATATGGGAATATGCCAGTTATTTTATCATCTGCTATTTGAGACAACTGATCGCCCTGAAACTAGCCACAATACATCCGATCCCCAAGAAAACCACATTAGCTAAAACCCCGCCGCCTACAGACCCATCTCAAGCCTACCATTCCTATCCAAGATCATCGAGAAAGTAGTCCAATATCAATTCCAACAACACATTGAAATCCACAATCCCCTGGACCCCAATCAAACACGGCTTCTGACCTAGCCATGGGGTTGAAACTCTACTAATACAACTATTCGAGAGACTGTTACTGATGATCGACAACACCAAAATGGGCGTCCTCATGATATTCCTAGACATCTCCTCAGCGTTCGACACTGTCTGTCACACAACCTTACTAACCAGACTGCAGGAGGCAGGATTACACAGCACCACCATGAAATGGTTTACATCTTACCTCAGCAACAGGCAGCTACAAGTCAAATGTGGATCAAAGACCTCTCAACCTTTAGGAGCCACACAGGGAGTCCCACAAGGCTCAGCACTCTCCACCCTGCTTTTCAATCTATAAATACAACCCATCTGCGCCATCATCAAGGACCACAAGATTCAATACACCATATACGCAGACGACATAATGATATTCACACCAATCAAACTGGACAGCCCAGACTACTCCAACATAGCCAATTGCTTCCAACAAATAGCAACCTGGCTTCAGGAAAACAATCTGTCAATAAACTACAACAAAACTGAAGCGCTATTCATCACAAGAAAACCGACATTCTCACCCACGGCTACCATCAACCTGAACGACATCATTATACCAGTAAGACAAGAAATAAAATACCTGGGAGTAACACTTGACAAGGACCTTAACATCCAATCCCACATTGCAAAAAACACAAGGAGCACCTACATCAAAATCGTCAGAAGGCTCAAACCGATACTCGCTCAGGAGCATTTTCGAACAGTCTGTCAAGCCCTCATCATTCCCACACTAGACTATTGCAATCACATATACCAGGGGATACCAAAAAAGACCATAAGACCACTTCAGTTAGCACAGAACACAGCCACACAACTCATAACAGATTGTACTAATCACGACTACATCACCCCATATTGTACCACCTACACTGGCTCCCAATCAGCCCTCGAATCCAATTCAAAATACTTGTAAACATTTTCAAAATACTACACAACCTCTCAACTGACAGCCTACAACTACTCATAAAAACCAACGACAACAAAAGACCAAGAAGAAAAGGAACCTCAGACACCATCAGCACACCAATGGAATTTGCAAAAACAAAGCAGGCCACGTCAAGAAGGGCACTCTCCCTAGCAGCGCCCGCTAAATGTAACTCCCTCCCAGACCTCCTAAGATCAACCAAATACCTCAAGGACTTCAGAAAGCTTCTTAAAACTGCCCTATTTACAGAACATTTCAAGGACCTCACCTGAACTGATTACATTTTGAAGTACTTTCAAGGCAATAGTAGATCATTGACCATAGCTCACCTCTCACATGGATCCATTCTTGTAAATATGTATATTAATCACTATGTATATAGTTCACTGATAAAATCTAGCACACTGCACCTTTCAGCACTCTTCTTAAACCTCCACTGCATGCTTCTGAGCACACAATATTATTGATTGTTTGATGTGCTAAACCGCTTTGATTTTAATGATAAAGCGGTATACCAAATCCATCTAAATAAATAAAATAAATAAATAAACTGATCATTCCTAGTTTGTGGTAGCAGCCAATCTCGGTGAGTGAATCGGGCTCGTTTGTAGGCCGTTCTAATTATAGTGTAAGGATAACCTCTTGATAGTAAACGCTGTTGTAAATCATCCACATGATGGCAATACTCTTGTAATGTTGAACAATTATGCCGGAGCCGCAAGAATTGTCCATAAGGCAAACCCCATTTTAATGATGTTGGGTGATAGCTAGAGTAGCTCAATAAAGTGTTGCGTTACACTGGTTTTCGATATAAGGAAGTGGTTAAAACATCAGAAGTCAAACTGAAGGTGATATCTAAAAACTGGATCTGAATTTGTTCTATTTGAGCCATAAATTGAATATTGCTTTTATGAGTGTTTAATAATGACAAAAAAGTATCCAGTTCAGTTGCAGAACCAGTCCAGAGAAAAAAGACATCATCTAAAAACCAGTGCCAAAATGCAACATGACAAACTAAAGGAGCAGAATATACATAAAGCTCCTCAAACTGTGCCATATAAATCGTGGTTATTGAGGGAGCCACTGTGCACCCATAGCTGTCCCAAAGGTTTGTAAAAAGTATTGCTGTTGGTATAAGAAATAGTTATTATTAAGTACCAAATCAAGAAGTTCCAACAAGAAAGTATGTGGAATCAGAGAAGGCAGTTCAAGTGGAAATGTGGCTAAACAAGACAACACTTCTGCTTGATTTATATTCGTGTACAGTGATTGCACACCAAGAGTGACCATGAAATTATAAGACAAAAAATCTGTGCAAGTTGATAACTGTACAAGAAAATCACCAGTGTCTCGTATATGGGTTATTTAACCAAGGCTTACATAGAGCCAATTGGGATTGGAGGCTCCCTTGATTATAGGGTCTCTCCCCTTCTGATTGGTTGATGAATAAGTTTGCACCACCTGCATTGGTCAGTTGTTTTGGCTTTGTCACCATCAATGTCAGATGCTGGATGTTAAATGTTTTTTCTAGTGAAATGCTGGATATTCAGATGAGGACTATTTTTCATTTGATCAGGATGTTTAGTAGGATTGGCACAGCATTCTAATGTTGCCAAAAAACCATAACCCTGTTGCCGGTTATTTGATCAAGAGATAAAATTGAGCCAATCAAGATTGGAGGCTCCCTTGACAATAGGGTCTTTCCCCTTCTGATTGGTGGATGAACAAATATTGAACCATTTGGTTGGTTATTCATTTGGATTTCATCAGTGTCAATGTCAGACACTGGTTCTTTAAAATGTTGAACGTTTTTTCTCTTTGGACATTGAAGCTTTCACAGCTACAGGAAGTTTCTCAACCTGATGCAGGGTCGACATATTGAGACCCGAAACGTGACACATTGTTACTTTGGATTCCGTGGTGAATACAAGCTCGAAGAAAAGCTAAGTGTTAAATTTTGTTCACTCATTTAAAAATATTATTAAAAAGGAGAGGCCACAGCGAGGGGTTGGATTCCATTCCACCCACTTTTGTGTGACAACTCCAACAAAAAGAGATTTTCACTGTTGGAAGTCAGGGTTTTTTATGTATGATTTTTCATTCAATTCTGATTGAGGGAGTTTCTTCTTTTGATGGAGGTATTTAAACATCTCTATCATATCTCCGCTATCCTGCCTTTCCTCTAAAGTAAACTTATTGAGATCTTTAAGTCTGTCCCCATATGCCTTATAACAAAGACCACTGGCCATTTTGGTAGCCACACTCTGCACTGACTCTATCCTGTTTATCTCCTTTTGAAGGTGTGGTCTCCAAAATTGCACACAATACTCTAAATGAGGTCTCACCAAAGACTTATACAGAGGCACTATAACCTCCTTCTTCCTGCTGGCCATTCCTCTCCCTATGTACCCAAGCATCCTTCTGGATTTTACTGTCACCTTTTCTACCTGTTTAGCCATCTTAAGATCATCAGAAACAATCACTCCCAGGTACCACTCTTCTTTCATGAACAAAAGTACTTCACTCCCTATACTATACCACTCCCTTGGATTTTTGCAGTCCAAATGCATGACTCTACATTTTTTAGCATTAAATATCTCAGCTGCCAAATTCTCAGCCATTTTTTATGCTTAATTAGATCCCTCCTTATGTTATCTACTCCTTCCTGGGTGTCTACTTTATTACAGATTTTGGCATCATCCGCAAAGAGGAAAACCTTACCCTACAGCCCTTCCACAATATCACTAACAAAAATGTTAAAAAGAATCAGACCAAGGACAAATCCACACCAATCTTGAGATGGACTCTAAAGTTACTACTTCAGTTAGAAATTAGCTGAGTGTACAAGGTAAATGGAGTACACTCTGAAGAGAAGGAGGTTACGAGTGGAATGCTGCAGGGATCTGTCCTTGGTCCGATTCTTTCTAACATCTTTGTTAGTGATATTGTGGAAGGGCTGTCGGGTAAAGTTTGCCTCTTTGCGGATGGTACCAAAATCTGCAACAGAGTAGACACCCAGGAAGGTGCAGATAACATGAGGAGAGATCTAGCTAAGCTTGAAGAATGGTCTAGAATTAGGCAGCTGAGATTTAATGCTAAAAAATGTAGGGTCGTGCATTTGGACTGCAACAATCCAAGGGCACGGTACAGTATAGGGAGTGATGTACTTCTGTCCATGAAAGAAAAGCGGGACCTAGGCATGATTGTATCTGATGATTTCAAAGTAGCTAAACAAGTAGATAAGGCAATGGCAAAAGCTAGAGGGATGCTTCGGTGCACAGGTAGAGGAATGGCAAGCAGAAGAAAGGAGGCACTTATACAGTGCCTCTGTATAAGTCTTTGGTGCAACCTTATTTGGAGTATTGTGTGCAATTCTGGAGACCTTCAAAAGAATATGAACAGGTTGGAGTCAGTGCAGAAAGTGGCTACTAAAATGGTTAGTGGTCTTCAATATAAAGCATATGAGAACAGATTTAAGGACCTTAATATGTATACTTTAGATAAAGGTGGGACAGAGGTCATATGATTGAGACATTTAAATACCTCTCTGGCATAAATGCACAGAAGAACCTGCTATGAGAGGACATAGGATGAGGGTGAAAAGGGATAGACTCAGGAGTAATATGTAGAAATATTTATTTATGTAAAGAGTGGTAGATGGATAGAATAGTCTCCCAGTGGAGGTAGAAGAGATGACAGTATCTAAATTCAAAAAAGCATGGGACAAACACAGAGGCTCTCCAAAGAGAAAAAGGGGACTCTTGTAGTGGGTGATAAGGAAGGACAGACTAGATGGGCTATGTGGTCTTTTTCTGTCATCATGTTTCTATGTTTCTATGTTCTCCTCAAAGTGAGCTCCATTTACCGGTACCCTTTGTTGCCTCCCACTCTACCAATTTCTAACCCAGTCAGTCACTTTAGGGTCCATACTTAGGGTGCTCATTTTATTTATATGTCACCTGTGTGGAATGCTGTAAAAGGCTTTACTGAAATCTAAGTGCATCACATGTAGAGTTCTCCCTCGGTCCAACTTTCTGGTCTCCCAGTCAAAGAAATCAATCAGATTTGTCTGACAAGACCTGCCTCTAGCAAACCCATGCTGCCTCGGATCCTACAATTCAATGGACTCCAGAAACCTTTATATCCTCTGTTTTAGCAGCATTTCCATTAATTTACTCATCACAGAGGTCACACTAACCGGTATGTAGTTGTCATTCTCCTTTCTCCAGTCCTCTGGGACCACTCCCAACTCTAAAGAAGCATTGAAAAGGTCAGTCTGTTGATCCGCTAGAACTTTCCCAAGTTCCTTCAATATTCCCAGATGTAACCCATCTGATCCCATCGCTTTATCTACTTTTAGTTTATCTAGTTCCTCACAAATACAGTCTTATGAAAATCATTCAAGATCCTTTTCACTTCTGTTCCTATTTGTGGGCGTTTTCTGAAGTCCTGATCCTGGCCCTTCATCTGTGAACAGAGAACAAAAATATGTTTTAAACAATTCAGCTTTATCTTTACCAGCTTCTACATATTCCTCCCTTTCACCCTTGAGTCTGACAATACTACTTTTGTATTTCCTCTTCTCACCCATATATCTGAAAAATGTCTTGTCCCCCCATTTTATTGCCTTGGCTATTTCTTCTTTTTCAGCCTTTGTTTTCCTGACTACTTCCCTAGCTTCTCTAAGTTTTTATCAAATATTGATGCTTGTTTTGCTCTTTCTGTGATATCTTGTATTTTATGAGGTCACCCTCTTTTTTTCACCTTTTCAGCTACTTCTTTTGAGAACCATAGTTGCCTCCTTTTTCTTTACATGTATTTACCTTTCTAACAAAAAATGTATTACCCTTAAAATATCTCCTTTCTGTTTTGCCCATTGCTTTTCTACATCCCCCAGCTTTTCCCATCCCGCTAACAACTCCTTGATGTATTGTCCCATCTTGGCAAAGTTAATTTTCCTAGAATCTAAAACCCTCACTTTTGAATTAACGTTATCAACCCTAGTCCTAATACTGAAGCACACCATTTGGTGATCACTGGATGCAAGATGATCTCCCACTATAACATCAGAAACAATTTCCCCATTGGTAAGCACCAGCTTCAGTATGGCCCCTTCATGTGTTACCAGTTACTGGAATAGTTCTCCTTGTAGAGAATCCAGTATCTCCTTACTTCTAGATGACACCACAGCAAGGATGTGCCAATCAACATCTGGCATATTGAAATCACCTGTCAGTAGTGAAAGCTGTTAGTGTAGCTGGCTTAAAAAAAGGTTTGGACAAGTTCCTGGAGGAAAGACCCATAAACCATTATTCAAAGAGACCCAGGATATCACTGCTTGACCCAATACAAGCTTTATGGAACCTATGGGGCTTGTTTACAAAGCCGCGGTAGTGGTTCGCGATCGCGATCGCAGCCGCGGCCCCATTGAAATCAATGGGGCCGCGGCTCCGATAACGATCGGAAACCGCTACCGCGGCTTTGTAAACAAGCCCCTATGTCTTTTGGGGGGACTGCTAGGTACTTATGACCTAGATTGGCCACTGTTGGAAACAGGATACTGGGCATGATGGACTTTGGTCTGACCCATTATGGCATATCTTATGATCTTATGTTCTTATGTCTGTGAGCCATGTCTCCGTAACCACCACTAAATGCAAGTCTGTCTCTTCCATGAAATCCTCTTCTATTAAATGCAAAAGCATTTCTTCTTTGTCTTTCATATCCGACATAGTGTACCACATGATCATCAGATTCAAATTGCCCAATATCAATTCTTTTCAGTTCACTGACACCCAATAGATTGAGTTGTACATATTCCATTTCATCATTAGAGTAATTTTGTAACAGCCCAGTTAAATTTAAAATCAAATGCACATGAGCCATTGTGTGTGCTAATTACACTTTCTAATTTTTCAGCAGTTTTTTAAAAAGCTTATATCTGTATCTTTGAAAATGCAAAAGTTTGTATGTCTGTGAAAACCACTTCCTCTGGGAATATGTATGCACACTGTAGGTAAACTTATATCCATACAGTCATGTGCACATAAGTAGTCCTGTATATCAAGTAAGCAATTTTATGAGGCCATTTCTGCTAGTTCATCACCATTTTATGTGTGAAAATGACTTTGAAAATTATCCTTTTAACTCCCAAAGTTAAACAGCTAGTTACTTTTGCATACCAATTCCATAACACCTTAGCTCAACAGAGGACATTTTCTCTTGAACTGAAAACTTGAAGTATCAGGGCAAAATGTGCTACAATCAATTAAGCCAAGCTATTTGTCACAAGGATACATTTAGGACTCATTTCACTAAAATGTATTAACAGTTAACACTGAAATTAGCATATATACACTTGGAGCACAGTCGTTTGACATCTATTGCATGCTCACTCCCTTGGAATGGACAGGGTATGGGTGGGGACTGGTTAGGGACTTTGGCTTACACTTGCATGAGGTACAGTACCACGTGTTAGCTGGTAACTTGACAGATAATGTGGAACAATTAACACCACCTTCATGAGTGGTATTAGAGTGCTTCTGCATTATACACAATGTGATTCACAGGCAGTAAGTGCATTGTCTCTGAGTTACCTACATGGGAAGGCGCAGGGCACATCCCCAAGAGATAAGCAGAGGCACTGGACTTACCACATGTTAATTTTACTAAAAACACATGGTAACTGTAAAATATTAGAACCTGTTCGTAAAAGAGATCCTTAGTGCATTATTTGTTTATTTATTTATTTATTTATTTATTTATTTATTTAAAACATTTATATTCCGTACTCTCTACTATTCACAATGGGATAAGCAAAGTATTCATAAAAATGCTTCACAAAAACACAATATAAAATTTTTAAAAAAGTTAAAATTTAAACATGTGTACAATATAAAATGCCACCCATACTCATCTACCAAAAGTAGTAACATTCTAATTCACTCATTGAAAGCCAAAGTAAACAGCATGAGCGTCCAGCTTCTTCCTAAATGTCAGTACCTGAGTAAGCCTTTTAATTCAAAAGGAAGAGACCTGCATAGTCAAATGGCAGCAATAGTAAAATGCCTGAGAATGCGCTTCATTCAAAGAAACATTAACGCAAAGACGGACCATTCAAATAAGACTGATCTGCTGAACACAGCCTATGTCCAGCAATGTAAAGCTGCAAGGCTGAAGAAAGTTACTCGGAAGCTTTTCCAGTTAAAATTCGAAAAACCATTACCAGGTATATTTTCACAATAAAGATACAAGTGAAAACATGTGCAACATAACCGGGTAAGGCGGACCGGCCCCCGCCACACCGCAACACCACCCGCCCCCACACCCATTAATAACAAAGGTAGACCACACATATATGGGAATTCAACTGGTCACAGCTTTATTGCCATAAACCATAACATCAACAATCCAACCTTAAATTGTATTCCCCACCCCCCCCAGCAGAGCGAACCCTCACCAGCCATGAGTAGCAAAGTGAGGCCGCTTCCGCTTCCGCCTTGTCCTGGCCCCGGCAAATTGCCTAGTCTCCCTCATCCGGCTTCGCCATATTATTAGCAAAAGCCTGAGGGACCGCCCGGGCGGGGGTACCCCACCCCCGCCCTACTGCTTGGCTCCGGCTCCGGACCCCGGAAACCTCCGGGATCCCGCCCCCCCCCCCCCCCCAGCTGCAACACCCCTCCAAAGCCCCCCACCCCCGCGCCCCAACAAAGGGCGGGAGGGCGGGACGTCCGGTACCTCCGGCCACCTCGAGGGAAAGGCCGGAGGACACCGCAACGCTCCCCTTACTCCCCCCTTGTAAATCCTCTACTCCTCCCATTGGCTCCCGCGCCCTGCCATGTGCCGCGGGAGCCAATGGGAGCCCTTCACGCGCCGCAGGCCCTCCCCACGCATCGCGCAGCCATGCTGCGGCGGGCACGCGGCCGGCCGCCCCCCGGTTAATGCCGGCCGCTCGCACACCCCGGGGGGGCCACACGGCCTCGCCATAACCGGGAAAGGCGGACCGGCCCCCGCCACACCGCAACACCCGCCGCCCCCACACCCATTAATAACAAAGGTAGACCACACATATATGGGAATTCAACTGGTCGCAGCTTTATTGCCATAAACCATAACATCAACAATCCAACCTTAAATTGTATTCCCCCCCCCCCAGCAGAGCGAACACTCACCAGCCATGAGTAGCAAAGTGAGGCCGCTTCCGCTTCCACCTTGTCCAGGCCCCGGCAAATTGCCTAGCCTCCCTCATCCGGCTTTGCCATATTATTAGCAAAAGCTTGAGGGACCGCCCGGGTGGGGGTACCCCACCCCCGCCCTACTGCTTGGCTCCGGCTCCGGACCCCGGAAACTTCCGGGATCCCGCCACCGGCTCAGGCCACCACCCGCCTGACCCCCCCCCCCCCCCCCGGCAAAGCTGCGACCAGCGCCCCTCCGGTTCAGCCTATCCTCCAAGGCCTCCTGCCAATCGGTGCGGAGCAAATCCGTCCCCACCGGGGATAGATGGACCCCATCGACCCGATACTGGCCCGCACACAAGCCCGCAACCTCCGCATCAGCCCAGGGGTGCAAGAGTGGGCCCCCCTGCTCCCCCACCCATCCGCCAATTCGGCAAGTGATCTTTTGTTAGCCCTGCGACCACCGCCGCTGAGCCGTGCAAGCAGGCCCTGGAACGATATCTGACCACAGCAAAATCACACCAGAAAACATCTCAAATAGCGCTTCCTTGTCCCGAATCCCAGTCCAACTCCACCGCCAGCCCGGCCAGGACACCAGACCACTGCCACCCAGGTGGATTACCACGGCATCCGGTGGCCCCCGCAGCCGCTTGTGGTGCCGCAGCAAAGGCAAGAGCTGAATCCATCGCAGACCGCGCTCACCCAGCCATGAAACGGTCACCCCGAACTGGTCCAAACCAATATTCCACTCCACCGGGCGTGTTTCTGCTCGCCGACTGGCCTGGAACTCCCAGTGACCAATCCCCCAACAGCGACACGAGCCAGGAACAACTTCTGTAAAAGAAACAGGTCCACAGTTAGCCAGCCCCCCCCCCCAGCGCCCATACCGGCGCACATATCGCCGATACACCAGGCAGTCCCTCTTCCAATCCGCCTGATATCCCCCTGAGGTAAGCCCGCTGCCGCCGCCAAGTAGCTGCGCAAAGACGAAAGGAATGCGGCGCTTACAACCCCGCACCACGAACGCTACAGCAAAACACTGCCCAGACGCAGGCGCCCACGTAGCTGGACGACATCACCTGTGGCAAAACAGCACACAAGCGTTGCGGCCACGCATGCGTAATGGACTGCCCGATGCCCCTGGGCGATCGACCAGAGCGTTCCCAGCCCTGCCGCACCCGGCGCGCTACCAATCCCCCCGACCACCGCCCACCCCACTGCCATAGCAAGGAACGAGAAACCCGCCAAATTCCTACACGCCCAGAAAACGCACCAAGCAGGCGCAGCCGGGGACTGCTGACCTTCCGCCTCCGGCGCCCATGCTTGGAACAGCTCCCACTTCCGCGACCCGGTTAGTACTAACGGGTAACACTGTTCCCTCTACACCGTGCGCGTGTGCACTCGCACACACCTCACCGAGCGAGCGCACATACTTTGTCAACAGAGCGCACAAAATTACGGCTCTGACTCTGATAGAAAACAACACAGACGTCTTAAATTCAAACATTGTGATTGTGATTACTAGCAATTTTCCACTTCAGTTAGTAATCGCCGATTTTCATTTAAATTGATTAAAGTGTACATACTGCATTCGGCCATGCAGTCAAATTTTAAGTATCTAACTCCGAGTGTCGTTATGTGGCGCACCAAATTGTAACTTTCCGCGAAAGCTGCACACAGCTGCTATGTTATGCGCACAGCCAACAGAAAATTAGAGGGAACCTTGCCGGGTATATGCCGTGCCCGAACCACGGTATCCAGCCGCAAGCCAACCAACACGACCTGTCGTATCAAGTTTTGCTACCGGGATACGCGTGGAGTGTAGTCGCTCACTACGCTTACCGCTGCGCCACCATACAAGCCTACGATGGCGAACCCCGTCCGGCCGGACCCCCAACACCACCTGTAGCGGAAACCACTCCAGGAAGGTTATATCGGCCGTGAGACCGACTACCTCCAAAGCATCAGGCCACTCCGCCGCGCACCACGAGCCGCCAAAGTACACCCCAAGGCCCAACCCTCCGGCTGCACCGATAAACAACTGCCGGTCCCGACTGTCAATTTCCCGATCTCTGAGCACCGTAGTGCCATCGAACGCCCACCAGAACTCATCCCAGATGGCTATAGCGGCCCGAATACTCTGTGACCCTCATACGAGGATGCTGTCTGGAGAGACCTGCAAACGCCCCGCAAACTCTCGCCCCTTAGGGATAACTCTACAGTCGAAATTCAGGGACCCGATTAACGCCTGCAGCTCCCACGATGTCCTCCTTCTAGAACCCATGGCGTTCACCACCAGAACCCGGAGCCTCTGGATCCCACCCACCGGCAGGCGCACCACTCCCTCCCCAGACGCCAACTCTATCCCTAACAAGGTGAACCGTGTCGGGGGGCCCACCGCCTTCCCCTCTGCCTACGGAACCCCCACTCCCCTGCCATCTGCACGAGCCCGTCCACACAACGCAGCACACTGCCCCAGCCGGCGCCTCCCCCACTACCAGTACAACTCACTGGGGATGATCATTCGCCGAACCCCCGATAGGGCGGGATAGGCTATGGATCAACCGGTATGTACCAGGCTCCGCCGGAAGGGCGGCTCCCGAAAGGGCCCGCTACCCCCCCTAACCCGATCCCCACTGCCAGGCGATCCCAGACCACGCCGTTAAACGCCGCCCCGCCGGGGCATTCCGGACACTGAGCGGCCTCCCGGATGGAGTCCGAATCCACCAGCACAGAAATGCCCACGCCCAACGCGGTACGTTGCACGCCACCTTGCGCACTCTACCCGCCTGGCCATCCTCCCTCTGCTTCTTCCTCGAACTGAAAGATATCCATATAGCGCCTCTCCTTAATTTTACGCCGCCGCTTCCTCGGCACACCTTCCCCAACTTCGAGAACACTACCACCGACGACGACCCAACCCCACAGCCTCGCCCCCACCCCTGCGCCCATCCGACCCAGATGCCAACAATGACGATACCGAGGACGTGTATGACCAGGAACCCAAAGCCTGACGCCAACGGCCCGAACGCCGCCGCTTCATGGCCGCCTTCCCCCCATACTCCCCCCGCCGGGATTCCCCCCGAAGACCCCGCCCCCACAGACTCACCTGCCGCAGCCGTCGCCTGCTCAGGGCACCGCACCTGCCTCCGACCGACCCAGCACCACGCTCCTCGAGCCCTGTCCTTGTTCTGCTGACCCAGCTGTAGGCGTGCTCTCCTCCCCGCTCAGCGCTGCGCCGGCCTGTGACAGTGGACTCTCGTACCTCGGGGTCCCGGTGAACTGCCATCTCGGAGTGTCCTGTGGGGAGAAAAAAGGGGAAGATGCCCCGCACCCGCCCCCCCCCAAGGCAGCTGCCATGCCCCCAGCCAATCTGCCTGGGAAGGGCCCTGCCCCCCCCCCACCCTGCCAATGTACCCAACCAGGGGAAACGCCTCCCCCCATCCGCCCCCACCCCCCCCCCACCCACCTGCCGGGTTGGAGGAGAAGTGTAGCAAGAGTCAAAGAACTGTCCGTTGTAAATGGGGACTGCAAGGGGGGGCGAGCAGGTGCTAAGCCCCAACCTAGGTCCACATTGGATGACTAGGTAATGGTACCGGGACCCATAGATGGGATAGAAGGGGTTACCAGGACCAAGGAGAAGTTTGCTTATGTACAGAATGTAGAAGAAAGGTATACAAGGTGTTGTTTCGCTAGCAACCATGGCTCAGCCATTTTGAATGTGATTCGGCTTGAGTCCTGTGCACAATAAATAATTTTGGACCCTCTGACAGACCCCTGGCATCAAAACCCACAAAAGCACAAACACTATAAGCAAACAAACCCCAAGTAATCCCATAACCAAAATGAGAAATCCCAAGCAACCCCCCACCAACTCCAAAAGGCTAGTGCCTCCACGATGAACCCCCCATGAGATCCCCCCCTCCCTCCAGGCGGCCCCAACTCTCAGTCTCCACACCAGCCACGCCACCTCCACCAGGCGCGCCCGCATCCACTCCCCCTGCTCACCCCCCGCACCCCGAGTTGGCACGAGCCGAGCGTAGCACCATGGATGACTAGCCCAGTGTCCAGAATAGGGGACTATGCAGCCTGAAAGCCAAGCCTCCAATCCCACCACCTCCTAACAATAAAATCAATCTAATAATCCCATTGAAAAGACAGCATGGCTCACAGCCAAAAAGTTTTTTTTTTTCTTTACTATACCTGTAGGTTCATATAACTTTTACCTTAAAGCTGTGAAAGCCTGATTCACAAACGATCAAGCTCCAATTTAATGAGTGCTATTTTTACGCGTAAACATGAAAAGCCCACAATGTTATTAAAAAACTGTATAAAGAAAAAGAAACCACAAAGCAAAATATAGACTGTGCTGACATAGATGTTTAAAACAACCTTCATACTAATCTGACCGTTGGAACCATAATGAACCTATTTCCAACCACCAGCCATAGAGGGTATGCGAAAAATGGCCAAAAATTATATATATCCAAAATGAAACCAAAGAACATGGCATATCTTCCATATAGGCAGGACAATTAGCCAGCTGTCCAGTAACGAGTAAAAATTGCATAATAAATAAACTTGCTGACATGCACCCTTACTGAGAAATCTCACCATATTGAATTAAATTTAATGTAGAGCCAAAATCGAGGCAATGCATTGGGGATAAACAGAAGGGAATAAAATGCCGCATCTGGGCATAAACCGGTTCTAAAATTTTTTATGAACCCAATCTTATTCAATCGTGAACAGAGTAAAATCAAAATAAAAACCCTGCATGGAAGAACACTAACCATCAGACCGGCATAAAGAACAAAAATGCCATTAATGCGACGCGCTGGATTTTGGCGCGTTGCTACGGCCATGTCCAATTGCCAAAGCACGTCCGGTACCTCCGGCCACCTCGAGGGAAAGGCCGGAGGACAACGCAATGCTCCCCTTACTCCCCCCTTGTAAATCCTCTACTCCTCCCATTGGCTCCCGCGCCCTGCCATGTGCTGCGGGAGCCAATGGGAGCCCTTCACACGCCGCAGGCCCTCCCCGCGCATCGCGCAGCCATGCCGCGGCAGGCACGCGGCCGGCCGCCCCCCGGTTAACGCCGGCCGCTCGCACGCCCCGGGGGGGGCCACGCGGCCTCGCCATTCTCAATCCAATAATATAAGTACAACGTTTTCCGACTGCAGCTTTTGTCAAATCATCAAGAGAGAAATTAAATAGTTGTCTGAGCGCTATAGACTCGAAATGCAATACGTTAGGCTTGGGTTGGTATAAAACGGTAGTTTTAAGGGATGTCAAATTATTGGTCTGCATTCGATGGTTTTAAAGTTATGTGTTCATTACCAAAATTAGTGGTTTCTGAAGCTTGATATATCTGACAGTGCCTCAGAGTTTTAGTACAAGAAGCTAACTGACAGCAGGTATTTATAGAGACCTTGGAGTTTCGAATCAGCACATTCTTCCAGATAATAATACCAGGGTTGTATATAGCTATGTATCTATTCCTGGTGCCTGTCATTTTAGGTAATGTCAGTTTTCCCATATCATCCTTCTTGTGCCTACCCCCAAGCCCCTGTTGTTACTGATACTAAAGGGAAATCACTGTCTCTGACAAGAGGAAGAAGGGCAACAAATCTGACAGGGACCTAACAGCACGACCACATAACAACTAACTGTCATTTTCAAGAGCATTTCTAACATGAAAAATAAATGAGCATACTGCAGACTACAGCATTTGTAAAATAAACTAATCTTGCCCTAAAGAAAAGGGGCAAACTGCAGAGTATCTCATTCTCTCCATATACATGTTGGTCAACTGTAAAAAATAAACCTTTAAAAGCCTTTTTCTGTATGTTTTTTGTATATTCAATTACTTACTTGGTAACCCACAGTCCAGTCCTTTACATAAAACACTTTTTTTTTTTTAACAGAAGAAAGTTTTCAGACATACCAGTCTCAGAACTTTCTAGTCTAGGAATGTAGTTATAGTGTTTATTTTGTCTAGGAATCATGTTGTTATCTGAGGTTCCATTGCTGGTTATCTACGGGATAAACTATCGCTGACATCTTTTTTTGTAAACTTCCTAGCCCCCTGATCTCTAGAACACAAAGCACTTCAGAGCACAAGGGCAACATTGTCTAGCACCTGCTCAATTGTTACTCTAACGTGTATTATACAACTATAAATATGTATCATATCCAGCTGCTAACCCATAGTGAAAGAAATGATCTAACAGGAGACTGGATATAATACACTGAATTGAAAGACTGCTCATACACTAGGAAAGAGCTTGTTAAATGCTCATAAAAGGGATAAAATAGCTATAATAATATTTCACATTGGAGAAGCAGATGATTATGAAGATAGAAGTCATCCTTGCAAATATAGTTGTTGAAAACTAATATTGTAGCATCTGTAAAGGAGAGGATTTTTTTTCATTTTCATGGGGGGGGGGTGTGGGGGGGGGTTTGGACCCATAGACAGATTATGTACCACCACACAACCCACTCTCTGGTGTGGAGAATAGGATCACCCACCAATAGATCCACATTCTACCTCCCTGCAATGGTGGCAGTAGAGGGGACCATCAACCCCAGTCCTGCTGGGGAACAAACACCCTTCAGGGCAGGCAATGCAGAGCTGTGCACATCCATAAAGCAATAGCAGACAGACAGTAGGCCTGCAAATGCACAGCTGCCCCCCACCCCTATCTGACATTCTCCAGCAGCAAGCCGCTGCACCCTGCAAGGTGTTCCAGCAAGACACATACCAGCTGCAGACAGTCTGCTAGCTAGTACATAGTCCTGGAGAAGATGCATGTACCCAGAACTGGGATGTCAGCATACACACCAAGCAGATAAATCAGTTATTGGAGCCCAAAAATATCACATGAGAAAAACACAATATAGCACTATGGGGAAACCTAGCCATGCCGTGGTCACTG
Source organism: Ichthyophis bannanicus (assembly GCA_033557465.1). NCBI lineage: Eukaryota > Metazoa > Chordata > Amphibia > Gymnophiona > Ichthyophiidae > Ichthyophis > Ichthyophis bannanicus. The sequence goes on from CM066032.1 coordinate 1,592,966,348, forward strand.
CTCAGTCAGGGTGAGAGTGACCTCCCAGCAGAACATGCTATGGCCACCCTGTCCGTGCAGGTGGTGGCCGGGCACTACAATGTCCGTGCCATTGTCCTATGCTCTGTACAGATGAATCCATGCCAGGCCACCCTATCCAGGCTATTCCCACAGTACCTTGCTCCTCATTATGCACATTGGCAGGCCAATACTGGCAACAGTGCTGGCAGTGTGGGCTGAGGAAGGTGTTAGCAGCCACCACACACTGGATAGACAGACACACACTCCCCACACCTATGCCAGCATTGTGCAACTATAGAGGTGTTTGGCAGCCCTGGCCACCACACCAGTCCTGGGCACAGTGCAGGAATGGCTATGGTATGCAATACTGTTGGGGTCACCCCCCAGGGTGGTAAACACTGTCAGACACAATACCTGTTGCACACTCCACAGACATCAGAAAGGTTGCTATGATGCAGCTCACTCAGAAAATTGTACTTAACCTCGGAATTGCTATCTGCCAGTAATCATAGCAACTTTTTGATAGCTGTGTACCGTATTCTCAGGTTTAGGGTGGCATTGCTAAGGTATGCAAGTGCTAGTATTGGGAGATGCAAGCAGGGCCCAACATCCTGCCTCTCCAGGAGGCATTGGATAATGGAGCCTGTTGGTGCGGGTGTGTCTTCCCCTGTTGGCCGCTGCTTTAGGGCAGAGGTTCCTGACTCCAGTCCTGGTGGGCCAGACACTGTTCAGGTTTTCATGCTGTCCCTCATGCATATGCATGAGATACATCTGCATACCATGGGGGTGGCACATAGAAATGCAGCACAAGCATCTTTATTAGAGACAACATAGAACCTGAATGGTCTTTGGCCCTCCAGGACTGCATTTGGGTGACTCTGCTCTAGGTAATGTGCATGTTTATGGTGTCTGTGCTCTGTAGGGTAAAATGTAGGTGTTTTGGACATGTTTACATCATCTGCAATAAAGGTTCTGTCTGTGTTAGCATGTTTTAGTAGTAGGCAAAATATGGGGACTGGGTTGGTAGGAGCCACAGTTGGGACTTGAATCTGTGACCTTCTGCTTCTGAACATACTGGCTGTGTGCACTGCACCACTGTGTTGCCACAGAGACAGTGCATTCCCTGGTGATACCATGACTGTTGTCAGACAGGGCCTGTCTGTTGCAGTGCATGACACCCACCTAAACAGGGCTAGGTCACGGTCTGCTCTGGGCAGCTGCCACTGCCCCCTCCACCACCAATATCCCTCTGCTACCATTCTGACATTTTATTTTATTTATTTATTTATTACAGTTTCTTATATACCGCGCTATTTAGAATCAGCGCGGTTTACATCATAACAAAACGACCATTACGACAAACTGTCAGGTTTTACATTGAACCGGAGTACAAACTTGGATAACTGGGTTAACTATATACATAATCTATCTACACTGCCCTTCTGCTGGTGGTGCTGGTGGTGTGCAGTCTCAGGCCATCCAGTGTGCGGGTAGGTGGCTGCCTATGGTGCGGGTTTTGGGGTAGGGGTGCCTGCATAGCTGTCCACGCTTCCCCCATCACTGCATGACAATGTTCCGTGCCCTTCGGGGTACCTGCTGGGTACTATCCCCTGTGACACTGTGGGAAGCACACTCATGCCCATGTTGGGCCCTCAGCAGTTGCTGTCTGGCTGCTCTCCTGTTTCAGCATTCCTATGGGCCAGCTAGGCATCACCCTAGACATGCCCGCCGTGCTTTTGTGGAACATGTGCATGCCATAGGAAACCTGGCCGATGGAGTCGGAAACCCTGCTCAGCGCAATTACACTGTGGGCTCATTCACCTTGTTTGGGGACGGAGCATAGACCCTTCCAAAATTCATATCTTTTTTTTGGAGCTTTCTTGGGAGTGGTTTTTGATGTTTCCCTTTGATATCACTATTGGCCAGCTTGGTTATTTTATTTTTACATTTTCTTCTGTACATTTTCAAGGTTTATTTGCCCTTTTGTTCCGTGCACATATATCATACTTATCACTTTTTGTAGGTTTCCCTGGTTTTGCTGTACATTGCTGGCAGAAATGGTTTCTTTTCCCTTTCAATCAGCTCTAACGCCAGGGTTTCACTGGCGTTAGTTTTGAGCCTCGGAGTTCACAGCGTTAGTGTGCGGGGAGCCTCTCCCCTCCCACTCTCCACCCATTGACCCCTTCTCTCCGCCCATGGGGAGCCTTCCTCCGCCCTCCGGGAGCCTTGTTTACTATGTTTACTAAAACGTCTTAATGTACGCTCTGTGACGTTATCGCGCGATAAGGTACCTGTGCACCTGATAAAGCGCCATTATCGCGCTATAAGGTACCTTATCGCGCGATAACGTCACAGAGCATACATTAAGACGTTTTAGTAAACATACCCCTGAATAACCTTAAGATAAACATGCTGAATATATAAGTTTATGTAAATGCCATAAACAGAGTTTAATAAAAATGCTAACTGTGGTAATTAAATACTGACCCTCCTTTGTTCTAAGAAAAATAATGCAGTTGCATTTCATTTATTTATCATTTCATAAAAATACTGAGCATATTCCAGGAAAGTAGAAGGGGACAGCCAGGGTAATTTAGCAGACCCTTGTTCATATTATGTGAGAAACTATTTCTTGGATCCGAATGCATTCTGTGGGCACTGAAAACACTGCATCAGGATGAGTGACTTACAGCAGTCCTTTCAAAATAATGTTTGCATCTGGCAGCAGTAAACCAGACAGCAGGAGCTCCTAAACATTGCCAGGAAACAAAGTGCCCTCTAATTGCTTATGTTCCTGGCACATTTTTCAATAATGTGTTGATCATGTAAAACATACTCACGTCCCCAAGAGAAACTGTTTGCGCTCATGTCCACTTTCAGACTTGACAAGAAGGCATAGAAAGATCAGAGGGAAGGCGTTTAAAGAATACAAAAATAACAGGACATGCTATTGTTAAAAGACCAGAAAGTGGAACAGAGCCACTGACATGTAAATTGATTTTATTAAAATAATATAAATCATTCAGAAAAATAGAGATCATAGGTAAAATAGGGTCTTATCTACTAAACTGTAATAACATTATTACAAGGACAAATAACTTAAGGTGCACAAACCTGACTGCTACACGCTAGTGATTTATCACAAAGATTTTCAAATGGTAAATACAACATGTACTGAGCACAATGAAGGCTACTGCAAATGAAAAATTGTGGAATTACAGTAAGTATTTGCATAGTACAAACAAAAGAACAATAACATGCGACATAAGTTAAAATATTTATTTGTGTCTAGAGACTGGTGAAAGTAGTATATGACCTATTCAATTATGTATTTAAGTACCTCTGGAATGAACCAAGGCAGTGTATAATTAAAATGACATAAAATAATTAATGTAAACAAGAATACAATTAATTAAAACACAAAACTCTCATAAAGTAAACATAATGAGCATATAAAATTATACAAAATATAATTCACATTAATCCACAAACAATAAAACAATAAAAGATTTTATCATAGAGTTGAACAGTCAAACCAGAAATAAGGAATTATCTAAATGAAATTAAAAGCCTATCCAAAATATCATGTCTTCAATCTATATTTAAACTTCACGTATGAAGTTTCAAATCTAAATTAGATGCGAAGGATATTGCATTTACTCAAATTTGATGTCTTACCTTATCAATTAAGGAACCCCAATTACACTAACTTTAGCATGTTGGAGACTAATGCACAGTTAGCATGTGTTTCTACCATGGCAGGCAACTAACCTTTGATGGGGTGGAGTGTGGACCACCCTTTCCCCCACAAGTAGATGAGAGAAGGTGTAAAGGTACAGTGTGCAGATCTGCTAGTCCACCACAGAGATCACACAGATATGGGGTGCATTTGACAGGAGTTCTCTGCCATCCACTGCTCCAACTAACTGGGGTCATCTTTGTCCTGAAACAATCCTTTTGTGAGGCATAGAGAACACCCACCAAATTAACAACTAGTGATCCAGGAGGTAGACATCACTCCTGTAGCTAAACAACTGAGAATTTGTCACATGCCTCTTTGCTTCTCACCACCACCAAAATATTGTCTATTAGACAACCTTTTGGTGGTGGTGAGAATTGAGGAGGCATGTGACACATTCTATCTACCCTTTTGATGTCTAGGACACCTGCACCTTGCCCATTCACAATCTTAAATGACAGAGGTGTAAGGCAGGGTCTCCAAATCCAGCCCTAGAGGGCCACAAACCAGTCAGGTTGGCAGGATATCTCTAATGCATATATATCTCATGCATATTCATTGGGGCTATCCTCAACACACGACTGGCCTAGGGGTTCAAGGAGGACTGGTTAAAAGCCACTGTCCTAGGCAGAGGTCATGGGTTCAATTCCTCCCTGGTCTCATTTTCTTAGGCCTGTCCAAGTCAAGTCCTTTTCATTCCTGTGACAGTCATATTTCTGCAGATCTGTGCTGCCAGCAGATAGTACCCTCATCACAGTTGCAAGCCATCCTTCTGTCCATCTATCTGCATCTGTCAGCTATGTAGAGTCCTGTCTTCATGTGCTGGCTGCTACCCCATGTCCTGCACTGGTACCCTTTTCTGCATTGCAGCTCTTCATGCTTGCCTCTCCTGTGTCTGCTCTGCATGGCACTACTACTTCTCTGTCTTCCTATCATTGCAAATATCTTGCCACCTCTACCTCCACTGGTGGACACGTATTCCCATCCTCTTCCACCCACTGTCATTGTAGCACTTTACATTGCCAACACCCTGTGCATTGGTACAGCTACCTCCAATATGTTTGTCCATTTTACTGGCTGCCACATCGGCTGCATGCAGATTTGGCAGGTCCATCAGCTCCCACCTCTACTTCCTTCCATCACTTGTCCATTGCCTTTCCTTGGTGCTCTGTGCAGTGTTGCGGTTACATCAGTTTTTTGCCCTTACATTTCCTGCTTGTCAACTTGGGGCACCTTACTGCCCTTGGGCACCATATCTTGCGTCACCTTAACATCCTTAGAGCACATTATATGGCACCTTAGGTTAAGGCACCTTATAAGGCACCTTATAAAGTGCCTTATAAGGTGCCTTAACCTAAGCCGCCTCATGAGGCGCCTTTTAGGGCGCCTTATAAGGCGCTTTATATGGTGCCTTATAAGGCGTCCTACAAGGCACCTTATAAGGCGCCCTTGTAATGTGTTTTGTTTCTCAGCTTTAACGTGCAATGTCCCGTTAACGTGCGCTAACTGGCCAAGGCGCCCTTTAACGTGCGTTACACGGCCATTGCTACCTTAACGCCGGTATGACCACTTCCTTATATGGCATTACTCACGTTAACGCTGCACTTATTGCCGGTAATGCAATGTGTGCCTTCAAGTCATTCCTGACTCCTGGTGACCCAGAAGCTTTTGGGTTTTCTTGGAAGTGTCACCGGAAGTAGATTGCCAGGCCGGTAACGTTACCGCAATTTAGTAAACATATCCCTTAGTTTTTCCTTAACTATTGTCCTCATTTTATCATAGTCTCCCTTTTGAAAGTTAAAAGGTAGTACTGTGGATTTCCTTGCCAAATCACCCCAACACCCTTATTTCTTGCACCAGATCCTGTGTTCCACTAAGGACTAGATCCAGAATAGCTTCCACTCTTGTCGGTTCATGAATCAGCTGCTCCAAGAAGCAGTCATTTATTTTATCTAGAAACGTTATCTCCCTAACACGTCCTGTAGTAGCATTGACCCAGTCAATACAGGGGTAATTGACATCACCCATTATTACTATGTTGTAACTTTTGATAGCTTCCCAGATTTCTCTTAGCATTTCATCATCCATCTGTTCATTCTGACCAGATGGTCAGAAATACACCCCCACTGCCATCTCCTTCCCATTTTTACATGGGATTTTTATCCATGGTTGCTTGGTTACCAAGCCAGTGTTCTAACCACTAGGCTACTCCTCCACTCGCACTCCTTGTGGCCTTGGGCAAGTCACTTAACCCTCCATTGCCTCGGAAGAAAGGCCTGGCAATCTACTTCCGGTGACACATTGCCAAGAAAACCCAGGAGCTTCTGGGTCGCCAGGAGTCAGGACTGACTTGAAGGCACACATTGCATTGCATTTTTTATCCATAGAGATTCTACAGTATATTTTGTTTCATGTAAAACCTTAACCCCATGTGACTCAATGCCCTCTCTAATATACAGCACAATCCCTCCAAGAATTTGATCTTTCTATCATTACAATATAGTTTGTACCTGTGTATCAGAGTATCCCATTGGTTGTCCTCCTTCCACCAGGTCTCTGAGATGCCAGTCATATCTAACCTTTCATTTAGTGCTATATATTCTAGCTCTCCATCTTATTTTTTAAACTTTTAGCATTTGCATACAGTCATTTTAGAGGTTGTACTTTATTCATATTAATCTGGTTATCAACTGATAAGGATAATTTGGAATCTTTCAGCTTTGTACTGAAGGTCATCTGGGTTATTTTGATCTTTATTGGAATATCTCTGTCAGTATGCCCTAGCATCCTTCTTTTGCTAGTAACCTTCAAGGATATATCCTTCTGAACCATGTTCTCTTGGGCAAATGCCAGTTTTCCTCTATTATCTAGTTTAAAAGCTACGCTATCTCTACTCTATTCTGTCATTGTACTTGCCCCCACCTCTTCCATCGGGTGGATGCTTGGAATGCCCTCCTGATGGAAGTGGTGGGGGCAAGTATAGTGACAGAATTCAAAATGGCATGGGACAGATCTTGATAGCAACAGGACAAAATCAAACTAAACATAATTCTCTCTTATATCTCAACAAATAGGGGTGATCTACATGGAGCGGTGGGTACATCCTTAAACAAAGGCATGGGGAGGGGTGATCTGCATGGAATGGCAGGTGAACCTACTCTTATCGCCTTGCTGGGCAGACTAGATGAACCATACTAGTCTTTATCTGCCATCATAAACTATGGGGTATGTTTACTAAACTGTGGTAATGTCACCAGCATTAAGTGCAGCGTTAAGGTACCTGAAGCCATATAGAAAGACTGCAGGTCACCGCAGGACATGTCTGCTGTGGTTACCAGGATTGGATTAACCCACCAGTACCCATGATGCAATGCAAATGCAGATTAGCAGTCTATAGCAGGTCACCAGATGGGGTATGCCTCTGGGCTGTAACTGTACCGGAGGGTGTAGCGAAGGCGGAGAGAGAGGGTCAATGGGTGGGGAGTGGGTGGGGAGAGGCCCCTGCTGCACTAACACTATCACATTAATGCTGGAACAGTACCACGAGTGAAAACCTGTTGGTAAATGCATATTTGTAGGAGAGAGAAGCCATTTACTGTCAGCAATGTGTATCACTGGCTGAGAACCCAAAAACAGTGATAGTAGTGCTACATATGCAGAAACAACACTCTCAGGTACAAATGGAAAATCACAAGAACAAACACTTTTAGTAAAAGAACAATGCTGGATATTCAACTTGCAAACATTGGCACCTGAGGGCCTGAACACATATATCCTCTTGTTATATGTAAGATGAACAGGCACATATTATTGTTTTGCCGGTTCATACCATTGTTCTTTGTAAACCGCACCTGATGCATGGGAAAGTGTGGTATATAAGTGTTTGTTAAATAAATAAATAAAAATAAATAAAATATGACGACACCTGGAAAGATTTGACAAATGGAGAATTTCAACATTTTTTTGGACTTCTGATCCTCTCAGGCATGTACAAGTCATAAAATGAATCCATAGTTCAGTTGTGGAACCTTGAAGATGGTCGTTCTGTTTTCGGCAAAAATATGGCCTGTAACCATTTTCAGCAAATTTCTTGTGCTCTCAGATTTGACGATGCAACCAACAGACGTGAACAACAAGGCATGGATAAGCTTGCTCCAATCAGATACATTTTTGATACCTGGGAAGCAACTCTAAGTGACGCCTTTGTTCCTGGTGAAAATGTTACCGTGGATGAGCAACTGCTTACATTTCATGGCCGTGTTCCGTTCAGACAATATATTCCCAGCAAACCTGGGAAATATGGCATAAAGCTATGGATGTTGTGTGACAGTGCAACATCATATGTTCTGCGTTTTCAAGTATATACAGGAAGGGAACTCAGACAAAACAGGGAACAGAATCAGGGTGAAAGGGTTGTGCTGCAACTCACTGAAGGATTGGCGCGATCTGGCAGAAATGTTACTGTTGACAATTTCTTCTGCAGTTTATCCCTGTCATGGAAATTGCTAGAAAAACAAATGACACTTTTGGGGACAATTCAAAAGAACAGAAAAGAATTACCTCCAGAATTTGTAACAGCAAAGGGCCGAGAGGTATTCACTTCACTGTTGGCCTTTCGCGATGACGCCACTCTGGTTTCCTATTGCCCGAAGAAAGGAAAAGTGGTTGTTCTTCTGAGCAGTTAGCATGATCAAGAAGTAGATAACACACGTCCAGTCAAAAAAACACTCATGATCTTGGACTATAATTCTAGTAAAGGTGGAGTAGATACGGCAGATCAAATGTTGCGCACGTATACCACAAAACGAATGACAAGACGCTGGCCAGTGACAATCTTCTACAACATGTTGGACATCAGTGCTTTGAACGCCTTCATTATTTGGATGTCACTAAATCCAGAATGGCAGTCCAAGTCAAAGCACAGACATTGTCTATTCCTCTTGGAATTAGGAAAGTAGCTGTTTCAGAGTAAATGCAGCAAGACTTCTTCCAGCATTGAAGAAGCCACTGATGCTGTTTGCAATGTCGGGATCCCAAAGAAAAGGGCAAGGTGTCACTGCTGTTCCAGAGAAAAAGACAGGAAAAGCAACATAATTTGCACCTCCTGCAAACGCAATGTTTGCAATTAACATTCAGAAATTGTCTGTGTCTCATGCAAATGACTGTAGTACTTTACTGTGTTCATCAAGTGCATGCAAAAACTGCTTTCATGGCAACTCTTCTTCATGTAATTTTATGATAAAGCATTACATTTCAAAACATTTAACCTTCATATAATAAATAATTAATTCGAAATAATATTTTGTCTGTTTAGTTTAAAATTTTCATGGTTAACAATTAAAATTCATCGTGGGGTCATTTATGACCCCAGCGGTATTCAGTGTGTGCAAAAAATCTCGGTAATTCCAGGGTTAAAATGAGTAACGTTTTAAGGATTTCTAAAGACAGTAAACGTGGAGAAATAATGATTGATCTTTTTATAATTCTTTTTGCTGTTTTAATTCTTTTCAGTTGTGAATCTCGCTGAAGAAGCTCATAAAGAGTGAAACGCAAGAGAAGACACAAAGGGATGGCGTTGGGGAGCACTTAAAGTTAAGCAGCATTTAGTTTATAAATAATTTGAAGACTTCACTTGTGGGATTTTATTTACATTAGTGTAAAAATGTACCAAAAAGGTCATTGATGCTATTAGGCACCATGATAGACATCTTTACATCTGTGCTACAGTACCGAAAAATCTGAGACCTTCAAAGCACAAAATAAGCAAAGAATTTTCATAAGTACAAGAACCAATGTCACATTTGACTGAGATTAGAGTGGAATGATTAACATCATCTTATATTGATTACAATGAATATCTAACACACAATAATACCTGTCTTATCCACCCCGGGTTCTGCGGACCTGGTGCTGGGTGCACCACCTCACCCTCAGGATAAGCAAAGAACCCACACAATGGCATGGTCTGTAGCTACTCTGTGCCAGTAACACACACTTCTCAGTGCCAGTAACACACACGGTCAGTACCCCTTACCACGGTGCGGTGCTGTAGAGGTGCATACCCCATCTGGTGACCTGCTGTAGACTGCTAATCTGCATGTGCATTGCATCATGGGTACTGGTGGGTTAACCCTATCCTGGTAACCACAGCAGACATGTCCTGCGGTTACCTGCAGTCTTTCTATATTTAGAGATAAGAAACAATCACTCCATCCTAACATCAACATGCATATGGTAGAAAATACTGGAGCACAAAACAGAAACAAAATCTGAGAGGAAGAATAGGTCTCAGATTAATATAGGACTGCACATCAGCCATGGGAAAGCCCTCTAAGCTGCTGTCCCAACACATCATCCTTCTGTATCCAGCCATTGCAAATCAGAGAGCTGTGGAGGTGTAGCCTACTGGTTAGTACTGATACCTCCCAAGTCATGGGTTTGATTCTCTTTTGTTCTTTTTTTTGTTTTGTTTTGGGTTTTTTGTTCTTTTTTTATGCCAAACAGCCATGACGCCCATTGACCCCCTTCTCTCCACCCTCTCTCCATCCTCTGCAGTACTTATCGCCACCGGCGACGTTAACGCGCGCTAATGTTGCATCGGGTGACGTTAACATGCGTTAACATCACTTAACACATGATAACGTAGCTGCTGCTACGTTATTGCTGTTTAGTAAACATACCCCTATGTTACTATGTATCTCCTTTTTAAATGTTAATGCCAGCAGCCTGGTACCATCCCAGTTAAGGTGGAGCCCATCCCTTCAGAAAAGCCCCTCCCTTCCCTACAATGTTGCCCAGGTCCTAACGAATCCAGAACCCTCTTCTTTGCACCATCATCTCATCCATGCATTGAGACTCCAGAGCTCTGCCTGCCTTTTGGGTCCTGCGCGTGGAACGGGAAGCATTTCGGAGAATGCCACCCTGGGAGTTCAGAATTTTAACTTCCTACGTAAAAAACTAAATTTGGCCTGCGGAACTCCCTCCCACACTTTTCTATGTCATTGGTACCAACATGTACCAAAACAGCAGACCCCTCCCCAACACTATCTAAAACCTTGTCTAGGTGGCACGTGAGGTCTGTTATCTTCGCACCAGGCAGGTATTACCAGGCGATTCTCATGTCCACTAGCCACCCAGCCATCTACATGCCTAATGATCGAATCACCAATTATAATGGCCATCCTAACCCTTCCTTCATGGGCACATGGTCCTGGAGAAAACTCCTTGATGAAAAGGAGTTTTATATCACTGAAGGAACAGGTCCTAGCTGCAAAATAACTTTCTGCCACACCAAGGTAATGTTCTCCTTTCATGGGACCTCTCTCTTCCATGGCAACTGAGAGGCTGCCAGACTGGAGGTTGCTTTGTATGTCTATGTATGTATATTTGCATGTATGATGTATATATGTATATGTATGCCCTCTCTCTTAACAGGTATGTGTCTGTCAGGATCTGCTGTTTTGTTGTCCTGACTGCTGTACACTGCTGCTCTTTGGATGCCGATGCCCTAGGTGACCTCTCTAATTCATCTATGGACAGTGCCAGCTATAGTTGTCTGGGATAATATATGTGTAGGATGGATCAGCACTGTCAACTGAATTGGGATCATGCCTGTACCTCACATTTAGAATGTGTTGTCTGTATCTATAGTGCCCCTTGTTTGTAGCAAGGCCTTTTGTTTGCTGATTCAAAGTGGCGAGTTAATGCTTATGTTCCACGGGACCTGCGGGGGTTGGGGTGGGGCCGGGTATTTCGCCAACAATTTATTGAACAGTCCTGGATTCACAAATTGTGAATGGTCTCTCCCCATGGGTTGAATTTAGAATTGGACTGGTGGAGTCTCCTTTAAATGCAAATGAACTATTTGGTGGATGTTTCCGTTGATGTCAGATGATTACCTAAGAAATGTGCATTTTGCTCAGACAGTTTATGCAACTTTGAGGCACAATCACGGTATATAAAGAAGGAATCCATTTAACTATTGCGTTTGAGACAGAGCTCGTTCTAATGTTATGAGCTCAAAACATAGTTCTGTGTCACGTCTATCATTCTCGTGATTCCGAATTAACCTCCAGCAACTTTTCTGCAATGGCATTGCATGCTAGGACTTTAAATTTCTGCAGCGACATCGCACACCTGGATTTGGAGGAATTAGCGTTTGCCAGTTCACAAGTTAAGTTTTACTTTTATTAAGTGTGTTATGCTATTGTGTGTTTAAGCATGACTTTGGCAACTGTTATCCTTTAAGAGAATAAAAAAGAAAGTTTGTTTCAAGAGAGGAATTTTTCCCTTATGACAAACATTCCAACAAAAAATCAATCTATTTTTGGCTAATAGTGATATAGATGGGGCAGTTCCTTATCGGTCCTACAGTTCAGTCCTCCACCACTGGGTAGTGCACCTCCTCCTGCAACATGGAGACTGGACAAGTCAAACTTGTGACATCACCGGGTATATCCTGCTGGTCTTCTCCCATGATCCCCCAGTGTGTCCAGTCTCCATGCAGCATGAGGACGTAGTGAGCCTAGGTGCTGGGCTCACTTGAGAAGCAGTTTAGGAGCAGTTAGTCAGGATTTGATTTACCTTGCATTTCTTTTGCCCTTCTTTAGGTGTAATCCTGTAAATTGAATTCATTTTCATTTTCATTTAATTTCATTTACTTTTACTTTATTTATTTTCACCTAGTCTGCCTTAGTGTAAAGGGGGGTTCTGTCCCTTTTCAAAGTTCACGCTGCCAGCTAGCCTCTCTGCTTGGGATTCTTCGGTCTCTGTGCCCTGTGATGATCTCTCTCCCCCAGGACTGTACGGGGGAGAGCTCTGTGGAACACCTGCATTTTGGCAGTGTCCATGCGGCAGATTCCCATCGCGGCGGGAGCCTCAGGCCGTTCGAGGTTCTTTAGCCGGTGGGCCGGGGCTCGCAGCGTCTGCTACTTCTGGTGGTGCGAGGCAGCAGTGTGTCTGGACAGCTCTTCACCCCGCAGCTACAGCAGGGTAACTGCTGCATCCCGACGCCACAAGGGAGTCTCTCGAGTCCGCATGGAGGGGCTCTGAGCTCTTGCTGCCTCTGTGGTGTTTGGCGCCAAACAGGCCTGCTTCGGATTGGCGCCATTTTCTCGTCAGGGCTGAGGCCTCGTGGCGGAGAGCGGAGCAGCCCCGCGTTTGAGCAGACGACGCTGTTCCACGCGGCTACACACAGATAAGGACTTCCTTTTGCTGTTACTTTTAATTTTAATTCTAATTTTAATTTTAATTTCCTTTTAATTTCATGATAGTTTATAGTTCTTTGAATGCAATGTGATTGGTTTGGGTTTTACTTCTTGGGGGGTGCCTTTACCTTTGTCTGCATTCTGGCAGTTAGCGACGTCTGTCAGCAGCAGGTTTTGTTGGGAAATCTGAGTTAGGTCTGCTTATATATTGGCTTTATATTGGCTTTATATGACTGCACCCTTACCTGGTGAAACTATGGATGGCACAGAAGACAATAGCTATATGAGAAGACAATAGCTATATGAGAGTATATGCTTGCCATAAGATAATGGATGCGGCCTGCTATGGAAGGATTCTGGGAAACCATATTCTGGATAGAAGTATGCAGAAGATTGGGCCTAGTAATATCAGCAAAAAGTACAGGTCAGAACAAAATACTCTCTGCCTGGTTTCAATTAGTGCCAGAAGAAGAACAACACAGGAAGGGTCAGAGGTCACAAGCTATGCATAGATGAACAGACCTATAAGCAAATCCAGATGTATAAACGTAAAAGAGATTCTTCCCCTGGGAAAAGTGTTGTAGGATCCTGAGGCCCTGCTGACACTTAAGAATGTATGATGGATTCAAGTGTTGTAGGATCCTGAGGCCCTGCTGACACTTAAGAAATGTATGATTAATTTGAAACAGACATTTGAGACGGGGAGAAATGTATATAAGGCAGTTATTTTTCAGGTAAGGGTGGGCAGTATTTTCTCCCCCTTTGCAGAGAGAGAGAAGGTACTGTCTGCCATTTCTATAGACGGGCTTTTGCTGTTCTGTATGACACTGCTATTTTGTTATGCTAAAATAAAATGTTTTTGTAATTAAAGCAATTGCCATCTAAGTAATTCTTTGATTGATGCTGCTTGTGAGTCAGCAGCAGGTTTCCGTGCTAGGATTTGGCCATTCAGGGTCATCGGCGGCACAACCACCTACAAATTGAGCCCTTTCTGAAATTGTCATTTACATAAGGATGCTATTTCCATGTTTATACGCTTGGAAATTGTGCAGACAGCCTCTAAATGTCGTTATGCCATCTGCAAATTTGATCGCCATGCTTGCTGATCTCTTTTCCAGATCATTTCAGTGCAGTAGATGTTACCAGATGCCAGTTCCAGTGCAGATCCCGAGACATTCCACTATTTATGGGTCTCCTGTGAGAAAACTGGCCATTTAGTCCTATTGTGTTCCTGTTTTTGATCCATTTCCCATTCTATAATAGCACATCATCTCCTTCCTCAGGAGAAGTTCATAAGGGGCTTTGTCAAGTACCTTCTGAAACATCCAGATACATATCATTTGGCTTACTCACATGTTTATTAACCCTTTGAAAAGACAGCTTGGTGCTGCTTTTCAGAACAAGTTCTATCATTTAACTGGCACTGAACTCAGATTCATTGGTCTGTAGTTTCCAAGATCGCCTTTGAAGCTCTTTAAAAAAAAAAAAAAAAAACAATTAGTGTTACATTAGTAACTCTTCAATCTTTAGAGATCATTAATACTAATGTTATGATTGAGCCTGGCTGATATTATGAATGATCACTATTAGACAAAAATTAGCTAGGTTAAGACACTTTGATTTGGTTTTCTGCACTATGTTATCAGAGCGCAGCTTGCCCATTTGGCGGGAACACTGCCCATCTGGGCCATCTGGGGAAAGGCCCCTGCTGGGGATCGTGAGAAGTGTTGCTGGATGGCACAGTCCGGGGCTTAGTGTTCCAGGGTCCTGGAAGGGTTGATAGCGGCAGTCAGGCCTCCCTGTCTTTGCTATGATGGTCACCTAGGTTCAAGCGTCCTATGTTTTGGGTGACAGGAGTGGGACACCTGGACATGTGGTGCTGGATGTTGGATAGGCTCATATTTCTTAGGTGCACTCTCCTTGAGTGCGTCTGCATGTCCGTGTTCCGTCTGTGATCTCATGCTCAGGTGATTGTTGCAGCAATGACAGAGATCGCTTGGGATATCGTGAGCGGGGTTGTCATGGTGTTGCATGGGGTTGCCAATGCAAGACGGGGCCATCCTGAGGAGTTTGGGCCTCAGTCATCAGCTTTCCCTTCAGTGGCCCGGCTGTCCAGGAGGCACCCCTCCAGATCCGCCGGTCCTGTTCTTCTCTGCCTCTTCTCAATGTGGGCAGGGGGGCTGGCAGATCTGGAAATTCACGTCCACTGCACGTTCTACTGTTTTACCTCTGTCTTGGGGTTCTGAGGTCATATATTCCCAATCATTTGTTTGGTGGGGTGCTGCTGTCTGTTGTGCAAGACAAGGTGGTCAACAGTCAGAGGCTGTCGTCTATTCCCTTTACCCCTGAAGGTGCTCACAATTTAAGTTTTTTGTACCTGCGGAGGTGTATGTTGTTAAAGGCTAGCAGGCGCACCTGTGGGACCAGAATCCTCGGTTCTTCCGACCTTCCGTTGAGGTGCGCGTGTGGGGTTTACTCCCTTGGTCGGCTAGCAACTTGCTTCACCCATTGGGCCTTCCCTTTCCTCAAGGCATCGTTGCGTCCCACTTCTTCGTGGGGGCTCGCCGCAGGGCCTGGAGTTATGCTCAGCCGGTTCCAGCCAGGGCTGAATCCTTGGGAGGAGGCTCCGATCCTAACGATACAGGGAGTGCTGGGATCCGTTCAACCAGGTTCCTTCGGGCCCAGCGAACGTCGTCTTTTGCTGGCCGGTTTAGGTCTTCGGGTCGTGGCGGTGCTCCGAGAAGACCAGTAGGCTGCACAGTGCTTGTCTTGGAGCAAGCGCGGGATATCTGTAGGTTCATATTCAAAGCCGTCCGGTTACATGTCCCTCCATTGTGGAATGCTGTACTAGTAGGCATACTTCATATGCTGGGCTTACAAGTTGGCTTCCGCGCTGCTCGGCATCAGCCAAGGTGACTGCCAGTTTAGGCTGTGGAGTCAGCCTGGAGGAGGGGCCTTGCATTCTCTGGACAATGCCCTGTTCGGTTGTGTGCCTTGTGGCCCTTATGGAGTTGTAAAAAGGAAAAAAAAAAAAAAAAAGAATAATCAAACAGGAAAGCCTTCCTAATTGTCCCCACTTCTTTTTTATAAGGTTCTGTCCCTTTCTTCCGGGAGCTTGGCCGGAGCGTGGTTAGACTCAGCTACATTTTGGGGATCCTTTATGTACAAGGCGTTTTAGTGTACGCAGCATGCCCAGTGTTCCATCGTCTGACTGGAACGGTACGTGGTACGTCAGTCGTGGCAGGCGTTCACGGACACGGTAGCGGATCGAGCGCTGTAGGTGCTGTCTGAGATCTCCGGGATGGTGGCCTATTTCGATCGGCAGGGTGGAGTCGGTCGGGTGGTCAGGGTGGCCCGAGCGAAGGGACAGCGTGCGCGGTTGAAGCCTTGGCGGCCTGCGTTTCGGTGGGGACACTGGTGGCGAATGTCCTTAGTGGGGTCCGAGTGTTTGCCGGAGGAGTGAGATTGCATCAGGCGGTGTGCGCGCCGCGTGTGCTCAGATGCGGTCAGCCCATATTGGACCTCATGGCGACCTGTCAGTCTGCGGCGACGGGTCGATGTTTAGCAGAGGACATATGAGGCTACTGGATAGCGTCGACGCATTGGTACGGGGCCGTGGCCCGGTCCATTCTATGCCTTTCAGAGGTCATAGTGAAAATGGCCGACTGGGTCTGATTGCTAAGATATGTGCTCTTCATTAGTCAGTGGGGACCATTACCAGTGTATTCTGCAACTTTTGCGTGAGCTTGCATAATCTTTACTTGCAACCAATCGAAATAACTGCCCAAAACCAGTTGATGCAGTCACTACTTAAATTTGCCTCGCTTGACAGTAATAAAAAAAAAAAAAAAAGACATATTTATTTTATACCGATAGGTCACTCACAGCATATTTGGCGATTCCTCGTCCTGGTGTTAATCATGCAGATAATTTCTGCTCTAGTTGTGGTGATGTGAATTTTACATCACAAAAATGGCATATGACTGTGGCGGTTCAGAAAGCCTACAATTTATATTTTGGCTGCAGAATAAAAGATCAGGATAAAAGCTAGGCGCCACACATATGCTGCGATACATGTGTAGCAGATCTCAGGCAGTGGATGGATGGGAAAAGACCATCAAAGTCTTTTGCGGTTCCAATGATCTGGAGAGGGCCCATGGATCACGTCGGCGATTGCTATTTCTGCATGGTTCCTCCAATTCCGGAGGGCATATCCAGGTGATGTAAGCGGTTGGCCTACTGGCATTGCGTCGTGGGCGTGGCTACCAGAGTCTCCTTTCTTTTTTGTCACACCATGTAAGACTCCACATCTTCTGAAACAACGCTGGACTCTGGGGCACTTGACACCCTCTTATATGCCCTTGGTGGATCATGCTTGGTTTATTGCAACTCATTGCTTAGCTGCATTCCACATTCTCAATTAAAAAGACTCCAACTGGTCCAGGACATAGCTGTAGAGCTACTTTGTGTTGCAAAGAATAAAGCCCTTAAGAGGTGTGACAAATAGGGTGTTTGACGCTGGTGGTTTTTCCATTTCCGTCATTTTGCTTCCTACCTCTGTCTGGATGGACCTCGGTTCCGTTCTCCCTCGTGGAATCCGGCTGTGCCTGTTTAGTTGTCGGTTTGGGACTTACGCAAGAACACTTTGCTTGTAACCTGCGTTCCTTGGACCTTAGGTGAGGTTCCGTCGATTTCTGGGAGGTCTCTTCACTGCCTGTCCCTCCATGGAGGCGGGTTCTGCGGGAGAGCAGCGGTTGCTAACACTTGACACCCTGGTGGGGTCGAGAGCCAAGGGGGAGCTCAAGCGGATTTTTCAGGCGGAGCTCCGGTAGCCTTCTCAGTAGGTCTGTTTCTAGGGGCGTTCAGTGTGTTTGCGATGGCGAGTTTGTCTTTCTGAAGCACTAGCGCTGCTTGGGGCAGAGTTCTGTGCTGTTTTCACCAGTGAAGAGGATCCAAGTGGGCTCTCGGTCGTGTCTTCCTGGTTGGCTTACCGCCTGTTGACGTGAGGAGCGGGCTGGGGTCGGTGCCTGCTCTGTTCGTTTAGGGGCCGAGCCGACTGGATAGGTCCCTCCCAATGATTACTGGCTCTGGTACATCCCAGTGGTGGAGGACTGAACTGTAGGACCGATAAGGAAATGGAAATTACACTTACCTGGTAATTGATGTTCCTTGAGGGAGTACAGTTCAGTCCTCATTCCCGCCCGGGGATGGATATTTCAGACGCGAGGCGTCAGTTCCGAGTATGCTTTCGGATCCTAGAGTCGGCAACGGGCTCTGATTGGCCGGTAATCGTGAGAGCAACCTTTTCTGCCTATACTCTTCCTTAGTTCTCCTTCCTTCTAGCTCTCTGTCTTCCGCTGTTTGGTGCGCAGGGGGACAGGGGCACGGAGGAGGGTGTTTTCGGCCTTTCTTTTTGGGGCCCTGTGATTTTAAAGTTGAAGTTTGAGCATAGCTTTGTATTTAGTACTTTAACTGGTTGTTTGTTTGCTCCTTTGAGTCTGCTTTGACAGTAGGTCACTGGGGGATCATGGGAGAAGACCAGCAGGATATACCCGGTGATGTCATAAGTTTGACTTGTCCAGTCTCCATGTTGCAGGAGGAGGTGCACTACCCAGTGGTGGAGGACTGAACTGTACTCCCTCAAGGAACATCAATTACCAGGTAAGTGTAATTTCCATTTCGTGGTCCAACCTGTTGACTCTGGGATAACTGGCTAGTGGCTGAATATTGCCACCAGCCTGTTATCCACCGGCGCTGCCTCTGCTCTACCCTCAGAACACCCCCAACACATTGGGGCATTTAATAGTGACACCCAGGGATATTCAGCAGCACTTACTGTGTCTGCAAACTGCCTAAATGGATTTGAATCTCTCCACTCCCCCCCCCCCCCCGTCTAGTTTTAGTTTATGGTAATATATTCCCTACTTGGTGAGGATCTGTCTTTGTTCTTCAAGTGTGACTGAGGCTACAGGTTGTTAGCATGGATTTTCTGTGCAGGGATTAGTAGTAATCTGTTTTGTTTGGTTTTGTGAATAGGTATATGGATGTTCTAGGGCCCACTGCAGTATTTATTGCGATGCTCTTTCCTGAATAGTCTCTGTATGAGCTTTGGAAGTTGATACTATTATGGTATGGTAGATTTTCTCTATAGGTCCTCAGTAATTTTTGTAAGGTTTTGTATTCACAATATGCCCAGTGCTGATGAGAGTTTATATTGCTGTTACTGAGGTGACATCAGAATCAGAAATTATTTTTGGTATGTTGAGTTCTGCGGCAAATGTTCTATTTCTACTCTGCACCCATTGTTGGGAGAGGTGTTTCTTTAGAAGTAAAGTATATGTTCAAAAAAAAAATAAATAAATAACCTTATCACAGTTTAAAACACCAAATTAAAGCTATAATAATTTAATTATTATAGCTACACTGTGGTTCTTTTTCTTTTTGTTCCTAAGTGTGTGATCACCTTATATCTCCTTTCTCTTTTGCAGAATATATATTTACATGAAATACCATGCTGATCCAGTGGGTAGTGTCAGGCGTCAATGTTTTATGTTAGATTTCCAGGTTACATAATTGAACTGCTACAATTTTTGCTGCAAAGTTAAAAAAAAATATATAACCTGGGAACATATTGCTTTCTTTATTTTTGGGACAGCCACCTGATTGATGTTTTGAGTGAGGGGACTGACTAGAGCTTTGAAGAGGTCTTTCCATTTTGGCTGCCAGATGTGGGAATGGGGCATTTGCTCTTCTCACACCTCAGGCAGCAGATTGTCTTGAGCTGCCCCTGATTTAAGTGGTCAGCAACACTTCCTGCACCCAGATGACAATCAGCTCTCTGAATGGTAGAGCTTGGTGGAACAGGAAGTTTGTGCTGATCTCACAGTTTGAGAGATCAGTCTGAGCATCCTGTTCCACACAGCTCCACCATTCAGAGTCGATTGAAGGGTGCAGGAAGCTGCTGAGCTGCAGAAGTCTGGAGGAGCACAAATTGCTAGGAGGATGCCAGGGGAAGGGGAAATGAGAGAGAGAGAGAGAGCTAGAAGCTGGAAGAAGCCTGGAGAGTTATGTGAGAGAGAATGATACATAGAGGTGGAGGAAGGATGGAGAGTTATGTGTGACAGAGAGAGAGAAGAGGGGACATCTAGTCAGAGTAGGGGTTATCAGAGATACTGGATCAAGTCTGATGGAGCCTTAAGCGAGAGAGATGAGACATAGGCTAGGGAAAGGCTGGGGGAAGGGGATTTGAGAGAGAAAGAAGCAGATTGTGAGAATGAGGGAGAGAAAGAGACTGGGGGAAGGTGGGGGGATTATGTGTGAGAGAGACTGAAGGAAACCTGTGAGGGGGGATCATGAGAAACACACATACACACACACATAGCCTCTGACACTCTGCATGACAGACACCTACACACATGTGGAGCATGATTCCAAAAGGGGGATGTCCGGGCTGTCTGGATGTCCCTGAGGAAGACAAGCCCATTAGGAACTGATTCTGGACCTTGGGACCAAAACGTTCCCGCAGTACACAGAATTGGGTCTGTGGATGGCCTGGCATTTCCCTGCTGCCTGTGTGGACATTATCCCCACTGCACCCCTAACTCCCATGGCTTAGGCCCCCTTCTTCCCCACCACCCAACTAACAGTTGGCCAGCCAGGGCCTGGATCAGGCAGTGAGGACCCCCCTGCACCCAGGCCAAATTGCCTGATTAGTGCTGCTTATTCTACCTTCAAGATGGAATAAGCAACACATCCCCTTTGACCTGGCAGGATGTAGAGGGCCATGACCAGAATCAGTCCTATATGTCCTGCCAGCTCGGCCCGACCCCCCTCTCAACCCTTGCCGGCTCTCTCCACCCTGCTGCTCTGGACATTGGGGGGGAGCCAGAAGGGGAATCAGGCCCAGACGACTTGAGGGACTGAAGTCCCATGGGGACATGCAACCCCGCAACCGATGTCTCTGCATCAGGCCCATGGCCTCAGACACTCAATATGATAGACATGCATACTGTAAACTGGTGCGCTTGTTGTGAAAGTTCCACAATCTTGGCAAGGATATGAATTTACTTGACTTGCAAAGGATTGTGGGTGTTGTAGTTCAATCACACAAAACTAGCCGTTTAACAAGAATAAAGAATTGTAGTTGCTCGAGTGTAAAGCAGAAAACAGATTTTATTTATGGGGTGTTATTCCCTCGCACAGATATGCCTGGTAACATCAACAGGATAATTTTCTCCAGGAGTTTTATTCAGGAAACAAAACAAATAAGGCAACTGAAATACTTATGCAACAACTTAGTAAAGACCTTGTTTATTTATTTATTTATTTAACTGCATTTATATCCCGCTTTTCACCGGGTCAAAGCGGCGACCTTGATGGAACAGAAAAGGTCTTTCTTCTAGCCCCTGCTAATAAACTTTCTTAGCAGCGCTGGAATGAAAAATAAACCCAAAAGGAAAATTCTCTTTATCAAAAAAAAAACAGCTTTCTTCCTTTCACACAGAGAAGAAGCTTTTTTCCAAAGTCCCACGTGCACTTGTGCCTTGCTCTAATCACAGGTGCTTAACCAGCTGTAAACCATTGCTGGTCCACTCTCCACGTGGCTCCAACTTTCCCCAAAGCTTTCTCTCTAAGAAACCTTTCTGGGAAGCTAAAAAAAAGTACAGTTCCTTTTGGTGTTTGATCCTTATCTGAGGATTACTTTAGAACAGCAGCTTAGAAAGAGAACAATCCATGCATTCCACTTCCTCATTTGATATTTCCCCTTGCTCTTGAAATATCATAGGATCACTTTCAAACACTGGCTCAAAGGATTTCTCTAACTGATTTCTACCAGGATAGAAACTATTTCCCTGCTGTCTTCCTTGTGCAAAGCTAGGGAACGGATCAGAGTTCATACCTGAGATCACGTTGTCATTAGGTTTCCTCTCTGGGTATTTTGGCCAGTAGGTAGCAAAGCTTCTGTGCCCAGCTCTCCAGTCAGAATCTCTGGACTTTAGGTCTCTTTTCCCATACCTCCTTAAATAGGTATTAGAGCTCCTTCTTTCTGTAGATGCAGCCGTCTCCTTTACAGGTGCTATCTGAGGGTTCCTGGCCGTATATCTCCAAGCTTCTGGCTTCTTCCAGTTCAATGAAGAATGCTTGCCCCAGGAATCTCTCCCAACATACGTACTGCCTTGGGCTCCTTTCTTAGACCTTCTGGACGTCTTGCTGTTCTTCCTTCTGTTCACGATTAGTCTCTCCTTCTCCAGCTCCCGTTGCTGTCCTTGCTGTCTTTGCTCTCCTTGCTTTTTTGTATGATGAATTTCTTCTAGCTTTAAAGTGCCTAGATGGCCGCTCCACCCTAGCACACTGCAGGTGTTCTGAATTAAGCCCTGCCATAGGAGATGTGTGATTAGGGATTATATCATTGCTTCTCTGATTAGGCACACATTTCCCTACTTCAGCTCTCCTAGAGGCTTTCTGTAAACCAGTGCATTCTGGGTCTGGTAGTCTTTTAAATAAACACTCTGCTTTAGTACTTTTACCAGCCAGCACAGGTTGCTTATTCAGAGCCAATTCACCTCTTGTATTATTTCTTCCTGAACTATGATAAGCTTCCTTATCACATACCCCCCTGCTTAAGTTATTACGGACTGATGCCAATTGTGAAACCTTCTTCCTACAGTCCGTAATACCTACGAGAGTATTATCTTTTGGACGCTCACCTACTTCTTGGCTTGTTTTAGGGACATCATTATTTACAGGCCTCTCCTTCCAAGATTTAAGTACATTAATGTGGTAGGTCTGTCTACGACCTCTTGTGTTTTCCACCACATAAGATACTGGGCTCACCTGTCTAATAACCTTCCATGGCCCTTTCCACTGTACTTCACATTTTGGTGCTGTACCTGCTACTTGTACCAAAACCTTTTCACCAATGTTTAATTGGCGGCTTTTGGCCTTCCTGTCATACCACCCTTTTTGGCGCACTTGACTGTCCTGCAGGTTTTTCTCGGCAACCTGCGAGGTCCTTTTTAAACATGCTCTCAAGTCACGTAAAAACTGTGGCACCTCCTGATTCTCTGGTTCAGGATCAAGCCATTGTTCCCTCAAAATATCTAACAAACCACGTGGGGCTCTACCATACATCAATTCATATGGGGCTACACCTAGGGAAACCTGAATTTGTTCCCTGCAGGCATACAAGGCAAAAGGCAATAACATATCCCATTCTTTTACATCTCCTGCTAACCCCCTTCTCAACATTTGTTTGAGTGTTTGGTTGAATCTCTCCACCAAACCATTTGACTGAGGATGGTAGGCCGAGGTTTTTACATGATGAATGCCAAAGGCATCCCAGACCTGGGCCAAATATTTGGATACAAAATTGGACCCTCGGTCCGTCAACACCTCTCTTGGGAATCCTACTTCACAAAACAATTTGACTAGCTCTAAAGCTATTGTTTTAGCAGAAACATTCCTTAATGGTATGGCCCAGGGAAACCTTGTTGCCTGATCTACCATAACTAGGATGTATTGGAAACCTCGGGGTGTTTTGACTAATGGGCCTACAATATCCATAGCAATGCGACCTATTGGGTCTGTTATAATTGGTGTGGGAATCAAAGGCACCACCGGTGGGTGAGACGCTGTAACACGCTGGCACGCTGGACATGCAGCACAAAACTGGGCAGTTTCTTTGAAAATACCTGACCAGTAAAAACGCATAAGTATTTGATCCAGCGTTCCTTGCATCCCCTTGTGACCTCCCACTGGATGATCATGTGCTAGTCTAAGAACTAGTCCCTTAAAAGCTGTGGGTACCATTAATTGTTTACGTATGGTCCTATTTCTGGGGTCCTGCCTCTCTCTATATAATATTTCATTATCTAGTATGAATAAGGGCAAATCCTCCCTGATCTCCTGAGCATATTTAAAAGCTCGGGTGAGAGCTTGATCAGCTCGCTGTTCCTGTGGAAAGTTGGGAAACTTTGCCACTAACTCATCTGGCACCCAGGGTAAACTTTTACCAGCCTCCATCTCAGCCCTACCCTGTGCTCTACAAAGTCTCTCACAATGCTTTTATGCTTTCAATTCCCTTACTTTCCCAGATGGTGGAGTTATTAAATCATCATGAGAGGGTAAGTCTCCTAATAACTCTGTCTGCTCCCCCTCCTCCTGGCTCTCTACCTTAGCCTGTGAACGGGTGGATACAAGGCCCCTCTTCTGCCCTAGTTCTTTCACTAGCCTTGCTTAAATTTTGGCCAGTCTCTTCCTAGAACCAAATCATATGGAAGCCTAGGTACCACTGCTAAAGGAATTTCCTCTTGTACCCCCAAGCCCTTAATCACTAGCCTGTACGTGGGATATGATGAAGCAGCACCATGAATGCATCTAATATAAACCTTGCTTTCAGGGGTTCTAGGCTCAAATCCTTCTTGGGCCTCTATCCACTTCCAAAGCCTCTTTGACAGCATACTCTGGTCTGCCCCAGAGTCTAACAGTGCATTTGTGGTAATTCCCTGCACATCAACCACCAAAAGGAACCTTTCTTTAGGCTGTTTTAAATCAACACCTATCAAGCTAGTGTGAATCTGGCATCCCTTTTCCAAATGTCCCCATTTTCCACATTGTAACATTTCTTCTTACTCCACTTTATAATCTGGGTATGTAAAGTACTATTATTCTCAGAAACAACATTTTAACCATTTTCTTTTCTGATACAGCACAACTTGCCTCAGCACCAACCTTCAGAGGGCCACCCATTCTATAGCAAGCCTGCGTGGCTTCCAAGAACCGCTCTGCTAACATGGTTGCCTCTCCCAGGTTCTGGCAATTTTGCTGTATAAGGAAAGTGTGCAAGTCTTTTGGCACAGCAGACATGAATTGTTCAAGCATAATAATGTGCAATAACATTTCCATATTCTTTCCCTCAGGCTCCAACCATTTTATAGCCAATCCTCTGATTCTTTGACTCAGAGCCCTGGGTGTTTCACCCACTCTTAATGCAGTAGCTCTAAACATTCGCCTATATTCTGAAACAGACAACCCTAGGTGATCTCTTACAGCAGCCTTTACATCTCTATAATTTAAAGCCTGAGCTGCTGGCATTGCCCTATAGGTGGCAAGCGCCTCCCCAGTTAATGAGGTTGCCAGCCTTACTGCCCACTGGGTCTCTGGCCATGCTAATGCTTGTGCCACTCTCTCAAAAGATTCAAAGAAATCATCAACATTATCTTCTGGTGTGAGTTTCCCAAAACTAAATGCCCCAATTCCCTGACTGAGTCCCACATTGTCCACATGTGGAATACCAGGTGTTACTGCTGGTCTTGCACCACCTTGGGTGTGAAATGCAATTAAGGCTTCCACGAGATCAAGCACTGGCTTCTGCTGCTCCCTCAGGGCTTTAATTGCAGAGTCCTGAGCCTGCTGCGCGACCTCTTGTTGCTTGGCAAATTGAGCTGCCATCCAGCTGGCCAGTTCCTTAGGATCCATCTCTGTATATCCTTGCAAGAAACAAAAGGAAAAAAACCCACAGAGCAGCACCCTACAAACAGGTGTTTCCTCCTATTTTTTTTTTCAAATTACCCCTGTGCCTTACTCCTATCCCCACTAGTCATGCCCAGGTACTTATTACCTTATGCCAGTGATGAATCAGGCTCACACAGGGTCTTTTCCTCCTTGGAACAGCTCCTGGAACAGCTTCATTCTTCTCTCCAAGGCGTTGTTAAGGGAAAAATCCACTCTCCAGCTTTTTGCTTGAACTTTTTTTTTCTTTCACTTTTCAGTTGTAATCCTTATAAATCCTGGAAATCCTTTGTGTAAAAGCAATCCGAAAGACTACGCCACTGTAAACGGGTGTGCTTGTTGTGAAAGTTCCACAATCTTGGCAAGGACATGAATTTACTTGACTTGCAAAGGATTGTGGGTGTTGTAGTTCAATCACACAAAACTAGCCATTTAACAAGAATAAAGAATTGTAGTTGCTCGAGTGTAAAGCCGAAAACAGATTTTATTTATGTGGTGTTATTCCCTCACACAGATATGCTTGGTAACATCAACAGGATAATTTTCTCCAAGAGTTTTATTCAGGAAACAAAACAAATAAGGCAACTGAATTACTTATGCAACAACTTAGTAAAGACCTTGATGGAACAGAAAAGGTCTTTCTTCTAGCCCCTGCTAATAAACTTTCTTAGCAGTGCTGGAATGAAAAATAAACCCAAAAGGAAAATTCTCTTTATAAAAAAAAAACAGCTTTCTTCCTTTCACACAGAGAAAAAGCTTTTTTCCAAAGTCCCACGTGCACTTGTGCCTTGCTCTAATCACAGGTGCTTAACCAGCTGTAAACCATTGCTGGTCCACTCTCCACGTGGCTCCAACTTTCCCCAAAGCTTTCTCTCTAAGAAACGTTTCTGGGAAGCTAAAAAAAAGTACAGTTCCTTTTGGTGTTTGATCCTTATCTGAGGATTACTTTAGAACAGCAGCTTAGAAAGAGAACAATCCATGCATTCCACTTCCTCATTTGATATTTCCCCTTGCTCTTGAAATATCATAAGATCATTTTCAAACACTGGCTCAGAGGATTTCTCTAACTGATCTCTACCAGGATAGAAACTGTTTCCCTGCTGTCTTCCTTGTGCAAAGCTAGGGAACAGATCAGAGTTCATAACTGAGATCACGTTGTCATTAGGTTTCCTCTCTGGGTATTTTGGCCAGTAGGTAGCAAAGCTTCTGTGCCCAGCTCTCCAGTCAGAATCTCTGGACTTTAGGTCTCTTTTCCCATACCTCCTTAAATAGGTATTAGAGCTCCTTCTTTCAGTAGATGCAGCCATCTCCTTTACAGGTGCTGTCTGAGGGTTCCTGGCTGTATATCTCCAAGCCTCTAGCTTCTTCCAGTCCAATGAAGAATGTTTGGCCCAGGAATCTTTCCCAACATACGTACTGCCTTGGGCTCCTTTCTTAGACCTTCTGGACGTCTTGCTGTTCTTCCTTCTGTTCACGATTAGTCTCTCCTTCTCCAGCTCCCGTTGCTGTCCTTGCTGTCTTTGCTCTCCTTGCTTTTTTGTATGATGAATTTCTTCTAGCTTTAAAGTGCCTAGATGGCCACTCCACCCTAGCACACTGCAGGTGTTCTGAATTAAGCCCTGCCCTAGGAGATGTGTGATTAGGGATTACATCATTGCTTCTCTGATTAGGCACACGTTTCCCTACTTCAGCTCTCCTAGAGGCTTTCTGTAAACCAGTGCATTCTGGGTCTGGTTGTCTTTTAAATAAACACTCTGTTTTAGTACTTTTACCAGCCAGCACAGGTTGCTTATTCAGAGCCAATTCACCTCTTGCATTATTTCTTCCTGAACTATGATAAGCTTCCTTATCACAATACATACACAGCTTCTGACACTCTGAATGAATGACTGACAGACATACATACACTCACACACACATACACACACACACACACACACACAGCCCCCAACACTCCCCATGACATACACAGGTGCTATAGCCCTCAACACTCCCCTTTACATACAGTTGCATGCACAAAGCCCTCAACACTCCCCATGACACACACAAACATACACATGCATGAAGCAGTAACACTTCCTATAACGCATGCATGCTCACATGTATCTAAAAATCCTCTAACACGCCCCAATGATACATGCTTGCATACACAGAGATGCTGAGCTATGAGAAGATATCAGAGGTGGTAGGTTCTGAGGCATGGACAAAGAGGAAAATGCTGGGCTCTGAGAGGTGGACAGTGAGAGGTAGATGCTGGACTCTAAGGGGTATGTTTACTAAACTGTCTTAATGTGCTCTCTGCCACGTTATCGCGTGATAAGGTGCCTTATCGCGCTATAATGGTGCTATATCAGGCACAGAAGTACCTTAGCACGTGACAACGCGCGCAGTGGCGCAAATGAGCACTGAGGGTGGAGAAAGGCTCCCGGAGGGCGAAGGAAGGCTCCCCAGGGGCGGAGAGAGAGGGTCAATGTGCGGAGAGTGGGAGGGGAGAGGCTCCCTGCACACTAATGCTGTGAAATTTGAGGATGAAAACTAACACCAGTGAAACCCTGGTGTTAGAGCTGATTTAAAGGGAAAATAAACCATTTCCGTCAGCAATGTACAGGGAAACCGACAAAAAGTGATAAGTGTGATACATGTGCACGGAACAAAACGGCAAATAAACAGTGAAAATGACCAGAAGAAAATGTAATAAAAACATAACCATGCTGGCCAAAAGTGATATTAATGGGAAACATAAAAAAAAGACTCCCGAGAAATCTCCAAAAAAAGATATGAATTTTGGAAGGGTCTATGCTCCGTCCCCATACAAGGTGAATGAGCCCACAGTGAAATTGCGCTGAGCAGGGTTTTCCCTCTCCACTGGGCAGGTTACCTATGGCGTGCACATGTTCCACAACAGCAGGGTGGGCATGTCAGAACGGGCAACTGGACAGATGCTTGAAAAGGGGACACAGAAGACTGCAGGCGGCACATGCTGTGGTGCAGCTGAGCCACAGTGCGGACTAGGGTGATGCCTAGGTGGCCCATAGTAATGCTGAAACAGTAGTGCAGTCAGACAGCAACTGATGAGGGCCCAACATGGGCATGAGTGTGCTTCCCACAGTGTCACAGGGGATAATACCCAGCAGGTACCCCAAAGGGCACAGAAAATTGGCAGGCGGTGCTGGGGAGAAGCGTGGACAGCTATGCAGGCAACCCCTACCCCAGAACCTGCACCATAGGCAGCCGCCTACCAGCACACTGGATGGCCTGAGACTGTGCACCACCAGCACCACCAGCAGAAGGGCATGTCAGCAGGGTGGCAGAGGGGTACTGGTGGTGGAGGGGGCAGTGGCAGCTGCACAGAGCAGACCGTGGCCTAGCCCTGTGTAGGTGGGTGCCATGCACTGCAACAGACAGGCTCTGTCTGACGAACAGTCATGGTATTCCCAGGGAATGCACTGTCTCTGTTGCAACATAGTGGTGCAGTGCACACAGCCAGTGTGTTCAGGAGCAGAAGGTCACAGGTTCAAGTCACAGCTATGGTTCTTGCCAACCCAACCCCCATCTTTTACCCACTACTAAAACAGACAGAACCTTTATTGAAGATGACGTAGACATGCCCAAAACACCTACATTTTACCCTACAGAGCACAGACACCATAAACATGCACATTACCTAGAGCAGAGTCTCCCCAATGCAGTCTTGGAGGGCCAAACACCATTCAGGTTCCATGCTGCCTCTAATAAATATGGCTGTGCTGCATTTCTATGCACCGCCCCCATGGTATGCAGATGTATCTCATGCATATTCATTAGGGACAGCATGAAAACCCGAACAGTGTTTGGCCCTCCAGGACTGGAGTTGGGAACCTCTGCCCTAGAGCAGCGGCCAACAGGGGCAGACACACCCGCACCTACAGGCTCCATTATCTGAAGCCTCCTGCAGAGGCAGGATGTTGGGCCCTGCGTGCATCTCCCAATACTAGCACTTGCATACCTTAGCAATGCTACCCTAAACCTGGGAAAACTGTACACAGCTATCAAAAGGTTGCTATGATAACTGGCAGAAAGCAATTCCTACGTTAAGCACAATTGGCTGATTGAACTGCATCATAGCAACCTTTCTGATGTCTGTGAAGTGTGCCTCAGGTCTGGTGTCTGACAGAGTGACCCCAACAATATTGCGTACCATAGCCATGCCTGCACTGTGCCCAGGACTGGTGTGGTTGCCAGAGCTGCCAAACACCTCTATAGTTGCACAATGCTGGCATAGGTGTTTGGAGTGTGTGTCTGTCTATCCAGTGTGTGGTGGCTTCCTAAACCCTCCACAGCCCAAACTGCTAGCACTGTTGCCAGTATTGGCCTGCCAATGTGCATAACGAGGAGCAAGGTGCTGTGGGTATAGCCTGGACAGGGTAGCCTGGCCTGGATGCATCAGCACAGGGCATAGGGCAATTGCTCGGACACTGTAGTGCCCGGCCACAACCTGCACCGACAGGGTGGCCACAGCATGTCCTGCTGGGAGGTCACTCTCACCCTGACTGATCAGTGACCATGGCATGGCTAGGCTCCCCCATAGTATTGTATTTTTCTTCAGTGAAATATATAGTTTCTGTGGCCTAATCACTGATTTATCTGTTTGGTGGGTGTGCTCACATTTCTTCCAGGATCATTCACTGTGGATTAGCTAGTAGACTGTCTGCAGTTATATGTGTATGGTTGGAACACCTTGCAGTGTGCAGTGGCTGGTGACTCACAGTGCTTGCTGCTGGAGAATGTCAGATGGTGTTGGGGGCAGCTGAGCATTTCCATGCCTACTGTCTTCCTGCCATTTCCTTAGGGATGTGTACAGCTCTGCAGTGGCTGTTCTGTAGGGTGTCTGTTCCCCAGTGTGACTGGGGTTGATGGCCCTCTCTACTGCAGGGAGGTAGAATGTGGATCTGTTGGTGGGGGAATCCTGTCTCCCACCCTAAGCCACAGAGAGTGGGTTGGGTGGTGGTACATAATCTGCCTATGGACCCAAACACCCCCCGTCACATGCATTATGTCACCAAGACAGAATATGCAGTACTCTGGGGGCATCATAGCCCATAAGGGCCAGACCTGATTGACAACTCCAGATAGACATTAATGCATCCTAGGTGTGCTTGCTGAAACTACCTATCGCACACACTGGCACTGATGGGCATCTGTGACATGGCCTATTGCAGCTATTGAAGGTGCTGTGGACATGCTGGCCACCCCACCTCATCCTCAGGGTGAGCACAATACCCACACAATGTGACAGTCTGTAGCTACTCTGTGCCACTAACACACACCGTTGGCACCCCCTACCAGGCTGAGGTGCTGTGGGATGCATACCCCATCTTGTGATCATCTGTAGACTGCTGATATGCATGTGCTGTGCATCATGGGTATGGGTGGGTTGCCTCTATCCTGGTAGCCACAGCAGACTGTTTGTGTGGTGATGTGCAGTCCTTCTGTAGCCAGCCAGGGTTTTGCTAGCAGCTGTAGCCCACTGGTTATTTCACTGCTTTTGGAACCAGAAGTCATGGGTTCTATCCCACAGTGGGTTTATTTGATAGGGCTAGCCAAGGCATTGTCTATTTTTAATGTACATGGGCTAATGAAGTCTCATGGAGCATTAGCATATAATCTAAATGTTTGCACAAGCAGTGTGAAGTGACATTTGGTTTATACATCACAACAGAGTTGTTTTGCCTGGCTAGCCCCTGACGAAGGGTACGAAACACAGCCTATGTCGGGCGGCCGTTGGTTCAATAAAGGACTCTGTCTTTCCTTGTGATTCACACCTGTGACTGTTTCTACAGAGTAGCTAGAGACCATGCCATTGTGCAGGTTCTGTGTTCACCCTGAGGGTTAGGATGGGTGCCCAGCACTAGGTCCACAGTACATGTGGTGCTAAAGATAGGTCCTGCTACACATCCCCAGCACTGCTAGTGTGTGCTAGATGTTCCTAGCAGTACAACCGAAAGTCCTTCTGTGTTCTGCAGTCACATGTGACCCTGTGGGGCCAGATACCACCCCGATTTGTGAATACCCAGTGTTAGGGTCTGGCTGCCATGGGCACCTGAAATCAGGGCAGAGGGGTGTCTAGACTCGCATGAGGTGGATATAGTGCTATCTCTATGGGTCAAAGTGGTATTTTGATATGCCCCAATGGACCCACAATCACCTATTTTGTATTTGAGGGAGTGGAGGGACAGGTGCTTGAGCCCTGGCTGTAGGACAAGCAACCACCATCCTGTTGGCAGAGGACAGCCCTCCTGGACTGGTGGGCCAGAGGCATACCTATGATAGTGGCAGACCAGCAGTAATGCTGGGGATAAACTGGGGAAACCTCAACTGCCCCACAGCACATTCAGACTGCATCAGCAGCACCCTACAAGGTGTTCCAACCATGCACAGACTAACAGTAGACAGTTCACTAGCCAGTCCATAGTACATGCTTACAGTGGAACCCTGTGCACCCAGAGATGGGATGTACAGCACAAACACCAAGCAAGTATCTCAGTGATTGGGTCCCGAAACTGGGAACACATAGGTAAAATTGAAAACAAATAGCAGTGAGCACTATGTGGGAGCATAGACATGCCATGGTCACTGCTCGGTCAGGGTGAGAGTGACCTCACATCATGCCATGCTGTGGTCACCCTGTCCATACAGATAGTGGCCAGGCACTACAGTGTCCCAGCCATTGCCCTACACCCTGTTCAGATGCATCCTGCCAATCCACCCTGTCCGGGCCATACCCACAATACCTTGCTCCTCATTATGCACATTTGCAGGCTAACGCTGGTAACAGTGGGTTATTGTGGCCCCAGAGCGGTGTAGGCAGCCACAAAACAATAGACCAGTGTTTCCCAACCCAGTCCTACGGGGCACACCGGCCAGTCAGGTTTTTGGGATATCCCTAATGACTATGCATGAGATATATATGTATTAGAGATATCCTGCCAATCTGACTGGTTTGTGGCCCTCCAGGGCTGGATTTGGAGACCCCTGCCTAACATCTCTGTCATCTAAGATTGTGAGTGGGCAAGGTGCAGATGTCCTAGACATTGAAAGGGTATATAGAATGTGACACATTCCTCCTCGATTCTCACCACCACCAAAAAGTTGTCTAATAGACAATATTTTGGTGGTGGTGAGAAGTGAGGAGGAATGTGACACATTCTATATACCTTTTTGATGTCTTGGACATCTGCACCTTGCCCACTCACAATCTTAAATGACAGAGGTGTAAGGCAGGGGTCTCCAAATCCAGTCCTGGAGGGCCACAAACCAGTCAGGTTGGCAGGATATCTCTAAGGCATATATATCTTATGCATATTCATTAGGGCTATCCCAAAAACCTGCCAGGATTGTGGCCCTCCAGGACAGGGTTGGACACCCCTGGTCAAAAGACTTGCTGTAGTCGATAAAACACATAGGGCTATGTTTACTAAACGTGAATAACGCGCGTAGTATGACGTTAACGACCGTAAGTGCCGTATAACGCGTGTACCGACGCGCTAACGACCGTTAACGTCATACTACGCGCGTTAACCGTAGTTAACGATCGTAAAGCTCCGCGGCGCGTTAAAACAGCGCAGAAGGTGGAGAGTGGGCGGAGAGAAGGGGTCAATGGGCGGAGAGTGGGCGGAGAGAGGCTCCCCTCATACTAACGCGCGGAGTGTCAGAGCTCACTTCCAACGCAAATGAAAACCTGTCGTTAAAGGCATTAAAGGGAAGAGAAACCATTTACGTCAGCAATGTACAGAAAACCGGGGAAACCCACAAAACGTGAGCAGTGTGATACATGTGCACAGAACAAAATATCACATAAAACGTTAAAAATGACCACAAGAAACATTTTAAAAAGCAGAATTCAGCTGGGCAACAGTAATAGCAATGGGCAACAAGGAACAACACTCCCTGGAAAGCACCAAAATAAAAGGAAATGATGTGTGTAAGGGTCTACGCTCCGCAGACCCTTTCAAAGAGCATTACATTGTAAAGGAGCTGTCCTGGGTGTGTGGTGTAATGTTTCCCAATGATAGCATTGTTGCCCAGCTTGGTTATGGGTGTGTGCCCCTTTTGTGAGGTCATTTCTGCGGTTTATGTGCACCTTTGTCTGCATACAAGGTAAATGAGGCCACAGTAAACCTGTTGCAGAGCAGGGTTTCTGACTCGTCAGGCCAGTTTAACTAACTCCAGGGACTACACTGTCTCTGTGGCCACAGTGTGGTGCAACAGACACAGCCAGTGCCTGTAAGACCAGAGGGTCACAGGTTCAAATCCCAGTTGGGGCTCCTGCCAACCCAGTCCCCATAGTTTTACCCACCACTAAACAGTGATAGTAAAGACACTCCTGTAGTGCAGAGAACATACGCATGGCCTATATTTTACCACACCAAACACAGACACCAGAAACAGGCACATTACCTATAGCAGAGTCCCGCAAATGCAGTCCTGGAGGGCCCCACAACATTCCGGTGTCATGCTGCCTCTAATAAAGATGCCTGTGCTGCATAGCTATGCACCACCCCCATGGTATACAGATGTAGCTCATGCATATTTATGAGAGACAGCATGAAAACCCGAACAGTGTGTGGAACACCAGGACTGGAGTTGGGGAACTCTGCCGTAAAGCAGCAGCCAACAGGGCCACACACCCACCCACAGGCCCCATTGGCCAATGCCAGCTGGAGAGGCAAGACATTGGGCCCTGCCTGTATCTCCCAATACTAGCAGTTGCATACCTTAGCAATGCCACCCTACACCTGGGTATATGGTACACAGCTATCAAACGTTTCCTCTGATAACTGGCAGATATCAATTCCTACGTTAAGCACATTTTGCTCATTGAGCTCCACCATAACAATCATTCTGATGTCTGCGGTGTGTGCTGCAGGTCTGGTCTCTGACAGTGTTCACCACCCTGGGGAGTGACCCCCCAACAGTCTTGTGTACCATATCCATGCCTGTACTATGCCCAGGACTGGTGTGGTGGGTATGGCTGCTGACCACCTCTATAGTAGCACAATGTTGGCATAGGTGTGGGGGTGGCTGTCTGTCTATCCAGTGTGTGGTGGCTGCAAACACCTTCAACAGCCCACACTGCCAGCACTGTTGCCAGTATTGGGCTGCCAATGTGCATAATGAGGAGCAAGGTACCATGGGTATAGGCCGGACAGGGTGGCCTGGCCAGGGTGCATCTGCACAGGGCATAGGGCAGTGACAGGCACATTGTAGTGCCCGGCCACCAACTACACAGACAGGGTGACCTCAGTATATCCTGCTGAGAGATCACTCTCACCCTGACTGTGCAGTGACCACAGCATGGCTAGGCACTCCCATAGTGCTATCTAGTATTTCTCTCATGTGATACATATGGATTTCCTTCTGGGGCCCAGTCACTGATGTATCTGCTTGCTGTGTATGCTGACATCCCAGTTCTGGGTGCAGGCATCTCCACTGGGCACTAGCAGACTGTTTGCAGCTGGTAGGTGTTGTGATGGAGTGGCTTGCAGCGTGCAGTGGCTGATGGCTTGCACCAGGGGAATATCAGATAGTGGTGGGGTGCAGCATACCATATCCAGGCCTAATGTCTGTCTGCTATTGTGTTATGGCTGTGTACAGAGCTGCATTGACTGCCCTGTGGGGTGTCTGTTCCCCAGCAGGACTAGGGTTCATGTTCCCCTCTACTGCCACCGTTGCAGCACGGTAGACTGTGGATCTTTTGATAGGAGACCCTGTTTGCCTCCCTCAGCCCTGGGGGAGGGGTGTGGTGGTGGTGCATGGGGGCTGTACCTGACTGAAACAGACAGAGATGTCCAAGGTGTTCCTGCAGAAACTACCTATCTCACACAGTAACACTGCTTTGGACCTGCGCCATGGCCGGTGCTGTGGACCTAGTGCTGGGCGCCTCACTGCACCCTCAGGGTGAGCACAGTACCCGCACAATGTGACGGTGTGTAGCTGCTCTGTGCCAGTACAACACACAGTCGGTACCCCCTACCAGGCCGAGGTGCTGTGGGGGTGCATTCCCCATGGTGTGTATCTGTGGACAGCTGCTTTGCATGTGCAGTGCATCATGGGTGTGACTGGCCCAATCCAACCCTGTGAAACACCAGCACCTGCTCACAGGCTCTGATAAACCATAGGCCATCACACGTACATCTGTTAGCATAATGCATAGGTGCAGGACACCCTACAAAGTCTGTAATATAAGATGCCCACACTGGTAAAAACACACGTACCCACGCACGTAAACAAGCACGTACCCACGCACGAATGTACGCGCGTAGCTACGCACGTACCAACGTACGTGGCTAGGCACATTCCGAGGGTGTTTTTCTGACACCAATACTCAGCGTAACGAAAAGCATGCCTCCTCTTTCCTTCTGTAATGTACAGGGTGATGCCTGAGACAGCCTTCTGTGTTAGGCACACTGGGGGCTCGAACCCATGCTGCCTGTAACAGCGGTCAGTACCGTAACCATTGTGCTACAGCTCTGTTTCAGTGCTTTGTGTCTGTACGTCTTCTTATGATTAACGCGCAGTAACGTGGCACGGCGCCCGGTAACGCTCGTTAATTTTGCTAACGCGCGGTAGTGGTAACGATGTACCGCCCATGTCCTTATTTGGGGTTTCTTTCACTACCGCGGCTCCTACCGCGAACTGCACTAACGCGATTTAGTAAACAGACCCCATACAGATATCCTTTTGGTATTATTTTGTCTTTTCAAGGATCCATGTCATATCCGTGATGATGTCTCTCATTCCTCACACTTTCCTGAACTCTGATTGCACTTCAGGCAGTTCATGTTCCAGGTATGGTTGTAGTCTCTGCTGACTAATCTTGAGTAGAATCTTGCTGGCATGTGGGATCAGAACAATTGTGTGATTATTTCCACAGTCAGTCAAATCACCTTTCTTCAGTATTGGTATGAACACAGATCTTTTTCCAGTCAGTTAGCCATGAATTTGTCTTCCAAATTTCCTAGCAGAGCCTTTTAAGTAAGGTAACAGCTGCATCAGATTACTGTAATACTTCAAATGGAATGCCATCAATGCCCGGTGCTTTGTTGTTTGATAAGACTTACAGTGCTGCTTCAACTTCTTCTTTCATCACCAATGGTTTCTGATCATAAGGTACAGGTTGAAATGGCTGTTGGTCCACTTGATCTTTATTGTATAATGACTCTGTATATTCTTTCCACCTTTTCTTGATCTTCTCAGCAACATTCAACATGGATCCTTGGGTATCTTGTAACATTCCAATTTGAGGCTGGAATTTTCTCTTTAACTCTCGTAGCTTTCGGAAATCTGATCTTGTTCTTCCTCTAATAGTTTTTGCTTCTATTTCCTTGCATGCGTAATTGTAGAATTTATCCTTGTCTTGTCTTACTGCACATTGGAAATCTCTATTGAATTCTGCAATTGCCATCTCTTTCTCCTCTGGCTTTAGCTTCTCTGTGTTTCTGGGCAATTTTCAGAGTTTCTTCAGTCATCCATTTTGGTCGGTTTTGCTTTTTCACCTTTTGTAGAGACTTTTCACATTCTTCTGACACAACCTTCTTGATGTCATCTCATAACTCTTCTGGAGTTCTATCATTTTCAGCAAATCGATTTTGCAGGCAGCTGTTAAATTCCTGTGGTATATTTTCAAGGTCATATTTTGCTACATTCATGAGTGGCTTGCTCTTTTTCAATGTTAGCTTGAGTTTGCATATTAGTAGTTTGTGATCTGTACCACATTCCACTCCAGATTTTGTCTTTATTGATATTATAGAGTTTTTCCATCATTAACTTCCAATTTGATTTTTGTACAATCCATTAGGTGAAGTCCATGTGTACAGTCACCACTTGCGTTGCTGGAAGAAGTTGTTTGAGATGATTAGTTTGTTGGTCTTTCAGAATTCTATCAGTTTTTCTCCAACTTCATTTTTGTTGCCAAGTCCATATTTTCCAACCACTTTGCCTTCTTCTTTGTTGCCAACTTTTGTGTTCCAGTCATCTATGACTATCAGGATATCCTGTTTGCATGTTCTGTCAATTTCAGCTTGTATTTATTTATAGAACTCACCAACTTCATCCTCTTCTGCAGCTGTTGTTTGGGCATATACGTGAATTATAGTTGTGTTGATGGGCAGGTGAATAGAAATCAAGTGCTCACTGATTACATTGTATTACATTACAGTTCTTGCAAGTTTCTTCTTAATTATAAATGCAACACCATTTCTTCTTTGTCTTTGATTTCCAGCATAGTAGACCATGTGATCATCAGATGCAAAGTGCCTGATACCAGTCCATTTCAGTTTGCTGACATTCAGCAGATCAAGTTGTACATGTTCCATTTCATTCTTTACCATCTCCAACTTCTCTTGGTTCATGTTTTGTACATTCCATGTCCCAATATGTAAGACATCTTTGCAGCTTCTGACTCTCATTTCATGTGCAGCTTTTGATTCTGCCTGACACACCTGTAATCCCTCCCCATTTTATCCCCATAAATTTTGGTCATATATTTTTTTGCACAACCAAAAGTTATTTATTCAAAGAGGAAAGGAGTCTGAAAGCAAATGACTTACCTGAGTAATTCTGGAAGTTATATGAGCATATCCTTTTTAATATTGAACCAATTGTGCTTAGAAATGTACTCTGTCCCAGCTGTCAACAATTCAAGCCAAATGTCAATTTATTTTTGGCTTGGGCAAGTATAGACCTAGAGAGAAATGATTGTGCAGTTCCCAAAGAGAAATGGGATAGAGTGGGCGATGGTGTGAATACATTAAAATCATACCATCCAAAAACAATTACAGATAAGCAATTTTCTTTTTACCAAAGTGAGTATTTTCAATTGATTCACACTGAAGCTGATTAATAAGCTGAAAGGATTTTTCCAAAAGAGGCAGAAAGCCTTAGGGAAGAATTACTGCAACACAGTGTGTTCAGGCTCAAAGAGGCATTATGTATGCAATGAAAGAAAAGGGATGTTATGGGAAATGGAAGAGATGCAACTTCAAAAAAGAAAGAAAGAGAGAGAAGCAGCCTAAGAAAATAAAATTTGAAAACGTACACACTTAAAACTCCAATGCATTGTTTCCCCCTGAGCTCCCAGCTAGCTTGCAAATGGTATGCAGCCCTAAAGGAAAACCAGTCTTCTAAGCAAGTCAGACAGTAAAAGTATTTATTGTATTTATTTATTTATTTAACCTTTCTTTTATACCACTTTTCATGGTTATCAAAGCAATTTACTTTTAACTCTAACATTATACATGGAACATAATAACTATAATAGGATACATAATTACTATAATACAATGAACCGTGGTAATTATTTACAGGAGAGGTTCTAACCATTATGAGTGTGATCAGTACAGAATAACTGTAGTATATCAAGACAAATTTACTGTGTGAATACTATGAGATTTATGTTGGAGATAATGGAGTAATAGAATGGATTGAGAGCTTTTAATGATTCACTGCCAATGGTGTAGGATGTAGCAGGTTGATAGTGGATGGGTTGGTGTTAGGTGTTTGGACCATAATGTTCAATAAATAGGTGGGGTTTTAGCTTTTTCTTGAATTCTGAGGTATCATCTGTTAATCGTAGTTCAGGCGGAAGTGTGTTCCATTGTGTGGGAGTATATATTTTGAAGGCTCTCTGGCAGGTCATATGGGAGCTTCTTGCCTTGTACTTTGGTATAGCGAGAATGTTTTGGTGTGGCTGTCTCCTTATTCTGGTGTCTGGAGCCTTCTGGATCAGTGGTTGCAGGCTTTTGTCTGATTGATTGTGAATAACTTTAAATATAGTAACAAATGTTGTCATTATTGCTTTATATTTGATGCATGATTGTATAGGTAGCCAGTGCAGGGCTTTGAGTATTGGTGTGATGTGTTCTTGATGTGAAGTTCGTGTGATCAACTGGGCTGCAGTGTTTTGTGCTAGTTGTAAGGAATGGATGATGTGCTTGGAAGACTATGCAATATTATGTTACCATAGTCTAGGTGTGGTGTGATTATGGCCTGGCATCCCATTCTGTAGTGGTTGTGGTCTAGTAGAGGGTGAAGGTTCTGCAGCAACTTCATTTTGTGGTAGGTTGAGGATATCAAATATCAGACATCGGGGTGTGGTTTGGCAGACATAACTCAGGCGTCGAGAGATATATTTGCAACTCATCAGCACACAGCTGTAAGTCAAGGTATGAGATATACACACCAAGGAAATGTATATGGACAGAAGATAAGGATGGAGCCCCTGCATATTTCCCTGTGTTACAGGAACTGACAGTGGGGTAGCAGACGACATTGAGACACCAGAACACACACTGAAGGGGCATTGGGAGCGAAATGGGGGACACAGGATAGTACTGCGGCCTTAGAGCCAAGCAGGGACACGGTAGCGAGGAGAAAGTTCTGTTCCACATTTTTTACAGCAACAGAGAGGTGAGGAAGGGGACAGACAGAGTACGGACCCTTGTAGCTTGCCACACACACTTCAGTGATAACTTTAACATGAAACAAATCTGTACAGTGTGATGGGGAACAGTCAGTCTGTTAAGGATCTTAGGGGGGCTGCGAGCTGAGGATGTGAAGGTGCAATGTGTGTTGCAAAGCTGCAACATGGCATATGTATGTTTCTCTTGTGTTTCTCAATCCACAGGACATACTTGGTGACCCTCCTGGTGCTGTGGTGCATTGGCAGGTGACTGTACGTCATCCAACATGCAGTAGTCTGGGGTAGGTGGACCTATAGCTACTTTGTCTGTGACAACAGCCAGGGGGAGCACATGTCTGCAGTGATCTGTCATATTGTACATATGTTGTTGTTCAACACTTTTCCCTGCATCCCCATACCCCATATGTTGCTGTTGGCACACATATCCACATGTGTTCCTGGCCAGTTTGTCTTCTCCAACACTGTCTCTGGGACATGTCCAACAGAGCTGCGTATGTGTGCAGGTCCTAGGTGTTTGGGTGGTGGACTGCACCCACACTCTTTCCTGACATTGTAGCATCAGTCAACAGCAGTGTATCATTGCATTTAACATGCCTTTGTCTCCACTAATCTCCAATTGTGCACATAAAGGTCGTATGCTACTGCTGGTACGCTCACCTTAGCATACTGTGTGGGTGGGTGTTTTTGGGTTGGCTGTGTGATGATACAGCGTGCAGGCATTTTGCATTATCATGTGTTGTGAGGGGTCTGTTGTACACCTGGGGAGAGGTGGTGACTGTGCTATCTCTACCTTACTGCTGTTTACCTTGGGAACATTATGGACATATGTTGTGTGTTGTGAGCTGACCTATCTCTTGTGTGCTAACAGACCACTGCGCAACAGCATTTTTGTATCACAGATATTGCCATAATGTGGACATGCATCAACAGTGGCTGGACATGGGGACATGGTGATTCTACACATTTCAATTACATCTTCTCCCTTCACTGTGACGTGTTGTGGCCATTGCGAGCCTCAGGGGATCCCAAACATACACTTGCTGAAAACACACGGCAGGTTGCACCTTTGCTCTTTTGTGAATGACATCAGCCTTTACATGTTAATGATTTACTGTTTGTCCCATAGACATTTCATGTTGGGTCGCTGTACACGAACGCTGATGCACATGGGGTGGAGCTGTGAAACGCCTGTGTGACATGGGCATGGACATGACCATATCCATGTGACACCCTCGTCTGCGGTTCCAATTCAAAATGTCCACAACATGCAGCGTGTTCTGTGTTGTGATCATGTTATGTTTGCCTGTGTGACGTTTCCTTGTGTACATATTGATGTTTGACTCTCTGCAATTTGGGCTGATGTTGCAAGCAGCATACCAATAAATTGTTTATCCTCTTCTGACACAGGGCAGTGAACACACAAAGCACATCTACTACAGTGCATCCGGCGTCACCATCACCCACCTGTTGGAGGACACAACAACACCATGGAACTATCCCTAGGAAATGGTGCAATAGGATGTTTGACCTC
The DNA here is from genome assembly GCA_033557465.1 of Ichthyophis bannanicus. Classification (NCBI taxonomy): domain Eukaryota; kingdom Metazoa; phylum Chordata; class Amphibia; order Gymnophiona; family Ichthyophiidae; genus Ichthyophis; species Ichthyophis bannanicus. The sequence continues at coordinate 1,593,007,792 of CM066032.1, forward strand.
TGCGAGTGGGACACATGCCTAGGATGGACAGTATTATTGTTGGACTGCTACTTTGGGCATGACAGGCCTATCCAACACACTGTTGCTGCTGTGCTCTGGCTGGGTGTTGTGTTCATCGCAGGAGACACACATGATCTTTCCAGTACTGAGGCATATTGGGATGTCACACTTGATTATGCTTGCCCAGGGTTTCAAGGACAGTCGTAACATGACTTGTTGGATTGCAGACACCCTTTGCATGTTGGACACTGTGTACTGGTCCCCACATGTGCAGCAGGGACTGACATTGTAGCTGTATGTTGTACATCCTTCTGACATTGTATTGTTGTGTTTTGCCCATGTGTGTGACATGGAACACAGGATACGCTTATCTGTTTGGTTCAACACGAGCATACAGCCATGCGTGTGGCACAGGGGGAGCAATGGAGAGGTCCTCTTGTCCATGTCCACCTACCCTCCACTTGGACATGACACAGTATTTGCCACAACACCACTTTACTGCACACCAACATCTTGGATTGATGTTTGCAATCACCAAGTTTGTTACAGTGCATATGTGGCATTACTGTATCATGTTTCAAAATACACGATGCATGTGCATGTGGCTGACTATGCTGGTGCAACACAGCATGTTGCAATATGTTTATGTTTATGTTTATTAAAATACTTTTTATACCGCCCCATACCAATGGCGTCTAGGCGGTTTACAGATTAAAAAATATAAATTACAATACAGGCTGTTAGAAAAGTTAAAAAGAACGCCAAATTAAAATATTAAAAGGATAGGAGAGAAGCAGAGAAAAGAGACACAGCAAAATATGAGAAGAGAAGACATCAACGAGGGGAGAGAGAAGAAGACAAGGATGGGGGGGGGGGGAGGTCAAACGCTAGACAAAACAAATGGGTTTTTAGTTGTTGCTTGAAAGCTTGATATGATTGCTCTGCATGGAGGGGGGGGGGGAGTGAATTCCAAAGCCTGGGACCCAGAAAGTAGAAAGCCGAGGAACGTGTGGACTCGAGATGAGCTTGGCTTCTGTGTGGGTTACTGTAACATGTTTGACCTTTCTTTCCATCTCTATATACAGGTTATTGTGTTTGTTTACTGTACAGATGTGACCCTCTGCATTGATTTACAAACCTAGCATTGCATGTCTGCTCAGTCCTATTTATCCCCTGAGGTAACGACACTCACATTGCCCCATTATATTTGGAGTGTGGCAGTGTGAGTGTCCATTTTCTTCCTTCATTTGTGCATTCCATGTACCATGATATATGTATACAGACACTGTATCCACACCAACCAGTGCAGGGGGACCTTCTGCATAGTGTTATCTCTGCATGTTTCTGCGGATGGTTTCATTTGAATTCTCTGTGTTCATGTGCCTCTGCTACCTGTTAGCATATTCTCATTGTGCATTTGACGATTGTTTAGGGTTACATTGTTGCAGCTTTGATTCCTATATCAGGCATTATGTGACAGCTGTAACATACATTTCAATATGTGTGTTTACACTTTCTTACTTTTAACAACATATGCTATTTCATTTGTGTGCCTCCTGTGTTGGCAGACAGATATGTTTTAAGGAACAGATCATGATTGATGTGTGTTGGGCCCTCATCATGCACACATATGTAACTAACACATTTGGGGCATCTGTGATGATTAACCAAAATAAAAATATGTGTTTTACGTACATTTGTCTCTGCTGCTGCTTGATCACATTGACACATATATTTAGTGATTTCCTGGTCATGTACATGGCCCACCTGTGCTCACATCCTTGTACGGTGCCAGCTGTCTATCTGCCAGCCATTTGCCACATCACTGGGTGTTACAGGTTCCCATACACACATTCCCTTTGAGGTAATATTTTTGTATTGTGTTTGTTGTGGTTGTTTGGGATAGTGGTTACAGACATGGGTTATAACACCATAGGTTGTAGGTTTGATTCCTGCATGGGGTTTACTTATTTTTCTGTTGTGCTAACCTGACCATTAGGTACCTGTAGGTTCATCACCTATGCATACACCCTTCCATCTCTTCACTGTACACCAGTGTGCCCTCTGTGCTGACTATCAATCACATATTAGCTGTTCTCTCTCTCTCTCTCTCTCTATATATATATATATATCTTTCTTTATAGTGTTTCCAAGGCAGTCCGCTTGGGGGATTGGCATTGCTGTGGTTCAGCTGGTCTGCAGCACACCTGTTTGCAGGTTCAATTCTCTCCTGTTCTATTCCATATTTTGCCCTGCTCCACAGAGCATCCCCTGCCGCCCTTTGGGTTTAGGTTCTTTCCTCTTTTGCATGCTGTATCCACTGCATAACATTTCATTATGTGTGTGCATGTAGTTATATGTAGCTCTGGTCCCAATTGCAGACTGTGATCTGATCTGTACACACCAGATCTGCATGTGCATTCCATCATGGTTACTGTTGGAGGTTTGCCTATCCTGGCAGACAGCAGGCTTCTTGTGTGATGCACTGCAGTATTATTGTATGCAGCCTTTGCTAATGACCTCACATTGGTGGTGTGGCCTACCGCTTTGTGCATCGACATTTGTGTTGATGGTAATAGGTTTGATTCCTCTCTGTTCTCTTTCATTTGTTTGCTTGTCCTGCATAGCTACTTTTCATTCCTGTGACAGTCATATCTGTGCAGATCTGTGCTGTTAGCACATTGTACCCTTATCACAGTTGCCAACCATCTTTCGGTCCGTCTATGTGTGTCTGCCAGCTGTGTGCCATCCTGCCGTGATGTGCATGCTGCTACCCCATGTCCTGCACTGATACACGTTTCTGCATTGCAGCTCTTCTTGGTCGCCTCTCCTGTGTGTGCTCTGCAAGGCACTGCTACTCCTCTGTCCTCCTGTCATTACACCTATCCTGCTACCTCTACCTCCTCTGCTGGACACATCTTCCCATCCTCTGCCACACAGTGTCATTGTTGCATGGTACATTACCATCACTCTGTGCATCACTACAGCTGCCTCTGATATGTTTGTCCATTTTTCCAACTGCCACATGGGCTGGACACAGATTTGTCTGGTCCATCAGCTCAGATCTACTTCCTTCCATTACTTGTGCATTGTCTTTCCTTGGTGCTCTGTGCAGTGTTAGGGTTACATCTGTGTTTGGCCCATACCTTTCTTGCTTTTCAACTTGGGGGACCTTACTGCCCTTGGCCAACATTTTTTGAGTCACCTATACATCCTTGGGGCATCTTTAGCCACACCTTAGAATCAGCCAGCTTATGGGGTGCCTACTATGGTGCCTTGGGAGCTGACAACCTTTTGACATACCCTCTGGGGCACATTATAACCCACCTTGGCTGATGTGGCGTTTTAGGATGTGCCTTCTGGTGTGCCCTAAAAGGTGCATTAGTTTATGGCACTGGGGTGTGTGTATTTTTAGCTGGCAGCACACATTGTTGGACTGTTTCAAGCAGGAAAAGGAATTGCCTTGGCCACCCTTATTCATTAAGCCCACTGGGGGATTGAACTCATGATCCCTGTTTCAGCAGTCATTGTATCAACCAGTGTGCTACACCTCTGTTGCTGTGAGTGTAGGTCAGCATGCAAAGTTAAGGTTAACGCGTGGTAACGTGCATGGCTCCCTCTATCGCATGATAACGGACATGACACACTTTATCGCGCGATAACCCGCGATTGCTACCTTAAGACCGGAACGCCCACTCCTTATATGGCATCCTTCACATTATCGCTGCAACTAGCACCGGGAACATTAAGACGGTTTAGTAAACATACCCCATAGTAGTCATATTTGTCAAATGGAGACATGTTGGATGGGAAGAATGGAGCAATCAGAGGTAGATCCAAGTCTCTTAGTTCTTGGGTTACAGACAAAGGCACATGTGATAACAAGCCCCAGGAGTTTTTGGCTGACAGCTTGCAAATGGCATTTCCATCTTTGTGGCTGGTGGGTAAATGCCTGGACTGATTGCATCACAAGGCACAGTATTTTAAGTGTTTAGGCTAAATAAACCATTGGAGGAACACTCAGCTATGACATACTACATATTTGTTCACCCTTGTCGCAGAAAACTGAAAGACAGTCTGTAACGATAAACCCTATAGCTTTAGTTGCTTGTGTTCAACAAGCATCTGAAGGTAAATAATAATTTGTCGGGATTAACATTTTCTTCTGTACAGGCTATGTGAATGGTTTAATGTCATTTATGTTTCATAGCCCCTTCATAAGGTTATGTGTTCCTTCAAGGTGAGAAGGTGGATAGCACTAGGTACAGTATGTTATGTTATGTTATGTTATGTTATGTTATAGTAAATTTTAATGTTTACCAAAATGTTGACACAAAGTAGTTCACAAAAATACCATAAAGACATAAATAGATGGTTAATTATATACAATACACCATATGGGCCGTTTCCAACATCATTGGTTATGTCATTTAGTCAGCCAATCAGCTCTCAGGACTGCTACACATTAAGAATGTAGGCTTTCGGCATTTTTTCACCACTGCCATTCAGCGGGCGAAGACTTGAAACAGGGTCGGTTTGGGACCCGAAACATGCATGTTGTGCAGATTTAAGCCAGTGACTATGGACAGACATTGTATCGCCGAGGATAGAGATAAGAAATTATATGTTGAACACACAAACATTAAAAATTAAGAATAAAAGGGGTTGTGCAGACTTTTTGAGCAGAGGGTTTTTCTCTCTCTGTTCCTGTCTGCTTGACCCGACAAATAAATTTTAAAAAACCCTAAAAAAATTAGAGTGGTTGAAGGGACTTTACTTACCAATGACTTTAATTTATTAGCTGTGATGTACTGGCAATGAATGCAATCTGATCTTGTCCTGTGCAGTTCCCAGTTCAATACACACTACCAGAGTAGGGCCCACACTACTTTTTAGCATGGGTAGCACAGTTTAGTAAACATGCTCTTTACTCAAGTTGAAACAAAAACTAACTCACAGTAAGTGCAACAGTCATGTACTATCAGCGGAGTACCCAGTATGTCCCAACAGTTAATGCACAGAATTTATTTAACAGGTTTTATATAATGCTTTATCATTTCAGTCAAAGCGGTTTACATTAAAATTAAACTTGGATTATATTAAACAGGGACATCGATAACTTGGATTTTTCTGAGGCAATGGAGGGTTAAGTGATTTGCCCAAGGCTACAAGGAGTGCTAGTGGGAATTGAATGCTGGTCTCTGGGTTCCCAAACCAGTGTTCTTAACCATTAGGCTCAGTGGTGGCATCTGCAAGTAACACGGGTTCGCCTAATGACACCCATAGATATTGTTTAGTACATTCATGCTAATTGCCATGTGTTCTTCATGCTTACTCTACCTCTAACTTACCATTCCCCACCCCATCGTTCAATGGGTGATAAACACATTAGCTCTCATGCCTGTGGCCCTTGTACTCACAGTCATCACATGCAAAAACACGTGTTAACTGCACGGTGAACTTAAGTAAAAGGGCCCCTAACAGAATGTAAATGAAAATTCTGCCCAGATCCCAGCAAGTGGAACATCTCAAGATCTGTCCTGAATGATGGTAAAAGTGTACACATACAGGAAAACATTATTGACTGCATACTAGAAGGTTATTTTATAAAAGGACATTTCTGCAGATAAAGCGGAAATTTTAAAATTGTCTTCCATCAATGGTAAATTACTTGAAAACTGCCTTTGGATTGTATAAACTACTATAGTGTCTCTACATAATGTCTCTAAGCAAATTGTCCAGACATTTCCCGTGAAATGTTATAATGTACTTTAGCAATCCAAGGGGTATGTTTACTAAACCGTCTTAATGTGCGTTCTGACACGTTAGCGCGCGATAAGGCACCTTATCGCGTGACAATAGCGCTTTAGCATGCGATAAGGCGCCTTATCGCGTGCTAACGCACTCAGCGGTGCAAACGAGCGCTGAAGGTGGAGTAAAGGCTCCCTGAGGGCGGAGGAAGTCTCCCCAGGGGCGGAGAGAAGGGGTCAATGGGTGGAGAGTGGGAGGGGAGAGGCTCCCTGCACACTAACGCTGTGGATTTCGGGGCTGAAAACTAACGCCAGTGAAACCCTGGCGTTAGAGTAGATTTAAAGGGAAGAGAAACCATTTCCGTCAGCAATGTACAGCAAAGCCAGGGAAACCTACAAAAGGTGATAAGTGTGATACATGTGCACAGAACAAAAGGGCAGATAAACATTGAAAATGACCTGAACAAACTGGAAAAAAACCATAACCTAGCTGGGCAATAGTGATATCAATGGGAAACATCAAAAAAACATTACCGAGAAAGCTTCAAAAAAAATATATAAATTTTGGAAGGGGCTATGCTCTGTCCCCATACAAGGTGAATGATCCCACAGTGAAATAACGCTGATCAGGGTTCTCCCTTTCTATTGGACAGGTTTCCTATGGAATGCACATGTCCCGCAACAGCAGGGTGGGTATGTCAGAATGGGCAACTGGAAAGATACTGGAAAAGGGGACACAGAGGGCTGCAGGCGGCACATGCTGTGGTGCAGCTGGGCCACAGTGCGGACTAGGGTGATGCCTAGCTGGCCCATACGAATGCTGAAACAGTAGAGCAGCCAGTCAGCAACTGATGAGGGCCCAACATGGGCATGAGTGTGTTTCCCACAGTGTCACAGGAGATAGTACCCAGCAGGTACCCCCAACGGTACAGAACATTGTCAGGCGGTGCTGGGGGGAATCGTGGACATCTATGCAGGCACCCCTACCCCAGAACCCGCACCATAGGCAGCCACCTACCCGCACACTGGATGGCCCGAGACTGTGCACCACCAGCAGCACCAGCAGAAGGGTATGTCAGCATGGTGGCAGAGGGGTACTGGTGGTGGAGGGGGCAGTGGCTGCTGCCCACAGAAGACCATGGCCCAGCCCTGTTTAGTGGGTGCCGTGCACTGCAACAGACAGGCTCTGTCTGACAAACAGTCATGGTATCTACTGGGAATGCACTGTCTCTGTGGCAGTATGGTGGTGCAGGGCACACAGCCAGCATGTTCAGAAGCAGAAGATCACAGGATCAAGTCCCAGCTGTGGTTTCTGCTAACCCAGTCCCCATATTTTACCCACTACTAAAATGTGGTAATACAGACAGAACCTTTAGTGCAGATAACGTAAACATGCCCAAAACGCCTACATTTTACCCTACAAAGCACAGACACCATAAACATGTGCCTTACCTAGAGCAGAGTCTCCCAAAAGCAGTCCTGGAGGGCCAAACACCATTCAGGTCCCATGCTGTCTCCAATAAATATGGCTATGCTACATTTCTATGCACCGCCCCTATGGTATGCAGATGTATCTCATGCATATTCATTAGGGACAGCATGAAAACCCGAACAGTGTTTGGCGCACCAAGACCAGAGTTGGGAAAACCTCTGCCTTAGAGCAGCGGCCAACAGGGGCAGACACATCCGCACCCACAGGCTCCATTATCCAAAGCCACCTGGAGAGGCAGGATTTTGGGCCCTGTGTGCATCTCCCAATACTAGCACTTGCATACCTTAGCAATGCCACATTAAACCTGGGAATACGGTACACATCTATCAAAAGGTTGCTATGATTACTGGCAGATAGCAATTCCTAAGTTAAGCACAATTTGCTGATTGAGCTGCATCATAGCAACCTTTCTGATGTCTCTGGAGTGTGCTACAGGTCTTGTGTCTGACAGTGTTTACCACCCTGGGGAGTGACTCCTACAGTATTGCATACCATAGCCATGCCTGCACTGTGCCCAGGACTGGTGCGGTGTCCAGGACTGCCAAACACCTCTATAGTTGCACAATGATGGCATAGGTGTGGGGAGTGTATGTCTGTCTATCCAGTGTGTGGTGGCTGCCAACACCCTCCTCAGCCCACACTGCTAGCACTGTTGCCAGTATTGGCCTGCCAATGTGCATAATGAGGAGCAAGGAACTGTGGGTATAGCCCAGACAGGGCGACCTGGGCAGGATGTATCTGCACAGGGCATAGGCAATGGCTGGGACATTGTAGTGCCCGGCCACCACCTGCACAGACAGGGTGGCCACAGCATGGCCTGCTGAGAGGTCACTGTCACCCTGACTGAGCAGGGACCACAGCATGGCTAGGTTCCCCCATAGTGTTGTTTGGTATTTCTCTCAAGTGATGTATATGGGTTCTCTTTTTTGGGGCCCAGTCACTGATTTATTTGCTTGGTGGGTGTGCTCACATCTCTTCCAGTAACATGCACTGTGGGCAAGCTAGCAGACTGTTTGCAGTTAGTATGTGTATGGCTGGAGACCCATTGTGCTTGCTGCTGGAGGATGTCAGATAGTGGTGGGGGGCAGTTGAGCATTTCCAGGCCTACTGTCTGTCTGCTATTACCTTATGGATGAGCTCAGATCTGCATTGACTGCCCTGTAGGGTGTCTGTTCCCCTCTACTGCCACCATTGCAGGGATGTAGAATGTGGATCTGTTGGTGGGAGATCCTGTCCCCCACCCAGAGCCCCAGAGGGCAGGTTGGGTGGTACTACATAATCCACCTATGGGTCCAAACACCCCCCCCCCCCCCCCCCATATGACTTAAATCATGTGACCATGGCACCCACACAAGATATGCACTATTCTGGGTACATCATAGTCCACAAGGGCTTGACCTGACTGGTAAATACAGATGGACACAGGTGTAGCTACAAAGACTGGCTATCACACACTAGCACTGATGGGGACCTGCAGTATAGCCTGTTTCAGTTAAGCCAGGTGCTGTGGACATGGTGCTGGTTGCCCCACCTCACCCTCAGGGTGAGCACAGTACCCGCACAATGTGACGGTCTGTAGCTACTCTGTGCCAGTAACACACACGGTTAGTTCCCCTTACCAGGCCGAGGTGCTGTGGGGGTGCATACCCCATCTTGTGATCATCTGTAGACTGCTGATCTGTATGTGCAGTGCATCATGGGTATGGGTGGGTTAACCCTATCCTGGTAACCACAGCAGACAGTTTGTGTGGTGACCTGACGTCCTTCACTAGCCAGCCAGGGGTTCATCAACAGCACTAGAGTTGTAGCTTACTGGTTACTTCACTACCTGTGGAGCCAGAGGTCATGGGTTTGATCCCACAGTGGGTTATTTGATAGGGCTGTCTGAGGCATTTTCTTTTTTTAATTTAAATTGGTGCTGCCAGCAAAAACACCCTCACAGTGCTGTAACCTTAAGGTGCCTCATAAGGCGCCCTATAAGGCGCCTTATAAGGCGCCCCATAGGGAACATTATAGGGTGCCTTGGCCGTCAGTGCGCTTTATAATGTTTCCTCTGGATTGCCTTATAGGGCGCCTTATGCGGCACCTTAGGTTACGGCCCTGTGAGTGTGTGTTTGCTGGCAGCACTACTTTAAATTAAAAAAACAAAATGCCTCAGACAGCACTGATTTAAAGTAAAGGTCACTGCCTCAGACAGCTTTACTCATTAAGCCCACTGGGGGATTGAACTCATGAACCCTGCACCATCAGGCAGTGTATTAACCATTGTGCTACAGCTCTGCTGCTGTGTTTCCAGGTCAGCGTGCCTTCTTAACATTAATGCGTGTTAACGTACCACGGCTCCCTCTATCGCACGAAAAGGAACCTTATCGGATGCTAACCCGAAATGCTACGTTAAGACTGACACGCCCACTCCTTTTATGGCATCCTGCACACTATCACCGGCTGCACGTTAAGACTGCTTAGTAAACATACCCCCAAGTCTATGTGAAAATCTTGCAGATATATGCTGCTACATCATTTAACGTTAAACATGAACCTGTGAATTATTAAGCTAAATAATGCAAAGATATAAGAATGCATAAAGTAACGGGATGGTCTATGGAGTATATTTCTGCTTTATAAAGTATGTCAGAACATGAAAAGTGAAAGAAATTGGCACATTTAATAGAGATTAACTATTATGGACACTCATGTTTAATGTGCAAAGGAAAAGAAAGCAGTTGGAAAATTCCAGAGAGATACAGTGAATATGTGCTGGGGACTGAAAAGAATTACTGCATAAGTGAATTTAGCTATAAAAAACAAGAAGACCCATCTGGTTTATTTGCAAAGTATAAAGGCTTCCAAAGATCTCCTGGGAAATGCAAAGAACACATGGAACAGTAACTTTTCATGCAACTATTAGTCAACACATTTCTTGAATTTAAATGACTCTGAGGACTTTTTTGTAAATAACTATGGCTTCACTTGAGAATCTTGAGAAGACCATTTAAAAATATGTGATGTAGTAGGAATTATGGATGGGTTAGATTCTTTATGACAGGGTTGTTTAAAAAAATAAAGTATGCATAAATCCGAGGTGGACTAAGACTCCCATCTAAGTCAGCAACCCCGGATGTACAGGGCTACAACTGGAATCCGTCGCTCCTTCTGCTCTCTACGCCTGATCCGTGCTGTCCGCCCCTTCCTTCCCACCTCTTGCCCGATCACCCTTCTGTTTTCCCTAGTAATGAACAGGATTGATTACTGCAATATCGCCCTTGCCGGTCTCCCCAATATCAATTGCGCAGACTTCAACTTCTTCGGAATACCGCAGCTCATATCGTCACACACGCCTCCCGAAACAGATAATGTTACGCCTTTACTCATTCATCTCCATTGGCTCCCCATCATTTACAGGATCCAGTTTAAGGTCCTAACCTTTGTTCAAATGGCCTTTCACACTGGCTCACCTCAGTACCTCTTCAAGCTGATTCACCTTCACACCTCCCAGCTCTCACTCCACCCCTCTCTAGCCCATTTTGAATCCACCCAAAATTCTGCCTTTTTCTTTCTTGGTCCCAAACTCTCTAACTCCCTTCCCGCAGATCACCAACTAGAACTCTCCTTTACTAGGTTCATATCACTGTTAAAAACACCTCTCTTTTGCATTGCCTGCAACCTCCTTGCCCCCTCCACTTCCAGCTCTACCCCATCTCTTCCCAACATCCCTTTTGTGTTCTATCCTCTCTTTTTCTTTTTGTCCTCCTGTTTCCCTTCTTTCCTTTCAAAATTATGGCATTCTTTTCTTTTTTCCTGGCAGTATGGTTTTGCATTTTGTAAACAGCTCTGATGTGCACTTGTAGAGCAGTATATAAAAAACTAGAATAAAGATAAAGATAAAGATAAAAGACAAAGGTGAGTCGGTTGTTATAGTGTGTCTGGATTTTCAGAAAGCTTTGACAAGGTCCCTCATGAGAGACTTTTGATGAAATTAAAAATTCATGGGATAGGAAGCAGTGTACTATTGAGGATCAGAAACTGGTTAAAAGATAGAAAGCAGAGGGAAGGGCTAAATAGCCAATTTTCCCAATAGAGAAAGATGAATTCAGCAGTACCCCAGGGATCTGGGCTGGGTCCATTGCTTATTAACATATTCATAAATGACCTGGAAATGGGAATAATGAGTGAGGTAAACAAATTTACAGATGACACAAAACTATTCAAAGTTGTTAAAACCCATGAGGATTTTGAAATATTGCAAGAGGATCTTGATAAATTGGAAGACTGGGCATCAAAATGGCAGATGAAATTTAATGTGGACAAGTGCAAAATTAGGCACCTTGGAAAGAACAACCCAAACTATGGTTACACGATGCAAGGTTCCACATTAGGAACCACCACCCAGGAAAAAGATTTAGGTGTCATTGTGGATAACAAGTTAAAACCCTCCACCCAGTATGCAGCGGCAGCCAAGAGAGCAAATAGAATGCTAGGTATATAAGGAAAGGAATGGAGAATAAAACAAAGGATATTATAATGCCTCTGTATCGTTTCATGGTGCGACCGCATCTTGAATACAGTGTGCAATTCTGGTCGCTGTATCTTAAAAAGGATTTAGCATTATTAGAAAAGGTACAGAGAAGAGCCACCAAAATGGTAAAGGGGATAGAAGGATACCCCTATGAAGAGAGGCTAAAAAGGTTAGGGCTCTTCAACTGGAAAAGAGATGGCTGAGGGGAGATATGATAGAGGTCTATAAATTAATGAATGGAGTGAAACGGGTAAATGTAGATCGATTGTTTACACCATAAAATATAGAAAGACTAGGGGGCATGCAATGAAGCTACAGGGTAGCTTATTTAAGACTAATAAGAGAAAAAAAATTTTCACTTATCGTGTAATCAAACTCTGGAATTTGTTACCGGACGATGTGGTAAAAGCTGTTAGTGTAGCCGGGTTTAAAAATGTTTTGGACAAGTTCCTGGAGGAAAGGTCAATAAACCATTATTAAAGGGGACCCAGAATATCCACTGCTTAACCCAATACAAGCATTGAGGAACCTATGTCTTTTGGGGAAACTGCTAGGTACTTGTGACCTAGTTTGACCACTGTTGGAAACAGGATACTGGGCATGAAGGACCTTGGTCTGACCCAGTAGGGCATATCTTATGTTCTTTTCTGATGATCTCAGGCAGCTCTCTTGTCCTCACCATGGTGAAAATGGAACAGGAAGTGAATGTGGCCATTTTAAACATTACAGCCATTATTAGTTGGTTGATTTAAGTCATGTGAATACTAACAATTGATCGCAGGTGCATATAATTTTACTGCAATTGGCAAGTGGTTCTTCTGTTCAAAATTATTTGAATTGTTTATAAGGGTGCCAATAATCATGTCCTGGAAATGTCCCATTTTTGTTTTACTATTTCTTTCTATTTCCTTTTTTAGTTGGTATTATTTATTTGATTGTTTTATTTGTCAAACGTGTGTACATATAGTCCAAAATCATATAGCTTGCCACTTTTTTCCTTTTTTAGAAGATATTGGACATTGAACTGCAAGAGTGCCAGTAATGTTGAGCAAACTGTATGCATTGCAATGAAGTATATATTAATTTTAAATCTATAAATATGAATTGATATCAGTATATAATTGCATGGTCAATACTTTACAGAACTGCATTTTTCTCTTTTCTATCTTGTTGTTGTTAAGTGCCATCGAGTCGGTGTCAACTCATGGTGACCATCTGGAGAGTTGTCCTAAATTGTGTTTGGTCTTCAATCAGGTGGCTCATTGTTGACAGACTGGCACCCGTAGCTGCTGTTACTGTATCAATCATATCTGTTCCTTTTTTATAATTGCACCTTGTCCTCTAAAAGCTGCAGAAGGAATATTATTTGTATAGAACATGAAAAAACCTCTATATGGGTCAAAAGGAAGTTCAGCATAAAATCCACTAACTGTGGTTGGTGAATTGCTGTGCATCTCTTAAGAGGAGAGAATATAGGAGTGGAGGAGTGGCCTAGTGGTTGGGGCAAGGTACTTCAGGCTGGAAAGTCAGGGGTTCAAATCCCACCAGAGGACAGCAACCTTGGGCTGGAAGGACTGGGGTTTCTAGTCCCACAGGTGCTCCTTGTGGTCTTGGGCAAGCCACTTAACCCTCCATAGCCCATGTTCCCTGTAAAATAGTTATCTCCAAGTTATAATGCCCTGTTCAATGTAAACTGCACTGTTGCAGAATAGCGTGGTATATAAAAGAATGTAAATAAAAATAAAATAAATAAATAAATAGTTCTCTCCCCAAATCTTGCTGGGTACCTTCACATGGTGATTCATCATACAAAATCTATACTATATCCCATTCAGGTGACACAATTGAACTATGATAGGAAAGAAAAAGAAAAATACATACTGGCAGGATAGAAAGGTGCCTACCCATAGCTTTGGCACTAGGTCTAACAATGGTGGTGGCGATAGTGCAGACACTGTGCAGAAGCAGGTAACATCCCTGCCATGGATAAAGACCATGGTGAGCATGTTCATGGGCCCACTGTGGCAGGAGATAAACCACAGAAATTAATGAAAAAGTTAAGAGGGTTAACTATGGTTAGGTGGACTTCTGCTGATAAATAGGAGATAATGTACTGCTACTTTTATGCTACAAACCCTATATTTAAATCAAGAAGGTATGCAAGATCCCGACCCAGAAATCTAAGAGCAAGTAGTCCACTTACAATCGAGCATTTACACTATATGCCCCCACATTATGGAGCTCTTTACCCCCAAACCTAAGAGGATGCTCAGACTTGACTGAATTTTGAAAGAAACTAAATATGCATCTCTTGCAACAGGAATGCAGCATAACCTTGGAACCAGTAACTAAACCGCCCTAGTCACATACTATCAAAATAACCGTATTTTCAATTTATTTATTTATTTATTTAATTTATTTAATGCTTTTATATACTGCGCTCTTTAAAATCAGTGCGGTTTACAGATAACATTTTCTGCAGAGTGGGAAGAGACCGCTTTGCACTTACATCGAACAGCTAATATATATTGATAACAGGGGAAAATATATACAGACTATATACAATGTGGGCAGGAAGTTGCTATGCAGTTGTAGCAACATGGCTTGCCCTGAGAGCTATGTACAGTGGTGTAATTTATTTATTGGGTTGACTGTTCTTTACGGTTAGGTCGTAGGGTTATGTCAGGTGAGGATGTGTTGTTGGCCTCGGCATAGCGTAGGAGAAAAAGATGGTGCTTTAGTGCCTTTCTAAATTGGGCAAGGTCAGTGATCGCGCGGATGGTCACTGGGAGCTCGTTCCAGCAGGTAGGTGCGTAGAACATGAACGCTCTGTTCTTTGTTGCCTGGGTGCATTTTGTTACTTTGCTGGGGGTTATGAGTGTGTTGGATAATTGGACACAGTACTAAACAGATGTTGGACTCTTTATTACCTGCACCCTACATTTTCATTGTAAATAGTTCAGAGGGTTAATATATTTTACTGTTATACTGTTTGCTTCACTCTTTAGTTCTCTGTAAAACAGATTGCTTCCTAAAGCCCTGATAGATATGTTGGTTATCTGTAAACCACTTTGAATAGTAGAAAGGTGGAATAAAAATAAGTGTAAATAAATAAATAAATAAAATTGCCACAAGAAAAACTGAAAAAAGCAACAGATACAAATTTAAGATCTTTAATTTCACAGATCAAAGTAAAGAAGTTTGTGAATGCTAACATCTTGAAACAATTAAGGGTTGCCGTGGAAAAAAAAGTACAGGGAGGAGGAAGAGACCTAGGTGAGAGGACCAGAAGAAAGGCATACACAGAAAAAAAGACAGCAGTTGAGAGGAAGATGGAGCTTAGAGATTTGGAACTGCAGGGGAGTGAGATGAATAAAGGACAGGCCAACAAATCAACTGAAGAGGAGGAAGAAAGGGAAGAGAAAGGCCCAGAGGTGGAGGAATTCAAGATCGGACTCCTAGTCTACATGGAAAAAAATGAATATGCTGGGTTTTAGGCAAGAGAAAGATTACCTAAGTTAAATTTAACACCTAGTGGTATGTTTACTAAACTGTGGTAAAGGAGCAAGTGTGCTGTAAACGGGTGCTAATTCTGCATGTGCACACTTAGCATGTTCAAAAAGCCACTTTAGTGCGTGCTAATGGTACCCGTGGGTGGAGAAAAGGCATGCAAAGGGCGGAGAGTGGGGGGTCAATGGGCAGGAACAAGGCTTGCTCCCTTAACGCAGGCACCTTAATGGCAGGAACCCTAATGCAATTCAAAACCTGGCAGAAAAGGTGTTTTTTGAGGAAAGAGAGCCTAGTTTATATCTGCAATGTGATGCACAGACAGGGAAGCCCAAGTGAGTGATAGTAGTGCTCCATTAGCAGCAACAGCATAGTGCCCAAGTATGAAAGGGCACTGTGTTGATGGTGCAAATGAGGGCAAAGGAGGTGGCACATGGGTCATTCAGTGTGGGCTGCTGATGCACAAGGGGGACCAGGCAGCTGCCTAGATGGCACATAGGAACATAAGACTACAAAATATGCCAAACTGTGTCAAACCAAGGTCCATCATGCACAGTATCCTGTGTCCAAAAGTGCACAATCTAGGTCACAAGTATCAAGCAGTTTCCCCAAAAGACACACAAGATCCCCAATAACTGTAATGGGGCAAGCAGTGCATAGCTCAGATCCTCTTTAGCAATGGTTTATGGACCGTTACCCAGGAACCATTCCAAACCTTTTTAAACCCAGCTTTTATCACATCCTCCGCATTGACTGAAAAAATATTTTCACCTAGAAGACCCAAATGGGTTACACTGTACCTGATTGCAGGTCCCCTCGTCTGTCCAAAAAAGTGACCTATGTTTACTTGTTCCACTCCGGTTAATAATCTATAGACCTCTATCATATCTCCCCTCAGCCATCTCTTCCATTTTAGCCTCTCCACAAAGGGGTATTCTGCCATCCGCAGAACCATCTGTGATGTTCATCATGATCCCACAGTGACAGTGGCAGCGCACAGTCCTGCTGCTACTGCAGAAAGGCAATGTGCCATAAGGGGCAGTCCAAGGGTCCTGGCACCCCCAGGCAGAGATTCAGGCTGTCTCCCCCCCCCCCCCTGCCGCAAACCCCAGCTGTGGGGGAAGAGGCCAATAGAGCCAGATGCTGTAGCCTTCCAGGTAGCTGAAAAATACAGGTTCCTGGGGATATACTACAGCAGTGGCTGTCATCCCCCCCACCCCAGACCTATCGGTGCCAGGCGGTGATGGGGCCCCTGCATGGGAAGCTGGTGGGGGGGGACTGTGTGGCCTTCCATGTGTGCCTCTGCCCTCCATCTGGGCCTGTGCCACAGGCACCCACCAAATCCGCATGTTTAACATGCTGGGACTGTGACCACCACTTCATGGGCATGTCTGCATGGTGGGGTGTTGGTGATGACATGAGAAGTGGCACCAGCCTGCAGCAGACAGAAGCCTTGTCCTGATCATGTGCACCATGAGCATTGCAACATGTGCCAAATGTCAGTTGAAGGGAAACATGTCAGCAACAGGAGCTGTTATCTTCATAAAGCAGCACTGTGGTGCAACACACATAGTTGTTGTGTATATGCATGGTAAGTCACATGTTCAGGTCTCTCCGGAGTTTCTGCATTGCATCTTCCTGTGGACAAGGTTTAGCTAATGGTGTAAGTACAGCTCCAGTTTGTGCAACCCCCAAGGAGATGGTCATCAAGGGTGGAAACACCCACCAACAGCACTGACCAGCTCCACTATCCTCAGCTGGTTGGAGGCTAATAGCACATGGTAGCAGCGTGTTATGAGGCCAAGGCATGATAATAGCACCTGCAAACAGAGCACATGTTATCAATCTGACATTGAGACAGGAGTGTCAAGCAGGAATGCCAACCATCTCCACTTTTTCACAGCGTGTCAATGAGAGTATATGCGTGTATGTGCGTGTATGTGTGTGTGTGTGTGTGTGTGTGTGTGTGTATGGGTCCCCTTTGTCCTTTTGCTTTCTGCACTGCACTTTGGCTCATATTGTCCAAGTTGTTCCCAGTCTATTTGGAAAATGTGAATAAGGCGAGGCAGAGGACTGTGGGTATCACTTGAAACAGTGCAGATTGGCCTGGATGTGTCTGCCACAATGGTAGGGTCACTGACTGAGACGCCATTGTATTCATCTGCCACGTGCATTGCCTGGGTGGCCACTGTGTGAGATGGCATTCTTGCTATGACCAAAAAGTGACCATGGCATGGCTATGTATCCACATAGAGCTACAATGCTGTCTGTCCCCAGTGATGCAGAGGCATTCTTTGTCTGGGGACACCAATCACTGAGCAAATGACTGGGTGTTGATGCTGACCAGCGGACCAACTGTAGTTGGTTTATGCTTGGCTGACACAGTTCAGCGAAGGGCAGCAGGGGCAGTCTTTCTGCCTGTGCTGTAGTCAATTGTTTGCTCTCAATGGTTGGGGCAGCTGTGGATCATGGCAGAACGATAGTAGTAGCCCTACACCAGCCTATACACCCCTATTGCAGTGGCTGTCCATGGAAGCAGCAGATTGACACTGGCTGCTAACCCACACTGCTATCAGAGAGTTAGTGTCCAACCTGGGCAGAACACAGAGCTGAGCTATCACTGCCACTCTCAACATGCAGGAAACAAGGAGAAAAGCATATACACTGCAGACAATACCTGCCACACACTAGCAGTGATGACCTACAGCATGGCCAGAAGAGATCATCTCTAACAGTGAGGATTCAGTGGACCAGGTGCTTAGAACCCCTATTCACCCTCAGGGTGACAACTGAAACCGCTCTGCAGCATGGCTTGCTGTTATTATGTGCATGTAGAACATGCAACCAGTGCATCTTACTGAGCTGATATGCTGGATCGGTGCATTCTCCATTGGCTCTTCAGCTGCAGACCGCTGTTTTGCATGTGCAGTGCCCCATGGGTAGTGGTGGCCCAACCTATGCCGGCACAGACAGCAAACAGTTTGATCAGAGATCTGCAGGCTCTATCCATCTATGTAGAGCTGTAGCCTACTGATTGGTGCAATGCTTCCATGGTCAGAGATCCAGGCTTTGATTCCAACTTGTTCATTTTGTGTCTGGGTGTGCTTGCACAGTCCTAGCTCTTCTGTGACCTGCAGACAATCATTCTTCTACATGGCCATATGATGGGTAGCCCAACATGACATTCCCCATCATGGATATCTGTGAGCATGCTTTAGTGGCTCTGTCACGGTGCATTGCAGCAGGTCAGTGATGTATACACAACAGATATCTGGGTCAACTGGTATAGATGTGTTTTCTGTTTTGCCATCATTGTGACCGCCCAGCTTTACATAAAGAAGTTGTACATTCAGGTACCTAATACTCATTGCATAGCCATCCCCTTCACTGTTCTGCTATCATTACTTGCCCCACATGGGGCAAATGGGCTCAACTTGTCCCTTTATATCATGCCACTCTGTTGGGTGTATAGTTTTGCAGTTGCACATGCTGAGGCAGCAGTCCCACCCGCACAAATAGTGCTTCATGTACCCCATGGCACTGCTACTTTTGGTTCACATACACCAAATGCTTTTAGTCTATATGATCCCATACATCCACCCACCACACGCATTGTAAATTATCTGCTTGGATGATCCATGGAACCCCCCTGCACCCACCATTTGACTGTCAGGGAGATTTATGGTGGGGAAGCTTACTGGCAGTAAGCTTCCCCACCATGGTCCTCAGGGGTCATTTGCAGCAGTTAGCCATATCATGCAAACCTCTCTTGTGACTGTTCCACATGCGCACTCATGGACAATCCTCCCTTTGTTGCCCACATCAGGCACATGCTGCCTCCACTCAGACACTGTCCTGGCCTTTGGCATGCCACACACTGACAGTACATCTGGATACCTGTCCACACCTCATAGACACTATAATGTAGCTTACGGCATGGTGTATGCTTTCAGATGCATCTGGGACTGCATGCCTGTCACAGTGCCCACCTCTGCTGCATTCCCTCCGCTGACTCCGTTTCCACCACCACCCACCCATGACACAGCCAACATCCACACAGACCATCATCACTAGGCAGCTGCCTATCTCATCTAGTCAACAGCATAGGTCTGCTATACGGTCAAACAGGCTCATCACACATACTGCCACATTGCCAGGCATCAGGTGAGTCAACTCTATCAGCTACCAATTGTGCTTGCATCTATACCTTCTCCCTCCTTTCAGTGTTTCAGTGACTTTTCTGCATTAAGGGGCATGCCAGACACCTTCCTGCAGCATGTGCTGTTACTACACGTTAAGTGTCTATTACCACCCCTTAATGTCCTATTACAGCCAGCTAAGTGTCCACTATCACCCCTTAATGCAGCATGTGCTAAGTGTCCACTAGCAACCCTTAGCAGCGGAATGCCTCTAACATGCCCAAAACACTTACCGCACAGTAATCCCTTATCGCTGCCATTAACGCACAGAAAGGACTGCTCCTTTACCGCGGTTTAGTAAACATACCCCTAAATGTTAAAAGTATGATAATTAAGATGAAAAAGGTCATATCCTGTATAAAAGGATCATTTATTGACATCATCAAAATAAATTGAATACAATATTGTGCAACTAAAATTATTATTGCAAGAATACTAAAAGTGCAGACCAGAAGAAAAAGAGAACAATTAGAGTTTCTCATGGAAAGAGCTGATTGAAGGAAAAATACCATCAATGCATGTGGAGGTATCCCTGATAAGATGGGTATTTAAAAGGATTAAGATCATCGAAAATATTGAGGAAGATCCTGCTATATTAGCAAACGAAGACTTGAAATGTATATGTTCTAACAATAAATCGAAAGTAGCATCATAAGGGCAAAAACTATGAAGATATGAAGAAAACAGAAAAGAAAGATATCAAAATAAACTATTTAGAGAGAACCCAAAACAGTTCTACAGGGAATTGGGAAAGAGCATTAATATGGTAAAACACCACCAACAGAAGCTGAAAAGAAACCTTCTGGAGAAGCCTATACAAGGACTCCATAGAGCACAATCAAGAAACAAAATGGTTACCCTGCATACAGGAACATTTAGAAAAATCAGACATCAAATCCATGGAATGGTCTGTGGTAATAATAAAAGAGCTTAAAAGCAGATTAAAATGAGCCCCAAACTGGAAGAACCCTGGCCTAGATGAACTGACCAACTTTTGGCTCACACAGTTAACATCATTCTACCAAGACCTGGAAAACTGCAAAAAAACAATTGATTGAGCAGCCGAACTTAACATTGCAATGGCTTATAACAGGAAGAACATTTCTTCTTCCAAAGGGAAATCTAAGTAACAATCCCAAAAATTGCAAACTAATAACTTGTCTACCTATAATTTATAAGCTGTTCACTACAATAGATAGAGACAGAATATATGATCAAATCAAATCCAATAACATCATGGCAATAGAGCAAAAGGGCAATAAGCGTGGAGCATATGGAACCAAAAACAGTTTATGTTAAATAAGGCCATCATGGGCAGGGCTAAGAAAAACAGAAATCTTAGTATAGAATGGTTTGATTATAAGAAAGCTTTTGACAGTGTCCCACACTCGTGGATAATAAATTGCCTTGAGACATATAAGATAAATCCTGGTTTGATAGAGTACATTAAATTCATTATGACAATGTGGCAAACCACTCTATTTTTGAAGTATGAAGGTGGTCAGTTCATCATTCCTAACATCAAGATCCTGTGAGGAATATTTCAGGGAGATTTTCTGTTGCCACTTTGGTTTTCTATGGCGTTTAATCCAATGAGTACTCTCATCAGCTCCTTGGGATACAAATTTAGCCCAAATCCTAAAGAAGCTAACAACCTAGAGGTAACATCCCATTTACTATTTGTAGATGACCTGTAGCTCTACAGTTCCAATGATCAACAATTAGCAATGGAACTCTGTATAGTGAAAAGCTTTTCTGATGATCTTTTGCCTAGACAAATGTGCTAAGGCAACTTTCTTTTAAAGGAATATTGAGCAAAATGGAAAACATCTCCCTGGCTGAGGGATCTGACATCAAGGAACTTGAAAAGGAAGGCATATATAAATATCTTGGAGTAGAGGAAGTAACAACACTCAAGCAGTAATCACTGATATAAAAGATCAGTAAAGAATATTATAAAAGTTTAAAATCATTATTGAAAATTGCTTTAACATCATCACAGAATAAAACACAAGCTTTGGGATTATAGACTGGCCTCTTAAAGATCTTGAAAAACTGGATGTGCAAATGAGAAAACAACTCCATGCCCATGAGATAATTTACAAGAATCAGTGAAAGTCAAGACACTCCTAGAGATGAAGGAGGACTAGGTCTCATAGAGACCGATTACACATACAGAGCTACTATCATAGGCCTCCAGGCCTACCAAACAGTATCATTGGATCCAAATATGCAAAAAATGCTGGAATATGAAAGTAAACCTCCAGAATCTGTCTCCATCATCAAACCTGAACAAGCATTCCGGCAACTAGAAGAAATGAGTGAGAATCCACAAGCCCTCACAGGAAAGGAAGCAACAGAATTTACAAACAAAAGGAAAAATTCTTCAAACAATTAGATCAGAAAACGAGGAAAAATAAGTGGCAAATGCACAAATACAGTGGGGAATACAAAGTTTTACTCCAGTAACCATTTGTCAATCAACAATGGACACATGAATAGCTAAGGAGAGGTGAACTGAAAACAAAGGATGAGAGATGGATAGTTGCAGCCCAGGACAGCGGATTATGGACAAGATGGTTTATAGTGAGCCTTGAAAAAAATGGCAACACAGACATATATTGATTCTGTAAGAAAGACCTGGAAACAGTGACTCACCTCATAGCTGGCTGTGAAGTTCTGATGGCAGAAATTTTCTATACAGAATGGCACAACAAAGTACCATGTCTCATACATTGGAAACTCTGTAAATACTACAGCATCACTGTGGATGAAAAGCACTGGGATCATGACTATAAGAGAATTACAGAGAATGAAGAGGTTATGATCACCTGGGACATCCTCATTCCGACGGATAAGAAACTGTCTGTTAGGAAACCTGACATAGTGATAAAGGAGAAAAACACTCAAACAGCATTGATAATAGAGGTGTTAGTTCCGAGTGATTATTCTGTAAACATATGGAGAGGCAGAAGATCCTGAAGTACCAAGAAATGCCATCACAGACAAAAGGGTATGTTTACTAATCGGCAGTAGCGGCTTCCGTGTGATATTGGAGCTGCAGCCCCATTGATATCGCACGGAAGCTGCTACCGCCGATTAGTAAACATACCCCAAAGAAAGTGTGACGGAAAGATACAGAAATATTTCCCATCATATTGAGTGCCACAGGCTTGATAAAGAAGAATTTCCAAGCACATCTTGACAAGCTACACATACATGTTAAATCGTACAAACTCCAGAAGGAGGCTCTCTTTGGCACGATGCAAGTACTACACCGAGCATTAGCAGTAAATTTGAGAAACTGAGATCATACTCCACATACCTTGGCTTAGAAGTGAGGTTCATGACTGTCATGGTATGTGCAAAACTGACCTATTTGGAGAAACTGTCCCAAGACAGAGACTAAATAGAGACTGGAAGCACTATCAGATCTGTTGAGGTATATATGCATTTCAGCACAGGAGCACAGTTCATCAGATGCATATAAAACCCTCCTTCCCTTAGTCTGATGAGAAGGGGAAAGAGAATTAACTTTAACTACTAGTTGAAATGAACTGCAATACAAAAGGGCAGAACCTATCTTCTGTGCTTTAATATGAGCTGTCCACAGTGCATGTGTGATGGTATTCCTGCTGTGAATTCTCTACAGGTATAAATCAAAGCTCTCAAACTAGAAATGTGCACGGGGCATGAAATGCTAATTCCATGATTAATTTGTGACCCTTATTACTAAATTGCCATTTAATCACTATACAACCATGGTTTAGTGAACTTGACATTTTTGAAGTATCTGAAACAGGAAGTTTTGGATGGTCAGTTATGAATATAATGTCATAACTGTGTATGAAAAAGTTTTCAATAAAAATTAAGTGAAAAAATAGTATCACTATACAGGCAAATAGAAAATTTAAGACTGAGAACTTAGATAAAAAAAAAAAAGATTTGAATATTGGAAAAGTGAGACAAGGCCTCTAGAAATATTTTTATCAGAGACAGATCCATACCCTAAATGCAAGCATGTGGCAAATTTGCTGGGCAAGAAAGTCTCCCTCTCCTTCTCCCCTTTTGTCTTTCTTCCTTTCCTATTATCATTGTGTTTCGATCTCAGCCTCCTTGTTTAGAAAGGAGATCCCCTTCTAGTTAGGGAGAATTGATTGTCATGCCATAGATTTAGCTGAATTGCTGAGCTAGAATTACGTGGTGCTAAAATCATTGAAGAAACCTCTCTTAGCCAAGAAGCATAGAAGGGACAAGCTGTGGGCCTAACAGAGCTACAATCGCCCAAGGCAAAAACCCATCCCAAAGAGGTAGCAGGGTTCTGGTTACCCCAGGAAGAACACAGATCCAGCAGCACAGAAGCAGCCTCCCCAAACAGAAAAGAAACAGAGAAAAAGCTTGAAATTCCCTGTCAGCTTGGAGACAATACATTCTCTTTTTTTCTGACAGGTAGCATCCATTGGTCCTATTGCATTCCTACACAACAGTGAGACTTTGGGTACTGTGGGAAAAGAAAAGGTGGAGTAACTATTGAAAAGGAAAGAGGACGCAAGTAATTCTATTTTTTTTTAACCTTTGAATGGTGATGCCTTGAGAGGATTAATATCCAAATTATTAACATAGGCATTCATGCTTGCCATCCATTCACCCACCTCATACCCTTGCATCCTGCTAACACTGAAATCACACTCCCTTGAAGAGGTGCTTGACAAAATATTGGCCGCAGCTTTAATTAAACATCCAACTATTTAGCAATAATATCAAAGCAATTGTCATCAATCAATCTTCACCACAGGCTCGGGCTAGATGATATCATGCTAGCCCCCTCTTACTCCATATTTCCGTAATCTCCTCTCCTGCTGACCCCACTCCTCAACCTGCAGTGACACCAAGCTGAGGCATGCTTCTACCTATGGGAAACCTAATGTTACTGGGACCCAACATGGCGGTGATGCCCATGCTACAGGAAGCCCCCAGTTCTCCCATCCTTGTCCTCCTCCCCGCCCTTTCAAGGTGTCGGGGGGCACGAATTAACCTCAGGGGGAGGTTGACTACTTCTAATTTCCACTATGAGTGGAGACTGCACCTTGCATATCTCCACACACCCTCCTCCCCACCTATGCCACAGCCTGAAATGCCCTGCTGCACCCCTCCAACACATCCTGAATGAACTAAGAAAGATATCCTGATCAATATCCAACAAATGTATCCCATCTGGGTGAAAAAGCCCTGGGCAATCCACTGTAATTAAGTCGTGAGCCATCACAAGCCCTTGCAGGCAGTGGACAAACTTAGCGACCTCCACATTCACCTTTTTCTGCAAACGCTCAACTGCTTGCAGTCAGAAGGAATCATGCTATAGGCACCGTGGAATTATCTGCAACCAAAAGGCCATCGCAGCCGGAAAGTAGCACCAGATCAAGAAAAAAATCCCTATTCATTTGTTGGATAAGGTCAACCTCTTTTACAGCACACAGGTCATTTCTCCCCAAATGAACTACAATATAATGGGGTTGATTATATTGATGAGCTTCCAACAGCATGTGTAGTAATTGGGACCAGCACATCCCTCTGAGGCCCATCCACTGCAGCAGCACTCCATTTCCCCCTAGACCCAAATTCAGAACCCACTTGGATTCCACAAAGGAATGTCTGCACATCCAGCCAAGGAACTCTTGCCGCTGCCAACCTGGGGACAAAACTGAAAGAAGAGTAAGTGTAACCAGCAGTTGAAGAGGCCGGATAACGCACATATTTAATATACATGTTAGATTTCCAAAGAACCCAAGTGCTGAATTGCCGGCACAGAGAGGTCCTATGCCACCATGAACGTCGCAGCCCTGATGCAGAATGAATATGTTCCATACTCTTACAGTGGGAAACCCGCCAAGGCTAGACCCAGCTTCAGAATAGCTGCAAACAGGAACCTGATCAGCAGATCCCCCCACTCATGGCACAACCAAAATAGGGATCCCCAGGCCAAACCCACCAAAATAACCTGGCACAACAAAGTGGGCAGGTGACCAAACCTGGAATGCTCCTCAACTGGACTCACACTCCACATCTCTGCTGATCCATCTTACTGTGTCGAATACGCAGCTGCATCTCCTGCATCCAGAGCACCACATCGTCAGCCAGGAGTCCCAGAATCACCACCGAGGACTTGGAATCAGCCACCAACTCCCCCATTCTAAGCACCAAAAGAAAGCAAAGGCAAAAGCTACTTTGAACAGCATCACTTTGAATGGAGAAGCATACACCTGAGGCAAGACTGCAAAAAGGTCTAACAGCATCTCGTGATGAAGGGATTGCCACCGTGGACTTATCACTAAGGCTGCCCGTTCTCTGGCGAAGCCTTTCACGAACTTCCAGACCATAAAAGACACTGTAGGGTCCGAAAACCCCTGCACCTTTGACATGAAAGCCACACTTGCCAACGCCACTGACAGAGCATGTGGTGACAAGCTATGCTCCACTGCCAACTGCAATCAATCTGTCAGCCTCCCAGGGATTCACAAAGCACCTCCAACCAGCCGTGTAAGCCTTCCATGTATTCTCCGCTAAGGTTGTCCTCAACAATCTTCCAAGTGGTGAGGAAGGGCATCCCAACATGACTTCGGGATCCTGGAAGGGGCAGCATCCGCAGCTGGTGCCAAAGCACGGAACCGGGCCCACTGCAAATGAGATAAAGCATCTGCAATTGGATTATTTACACCCGGCACATGCTTTGCCCACAACCACACATTGAGCTGTAAGCACCGCAGCACCAACTGATGAAGCAAACCCACCACCAAAGGGGAACTGGCAGACTGCTGATTAATTGCCATCACCACTGCCATATTGTCAGAATGAAAGAGCACAGTCCGATTATGTAGGCCCTCACCCCATAGCAGTAAAGCCACCCAGACTGGGAATAATTCCAAAAACGTAATGTTCCTGCACCAATCCCTCTCTTTCCATGCCTCAGGCCAAGCATCTGCACACCATGCCACACCAAAGTATATTCCAAAACCAATCCCCCTGGCGGCATCAGTATATAACTCCAGATCATGATTCAACAGCGCCAGACAGGGCCGTACTCAGTCCACTGAAGTCCTGTAAAAACTCCTGCCAAATACCCAAGTCGGCCCTCACACCACTGCACATCCTAATAAAGTGGTATTTCTTCTGCATCCCTTTAGTCAGGAGTGCCTACCCTACCCTTCGGAATCACCCAGCAAGCAAAATTGAAATACCCCAACAGTTCCTACTTCTGCCCCAATGTCAACTTAGGCTGGTCTAGAGCCTGCTGGATCAAACCCACCAAATTGGCAACCTTCTCCACAGACAACCATGATTCCATATGGACTGAATTGAGTATGATGCCAAGAAATATGAGAGAGGTAGTTGGCCCCTTCGTCTTTTCCTCCACTAATGGCACCCCGATGCTCGCAACCAACTGCCGGAAGACCCCCAACAACTGGCCAAACTCCAGAGACCCTGCCGCAGCCACCATGAGAAAATCATCCAGATAGTGGACCATCATGTCAGAATGTGCCACCATCCAATATGCCCAATGGAGGAAGGAAGAAAAGGCCTCAAAATAGGCACAAGCCACCGAACATCCCATGGGCATACACTTGTCGAAGTAGTAGCGCCCTTAGAAATGAAAATCCAATAGGGAGAAAGAGCTGGGATGAATAGGGAGCAATCAAAATGTGGACTCCACATCCGCCTTTGCCATCAACATCCCCTGTCCAACACTCTGAAGAAGTCGCATGGCGGAATCAAAGGATGCATACTGCAACAAACACAGTACTAGGTCAATAAAGGTATTCACACCACACCACACTAGATAAGACAAGTTGCTAATGAGCCGATACTTGCTCGATTCCTTCTTCGGCACCACACCCAATGGGGACATGACCAGATTAGGAAGAGGCGGATACTCAAAGGGGCTCGCAATCCTGCCCCACTCCAGCTCCATATGCATCTTAGAAGCAACAATGCCCTGTAGCTGCTGTACCGATGGGGCATTATGGGCCTGGTGAACCAAAGGCGATCCTGAAAAAGGAATCACAAACTCCTCCAAAAACCCCTCAAGTAATAACATGGTAGCAGCCAAATCTGGATAACCCTGCAACCAGCAATCCAAAACCACCAAGTTAATGGGCGACGGAGCCTTGGCCAGGGACCATTTTTGGAGACCCATAAGAACATAAGAACATAAGATATGCCATACTGGGTCAGACCAAGATCCATCAAGCCCAGTATTCTGTTTCCAACAGTGGCCAATCTAGGTCATATGTACCTAGCAGTTTCCCCAAAAGACACAGGTTCCACAATGCCTGTACTGGGTCAAGCATTGATATCCTGGGTCACTTCTTAATAATGGTTTATGGACCTTTCCTCCAGGAACTTGTCCAAAACGTTTTTAAACCCAGCTACACTAACAGCCTTTACTACATCCTCCGGTAACAAATTCCAGAGTTTGATTACACGTTGAGTGAAAAAGTATTTTCTTTTGTTAGTCTTAAATAGTTTACCCTGTAGCTTCATATAGTCTTCCTATATTCTGATAATGTAAACAATCGATCTACATTTACCCGTTCCACTCCGTTCATTAATTTATAGATTTCTATCATATCTCCCCTCAGCCATCTCTTTTCCAGGATAAAGATCCCTAACCTCTTTAGCCTTTCTTCATAGGAGTATCCTTCCATCCCCTTTTACCATTTTGGTGGCTCTTCTCTGAACCTTTTCTAAAATCGCTATATCCTTTTTAAGATACGGCGACCAGAATTGCACACAATATTCAAGGTGCGATCTCACCATGGAATGATATAGAGGCATTATAATATCTTTTGTTTTATTTTCCATTCCTTTCCTTATCATACCTAGCATTCTATTTGCTCTCTTGGCCGCCGCTGCACACTTGGCCGAGGGTTTTAACATGGTATCCACAATGACGCCAAAACCTTTTCCTGGGTGGTGGTTCCTAATGTAGAACCTTGCATCGTGTAACCATAGTTTGGGTTGTTCTTCCCTAGGTGCATAACTTTGCAATTGTCCACATTAAATTTCATCTGCCATTTTGATGCCCAGTCTTCC
Organism: Ichthyophis bannanicus; assembly: GCA_033557465.1. Lineage (NCBI taxonomy): Eukaryota > Metazoa > Chordata > Amphibia > Gymnophiona > Ichthyophiidae > Ichthyophis > Ichthyophis bannanicus. The sequence continues at coordinate 1,593,036,346 of CM066032.1, forward strand.
AATTTATCAAGATCCTCTTGCAATTTTCCACAATCCTCTTGGGTTTTAACAACTTTAAGTAGTTTTGTGTCATCTGCAAATTTGATAACCTCACTCGTTATTCCACTTTCCAGGTCATTTATGAATATGTCAAAAAGCAGTGGACCCAGCACAGATCCCTGGGGTACACCACTATTCACCTTTCTCCATTGGGAAAATTGGCCATTTAGCCTACCCTCTGCTTTCTATCTTTTAACCATTTCCTGATCCACAATAGTACACTGCCTCCTATCCCAATCGGGGCTGTGGGAGGAGACAGCAGGCAGTTTAAAAAGTGCCGCCGCCACCGACGGGAAAACCGAGAGGAAGCCGCCGCCATCATCTAGCTCCCCCGATCGGGGTAGAGCACCCGAGTGGGCCTGCAAGCCTCCTGCTCGGGGACTCCAGCCCAATCGGGGCTGTGGGAGGAGACAGCAGGCAGTTTAAAAAGCGCCGCTGCTGGCGGTAAAACCGAGAGGAAGCCGCTGCCATCATCTAGCTCCCCCGATCGGAGTAGAGCACCCGAGTGGGCCTGCAAGCCTCCCGCTCGGGGACTCCATCCCAATCGGGGCTGTGGGAGGAGACAGCAGGCATTTTAAAAAGCGCCACCCCAGGCGCGCCCACGCCTTGCGGGCCCACGCCTGAGGGCCTCGCAAGAGGGCCCTTTGGCGTGGCCCTTTGGCGCGGGCCCGTGGGGCGGGGGACCTTACAGATCCCTAACCAGTCCAGCTTCCGTGCTCCGTGTATGACCACACAGAAGATCCTATGTAACGGAAGACACTTCAACCCTCACGTGCAGCCTCTCCACTCCATCAGGGGCATGCCTTCAGCGCTTCCTAAACAGCACCAGTAGATGCACTTCACGCTTACCGTTCCAGCAGGGCCATTCCGGGTACTTGTTTGATGAAGCTAAGAGCTTGTCCCATTAACCATGAGCAACCTCCTCAGCAGAAGTCTACAAAACGGGAAACTACTCGAAGGACAACGCGAAGAGGTGGGCATTCTTACCTTATTGTCTTCTTGACAAGTAACTTTGTAATAGAATGTGTAGTAACATTGCCATTACAATGTTAACAACCAGCCTGCCAGATCACATTGTTCTATGCAGTTATGTAGTTATCACTGCCACTAACTAACTAGCCTCTCTGATTGCAAGTTTCTTGCTTATCTCTCATGCACTCTCATATTTAGCCTGATAGCCTGAGTATACTATTTCTTTCTCATATTCCCTGCTGCTTGTGCAGATAATTGCCCTGTTAAACTGGCAATCTGTCTGATCTGTACTCATTGCAAATAGATTGTTTGATACCAGCTTACTCTTACATTTTGTACATGATTGTATGCTATCTGTGCCAGACTACCTAACCAATTTAGCCCTAGAAACAAGCCACTAGTAAGTTGTTTACAACAACTAGTGTATCAAAATGGAGCACCCTAGCACTGCCATATTTTGTCTCCTTTTCCTATTCTTTAGTGAGCTCACAAGCTCTCTAGCCCTAGCCCCCACATACAATCAGATCCCGATCCTACAGAGCCACGGGAGAAGATGGACAGGTGCATCCCACCATAATGTAATTTAGGACACACGATCGCATCACCCCCTTCTTCTACACATTGCACTCCAACAATCTACGAAAGCTAAATAGGACAAGAGCCCTTACCCACGAAGCCTAAAATGTGCCCTCATCAATGCCCGCTCAATCCGTAAGAAGTGGCCAGTGATCGTGGACATAATATCACTCCATAATCTCGACATCCTCATGGTTACCGAAACATGGTTATCCCCTGAAGACAACGTCATACTCAACCAACTCCTCCCTTTTAACTTCTCAGCATTTACAAGCCATAGACAAAACAAAAGAGGAGGAAGAGTTCTCATCCTCAGCAGGACAGAGCTCCATTTCCAGCTGATCAACTCCACCAGTACAAACCACTTGGAGACGGTCTCCATTTCCAACAAGATCTGCTCTATAAATCTGCTTTATAGAGCACCTTCAGCCTCCCTGGATGACTTCCCATCTATTATAAACCTCGCATCCAATATCCAGAATCCAAATACACCAAATTGGATTCTGGGTGATTTCAACTTGCCAGCGCTTCAGGATAACCAATCTTCTGCATTTCTTGAAGCCCTTTAGATCCTAGGACACAAGCAATTAGTAAAAGAATCCACTCATGTAAAGGGAAATACACTGGATCTTATATTTGCTCCGCAGACATTCTCGGACCAATCCCATGATTCTGGAATGTCCATAACTACTGTACCATGGTCAGATCACAAACTCATTATTTTCCATATTACCACTCATGACGGTCAATCGAAGTTCAACAGAACTCCTAGTAAACCCCCCAATCTATGGGCTAGAAGTTTCCGCCCATTCAATAGAGATATTATTCTGGCAGAAATGGGTTCACTCCTTAATGAGACCACCCTAAACCTGGAAGAACTGATCACGTACTGGAACGATAACCTCAGTGCAGTCGCACTTCGTCCGCCACCCAACAGGTCATCAAGGAAAAGAGCAACAGCTCCATGGTACACAGCTGAACTGAAAGCATCACTCAACTCACTACAAAAACTTGAGAAATGTTGGCGAAGGTCACACTCCATTCAAGACCAGACAGCATACACCCATCAGCTAACCATTCACCGTGAAGCCATCACAGAGAGAATGAAACAGTATCACACAGACACCCTGAAACGCTCACTAAATAAACCTCACGATCTGTTTAACCTTGTCAAGTCTCTATCAAAGGAGCCAACACCTGAGCACCAATATGAAATACATCCGCAGGAGTTTGCCACCTACCTACAATCTAAGTTATGCCAGACAACTAAAATTTCAACTGGTGTCTCCTCCACAGACCATGTGTGTACAACATCTCTAATGTCTTTCTTCACCCCCTCCAAGAAGTGCATCGAAGATACTATCATGACTCTCAATACCACTACAGTGCAAACAGATCCTTGTCCAGCTTTCTGGATAAAAGAACTGCGCAGCAACCTCAGTCCGATAATAGCCAAAGTAATGAACCTATCATTCACAAGCGGTTACTTCCCATCTGCCCTCAAGCACACTTCGATCAGACCACTGCTAAAAAATAATAAACTAGACCCCCAAAAGGTAGACTCCTACAGACCCATTGCAAGTATACCTTTTCTCGCAAAGTTCATCAAAAAAGAGGTGCAATTACAAGACCACATCGACGCTGCTGCTCCACTAGACCCATGCCAACATGGATTCAGGGAGTCACATGGAGTGGAAACTCTGCTTACCACCCTTTTTAATAACATAATCATTGGCGTCGACAGCATCCGTCAGGGAGTTGCACTCATTTTCCTAGACATAGCTGCAGCCTTTGACTCAGTAAACCATGAGCTTCTCCTAGGGCGGCTAAAAGAGAAGGGCATCTGTGGAACAGCACTAGAATGGTGCAGATCATACTTGTCCGGTAGATGGCAGCACGTACGATCAGGTGGAACAACATTGGAACCGTTTCATCAATGTCAAGGAGTACCACAGGGATCCTCCCTATCAGCCTTACATAAGAACATAAGATATGCCATACTGGGTCAGACCAAGGTCCATCAAGCTCAGTATTCTGTTTCCAACATATGGCCAATCAGGGTCATATGTACCTAGCAGTTTCCCCAAGGGACACAGGTTCCACAATACTTGTATTGGTTCAAGCATTGATATCCTGGGTCTCTTCTTAATAATGGTTTATGGACCTTTCCTCCAGAAACTTGTCCAAACCTTTTTTAAACCCAGCTACACTAACAGCCTTTACTACATCCTCTGGTAACAAATTCCAGAGTTTGATTACACGTTGAGTGAAAAAAATATTTTCTTTTATTAGTCTTAAATAATTTACCTGTAGCTTCATTGCATGTCCCCTAGTCTTTCTATATTCTGATAAGGTAAACAATCGATCTATGTTTACCCGTTCCACTCCATTCATTAATTTATAGACTTCTATCATATCTCCCCTCAGCCGTCTCTTTTCCAGGTTAAAGAGCACTAACCTTTTTAGCCTTTCTTCATAGGAGTATCCTTCCATCCCCTTTACCATTTTGGTGGCTCTTGGTGGTACGATCAGGTGGAACAACATCGGAACCGTTTCATCAATGTCAAGGAGTACCATAGGGATCCTCCCTATCGGCCTTGATGTTCAACATATACATGCAACCCATTTGCAATATCATCCGGTCTTTCAATGTCTGTTGTATGGTATATGCCAATGATGTTCTGCTCTATATGCCGTTCTCCATAGATCAAGTGGACCTCTCCCCTTTAACCAACTGTTTCAATGCCATATCTGAATGGCTCCTGTCACAAAACCTTAGAATTCAGAATAAGAAAACTGAGGTGCTCTTCATAACGAGGAACCCGTTCTTCAGCCCACCCCAATACTTGAAGGTGAAAGAAGCCGATCTACAAGCAAAACCCACAATTCGTTACCCGGGAGTTACACTAGATCAAAACCTTGGCATGAAGGCACACATAGCGAACACTGTAAGAGCAATCTATTTCAAGATCCGTTCACTCAGACATCTACGCCCCTTGCTTGAACCGGAAGATTTTTGGACAATTTACCTGGCCCTGATAATACCACATTTTGATTACGCCAATACCATATTACAAGGTCTCCCCCAATCCACTTTGAACCCCTTACAGCTTGTCATGAATAGTGCAGCGAGGGTTTTTCATGGTTCGTCTAAGAGAGACCATGTGACTCCCCTTCTAATGCAGTTACACTGGCTTCCTATACATGCCAGGATCTTCTTCAAGACAGTGCTGCTGACATTCAAAGCGGTCAATAATCTCTCCTCCTCTTCACTATCTGACCTTATCCAAACAGCAGCCCCTAATAGACCAAGAAGATCCACAGCAGTAAATATGCTAACATTGCCAAGAGAATTAACAAGATGCACCTCGGCAACTGCAAACAGGGCATTCAGTCTCTGCGCCCCAAGACTCTGGAACTCCTTACCAACAAACATCAGGTCAACCACCAACCTAATCCAGTTTAGGAAGGCCCTTAAACACTTCCTTTTCCTCAAATACTTCCTAGAGAACAATGAATCACATTCCCACTCAATTTCTTACAACTGTTCCAACACACATTGTCAGCCAGAGGACCACACCATGCAAGAGGTCCTGGACCATTAAATCTCACTCTTTGTTTTTCTATCACACTGTTTTTTGTAAATAGTTATCTTTAGTTATCCAAGTTGGCTCTCCTGTTAATTGTAAACTCAGACTTATGTACCCGTCTGATTGTTATGTTCCATGTAAACTGCGCTGATGCCGAATAGTGCAGTATAGAAGAAATTGTAAATAAATAAATAATAAATAAATAAATATCCCATGACTCTTTAGTTTTGCCCAAAGTCTCTGATGAGGGACCTTGTCAAAGGCTTTCTGAAAGTCCAGATACACAATATCAACCGACTCACCTTTGTCCACCTGTTTATTCACTCCTTCAAAAAAATATAACAGATTAGTAAGACAAGATCTTCCTTGTCTAAAGCCATGTTGGCTGTCTCTCATTAGGCCATGACTATCTACATGCTGAGTAATTTTATTCTTTATGATGGTTTTTACCATTTTTCCCGGTACTGACATCAGGCTCACTGGTCTGTAGTTTCCCGGATCACCCCTGGAACCCTTTTTAAAAACTGGTGTTACATTGGCGATCCTCCAATCTTCAGGTATTAGAGATGATTTTAATGATAGTTCACAGATTACTAATAGCAGGTCTGCAATCTCATATTTCAGCTCTTTCAACACCCATGGATGTATACCATCCGGCCCAGGTGATTTGCTACTCTTCAGTTTATCTACATCTTCCTGATATATTGATATTTCCTTCAATTCTTCAGTACCTTTAAATACCACGTCAGTCATGGGTAACATCCCTACATCTTCCTCAGTAAAGACCGAAGCAAAGAATTCATTCAGTCTCTCCGCTATCGCCTTGTCGCCTCTTAGTGCCCCTTTAACCCCTCTATCATCTAATGGACCAACTGACTCTCTCACAGGTTTTTTGCGACGAATGTGCTTAAAAAAGTCCTTATTTCGCATTTTTTCTTCTGCAACAAGCTTCTTCTCAAATTCTCCCTTTGCCTGCCTTATCAATGCCTTGCATTTGACTTGCCAGTGCTTGTGCTGTTTCCAGGTTTCATCATTTGGCTCTTTTTTCCATTTCCTGAAAGATGCTTTTTTGGCAACAACAGCCTCTCTGACCTCACCTTTAAACCAAGCTGGCAGTTTTTTGGACTTCCTTCCACTTTTCTTAAAGCATGGAATACAGCTGGTCTGGGCTTCCAAGATAGTATTTTTCAACAACACCCAAGCTTGATGTAAGTTTTTAACCTTTGCAACTGCTCCTTTTAGTTTTTTCGTAACTATTTTCCTCATTTTATCATAGTCTCCCTTTCGAAAGTTAAAAGGTAGTACTGTGGATTTCCTTACTATCCCTCCTCCACTAATTAAATCAAAGGCAATCATGCTATGATCACTATTGACAAGTGGCCCCAACAACCTTATCTCTTGTACTACATCTGGTGTTCCACTAAGGACTAGGTCTAATATGGCTTCCCCTCTGGTCGGTTCATGAACCAGCTGCTCCAAGAAGCAGTCATTTATTTCATCTAGGAACTTTATCTCCCTAGCATGTCCTGCTGTGACACTGACCCAGTCGATACCGGGGTAATTGAAATCACCCATTATTATTAATGCGCTGTAACTTTTGTTAGCTTCCTTGATTTCTTTGAGTATTTCATCATCCATTTGTTCATTTTGGCCAGGCGTTCGATAGTACACCCCCACTGCCATCACCTTACCCTTTCTACATGGAATTTCAATCCATAGAGATTCTACAGCAAATTTTGTTTCCTGCAAAACTTTAATCCTTTCTGACTCAATGCCCTCTCTAATATAGAGTGCAACCCCTCCACCAATTTGATCAGCTCTATCATTACGATATAGTTTGTACCCAGGTATCACAGTGTCCCACTGGTTGTCCTCCTTCCACCATGTCTCTGATATTCCAATCATATCTAACCTTTCATTTAGTGCTATATATTCTAACTCTCCCATCTTATTGTTTAGACTTCTAGCATTTGCATACAAGCATTTTAGAGACTGTATTTTATTCATATTAATTTGGCTATTGGTAGACATGGGTAATTTGGGATCTTTAAGCTCTGTCTGCTCCATACTCGAGGGCATTTGGGCTACTTTACTCTTTTTTGGAACCTCTCTGCTTTTGATAGTATCCTTCAAGGTTACATTCTTCTGAACCATGCACTCTTGGGCGACTGTCGGCTTTCCCCTATTATCTAGTTTAAAAGCTGCTCTATCTCCTTTTTAAAGGTTAATGCCAGCAGCCTGGTTCCATCCCGGTTAAGGTGAAGCCCATTCCTTCGGAAGAGCCCCTCCTTTCTCCAGAATGTTCCCCAGTTCCTAACAAATCCAAAAACCCTCATCTCTGCGCCATTGTCTCATCCACGCACTGAGGCTCCGGAGCTCTGTCTGCCTTTTGGGTCCTGCGCGTGGAACGGGAAGCATTTCGGAGAACGCTACCCTAGAAGTTCTGGATTTCAACTTCCTAGCTAAAAGCCTAAATTTAGCCTCCAGAGCCTCCCTATCACATTTTCCTATGTCATTGGTACCGACATGTACCAAGACAGCAGACGCCTCCCCAGCACTATCTAAGACCTTATCTAGGTGGCGCGTGAGGTTCGCTACCTTCGCACCAGGCAGGCATGTTACCAGGCGATGCTCATGTCCACCAGCCACCCAGCTATCTACATGCCTAATGATCGAATCACCAACTATAATGGCTGTCCTAACCCTTCCCTCATGGGCACATGGCCCTGGAGAAACGTCCTCGGTGCGAGAGGGTTTTACATCACCTGGAGTACAGGTCCTAGTTACAGGATCACTTCCTGCCACACCAGGGTGATGCTCTCCTGTCACGTGACCTCTCTCCTCAATGGCAACACGGATGCTGCCAAACTGGAGGTGGGCATTAAGGACTATATTCCTGTAGGTCTCGTCTATGTACCTCTCTGTCTTTCTTATGTTTTCCAAGTCTGCAACTCTAGCCTCTAGAGAACGGACTTGTTCTCTGACCCGCCAACAGACCTGGCCTGTCCTCCCCTAAGCAGGCCCTCACCCTGGTTGAAACATCATAAGGCCGGGTGTCCACCCCCACACATCGAGCATCTATGCTTGAAGCAACATTCCGGTCGGTCACATCCCGCATTGAACTGAAAACAGGCAGTGTTCACCCCAGGGCTTCGATACCCACCCGACAGGGTAAAATTTCCCCACTACTCAGTAACTCCAAACCCTCCCCCTCCCCCACCCTATCCACTACACACTGCCTTTGACCAGCCCCCCCAGGGAAACCGCCACAGATGGTGCAGGGAAGCCCCCACCCCCACCAGATCACGCAAAAGAAGACTGACACATAGTCATTTCCACTAACCAAGTGTCCACATCCTGATACCCCCAAGCCTCCGACTTGTCCTTTGCCAAGTGCTTCCAGAATTGCTCATCGTAGTTGAGCCAGGCCCAACCTCCAAGCATCCTATAAGCCTGCAATATCACATCTGAATAATGCAAGAGTCCAGAGTAAGGGCTGGTTTAGACCCACTCATTATAGAGGAAAAAATATGGAACGCCAACAACAAATTACTAATATAGTCTTTGGAACCCGAGACCACCCTTTCTTATTCTCATCCTTAGCCCCCTCCCCCTTATTCTTATCCCCAATGTCCTGATTATGAGCCAATAGCAAAATTATATGCACATACTGCCCCCTCAAGACCTTCGCCCGAAGCTTCCATGACACATGACAATCCATTGGAGCAATCCTGCTCATAGTGTGTCCACTCCCCACCAACCACAAGTTTCCCCGGTCATACACGCATCATGCCCTGAGGCACCAGACCCCATATGGTCTGTACTGTGCAGATCCCCGCTTTCATCCTCTGACTCAATGTCCTCAGATAACAAGGAATCAGAAGAATCCCATGAATCCAAGGGATCCCACACGTGCACCATAGACTCATCACCCGAGAGATGCAAAAGCTTCTCATAATGCATGTGCCGTATGACTCTCCACAATTTCTTCAAAAATGTATTATCTTGCAATGTCTGGAGAATCATCCAGTCACACTTATGAGTCCGTGCCATCCCTTGCACGCCCCCACCATCTAACCCATACCCCTCATCTAACACGAAATACTGACCTGCACTCCCTGACATGGTGTCCATCCACTCCTGGCTCTCTGCACTGGAACACAACTGACTAACTGCAGGCTGTTCCTCCTCACTAGTTGCCAGGTCTGTTCTGATCCAAACGTCCAGCTGTGACCCTCACTGGAACTGCCCCAACCCTCCCCGTGCTCCACCGTGCTTCTCCCGGCCAAACTGCCCTCCCCCTCTGTCCCTTCCTTTTCCCTTCACACTCCCCTTCCCATCTTTCCATGGGGCTGAGCCAGCACCATCTTCCACGATCAAGCGCGCCAGTGACTTAGGCTGTCTCTGTGACAGTGCACTTTGTGGGGACCCATCTTCCCTGGCCTCTCCCCTGCTACTCCCCAAGCCCCCCCACCCCTACCTAAATCCCACCTACCCTAACCCACACCCTTCTGCACTTAACCCCCCCCCCCCCACTGAGCTACAGCCCCCTACCCTATAGCTCCTTACGCCTCCCCACTCACCATAACAAGCACCTCATCCAAAAAAACCATCCCCTCACAGCAGAGCCCGCACCTTGCCCCAGAAACCCCCTACTCCAACACACTTCCCAATCCAATTGCAGATGCAGGGACAACTCTCCAAACCCCATTGGTACTAGGACCTCAACAGACACCTAAAAAGACTGCTGCCCTGGCTGACTCACAAACAGGGTCCGCCACCGAGAGCTCCTCATGCACGGCCTGCTCCTCTCCCCTCCCCTCCCCCTAACACCTCACACTGCCTCAGACCCTCCTACTCACAACAGCCCACAGTGGCAATGCTCCAACCAACTGCCCCATCACCACAAAACACCTCCACATGAAGCACTTCGCCACGACCACAGCTGGTCTGACAGCACTACGATGTGAAGGGGAAGCTGACTGCAATGTCCTCCAAAACACCACCATGCATCAGAAACCCTCAGTGCACTTCTCTGCACAACCCACTGGAAAACACCTCAACCCACAATCCACTGGAAAACACCTCATCATCGACCATCAGGGAAGCAGACCGCACCAGGTCAGCTCCTGCCCTCCACTGCCGCAGCCTCAAACCTGCCAAAATGGCAGACCCTGGTGATTCTGTGTGCCTTCACTACCTCCCGACTCCTCCTCCCACTTTCCCTCCAGTTCCCCTGCCCTCCTTCCATCCCTCTCTCCAGACGAACTGACGGCGGGCTCAGCCATATTATTCATCCTGCTCCCCATTCAGCTAGAGAGCGGGAGCCGACTGGCATAACTATTAGGCAAGACTAGGTAGTCACCTAGGTCACCAGACAGGAAAGAACAACAGAATGCAAAGCAAAACCAGATATCCTGACAGACATACAACCTCAACGAACCATCTACATATTCAGTTATCTACAGGGAGAGTGCCCACATACATAGATACTGAATAATGAGTCTCAATATGATGTCCAATTATACAGTTGCACAGAATTGATGTGGGAGTCATGTTGGGATGCCCTGGCTTCTGAGCTTGTTAACATAAAACTGTTGGGGGGGGGGGGAGATCTGAGGGTGTGCCAAGCTCACCACATACCTTTCCACCATCCCTGATAGAGTTGCTCTATAGGACAGGTATTTGAACTGACATATCTGATACAGTTCAAGCGTAACCATAAAAACCATCTGCAGGATTCTGGGTTCCTCTGTATATCATTCACATGACAGCAGCACTTTACAAAGGGCTGTATATAGAGAGTGGCGTCCCACATGGCAGTAACCAAGGGAAGCATAGTTTCTAAGCACATTGGTAGAGCAGACAGGATGCAGATGCATTATTACAGAACATGTAGCCTACAGGGCTCCCAGATCAGCATGACCAACTTTTTTGTAGTCCCTGGACCACCAATTGGGCATGGTGTCCTCCTGCTTTTCTTGCACCTGGGTCCGCTGCAGGTGGGATGCTCCCCTTGCTCGTCTGGTTTCTATGCCATGTTCACGCCTTGGAAGGATGTTCTTAGCTATAATGATGAAGAATTACAACAAATGTTACCTGATTTTGAGGTTGCAGGCCCCTGAAGAAGACCTGGCTGAAACACATGTTGAGCAGACCAATAGAAACAATCAATAAAACTCTCTTTCCTACCAGTGGCACGGTGTCCACTTGCTTTTCTTGCCCATGAACCATACTGTGCCATAGCAGGATCCTGGTAGCCACTCATTGTTGCAGATCACTCTAGTGCTGCCACACTCTCTGGTAACTATAATGCCTGTTTGCGTAAGCATCATACGGCCCTGAACTGTGAACCAGTTACAGCTCCTAGACTCTGTTATTAGATTATCTTATTGTTGCTAATAAGGACTTTCTACATGGATAGTGGAGCATAGAACATAGGAACATGATGGCAGAAAAAGACCACATGGCCTATCTAGTCTGCCCTTTCATATCAACTACATGATGGGGGTTGTTGGATGTTAAGGATGTTTGTGGCCATGGGATGCCATTCAGGGCCATATACATGGAGGGAGGAGTGGCACAGTGGTTGGGACAGGTTACCTCAGGCTGGAGGACCATGGGTTCAATTCCCACATAGGGACAAGTAACTTCAGGCTGTAGGGACTGAGTTCTCTAGTCTCATGGCCACTCCTTGTGGCCTTGGGCAAGCCATTCAACTCTCCATTGCCTCAGGTACACCTAGATTGGGAGCCCTTCAGGGACAAGGGAATAAAAAGTGCCTGTTAGCATATATCTGTAAACCACTTTAACCCAGTAAAAAGCAGTATATAAGCACAGTTAAATAAATAAAAAATAAAATGTACTATACATGGAAAATACTGTATGTGGCACCATCAACTATGATGTGATCCCTGATGGCTGCTGCATGTGACCAATTTATAAGGTCTTATATGCATGGGGCCCAGTGTATGGTGTGTCACAGTGGGCATGTGATGTTCTCCACAACTGATAGCAAGCATAGTCTGTGGCATCCAGGATTTTACCATTCTATAATTGTTATGGTGAGGGCATGGGCTTCCCCTTTGCTAACGGGCCAATTTTCCCTGATGCAAATCTGGTAGCTACACATTTGTCATGGGCTAGCAGCAGCAGGAGGAGCTGGAGGCACATGACTCCCTTCCTACTCCAGTGATTGCATGTGGGTTGGCAGGGCTCACCCTCTATATGAGTTAGAAATTGTTTGAATGGGAGGCAACAAAGGATACAGGTAAATGGAGCTCACTCTGAGGAGAAGGAGGTTGCCAGTGGTGTGCCCCAGGGATCTGTCCTTGGTCCGATTTTTTTTAACATCTTTGTTAGTGATATAGCGGAAGGGCTGTCGGGTAAGGTTTGCCTCTTTGCAAATGATACCAAAACCTGCAATAGAGTAGAAACTCAGGAAGGTATAGATAACATGAGGAGGGATCTAGCTAAGCTTGAAGAATAGTCTAGAATTTGACAGCTGAAATTTAATGTTAAAAAATGCAAAGTCATGCATTTGGGCTGCAGCAATCCAAGAGAGTGATATAGTATAGGGGGTGGAACACTTTTGTCCACTAAAGAAGAGCGGGACCTAGGCATCATTGTGTCTGATGATCTTAAAGTAGCTAAACAGGTAGAAAAGGTAACAGCAAAAGCTAGAAGGATGCTTGGGTGCATAGGGAGAGGAATAGCCAGCAGAAGAAAGGAGGTGATAGTACCTCTGTATAAGTCTTTGGTGCAACCTCATTTAGAGTATTGTGTGCAATTCTGGAGAACACACCTTCAAAAGGATATAAACAGGCTGGAGTCATTACAGAGGGTGGCTACTAAAATGGTTAGTGGTCTTCATTATAAAGCATATGAGGACAGACTTAAGGATCTTAATATGTACACCTTAGAGGAAAGGCGGAATAGAGGTGATATGATTGAGATGTTTAAATACCTCTGTGGCATAAATGAACAGGAGGAGAGCCTCTTTCGATTGAAAGCAAGTTCTGCTATGAGGGGACATGACTTCTGAACCCATTCACAACCTCAGTTCAGGGGATAGATTCAAGAGTGATATGCAGAAATATTTATTTATGGAAAGAGTGGTGGATCCATGGAATAGTCTCCCAGTGGAGGTGGTAGAGATGAGGACAGTATCTGAATTCAAAAAGCATGGGACAAACACAGAGGATCTCTAAAGGTAAAAGGGGACTGTTGTAGTGGTTGATATGGAAGGACAGACTAGATAAGCCATGTTTTTTTTTTCTGTCTTCATGGTTCTATGTTTCTATATGGACATGGGGATAGCCTGGGGATAGCATATGCATGGGTGGACATCTAGCTCTGACAAGGAGGTAGGAGGCAATGTTTGTTTTCTGAGATAAAACCAGAGATGAGCCTATGGGCAGATTTTGGAGCTGGATGAACAAGGTAGGGGTGGGGCATGCAAATCAGGTGTTATAACTATTGCACTGTATGCTTATTACTCAATTGGCAATACATCAACATCAAGAGTGAGGGGGAACAAAATACACTCCCGTGTAGAAAGAATGTTTTTGTCGGACCATATAATACCCTGTCCAGGGCCATAAGAACCAGACCCCTGGACCCTGGTAAATCTTGGTCCGTTTTAATCAAACCAGCAGTAAAAGTTAATTATAAACCAAAACTTAACTGAACTGCCACGGCACATTTTTCCAGGTGAGAGACACACACACACACACACACAACACAGTCCTGCATTTCGGGCTCAAATTTAAAATGCCCTGCTTCAGGTCAGTCTTGTCAACACCGATCAAAAGCCATCACTAACCAACTAAGTGACGTTTTTTGATCAGTGTTGACAAGACTGACCTGAAGCAGGGTGTTTTAAATTTGAGCCCGAAACGCAGGACTATGTCGTGTGTGTGTCTCTCACCTGGAAAAATGTGCCGTGGCAGTTCAGTTAAGTTTTGGTTTATAATTAACTTTTACTGCTGGTTTGATTAAAAAGGACCAAGATTTACCAGGGTCCAGGGGTCTGGTTCTTATGGCCCTGGACAGGATATTATATGGTCTGACAAAAAAATTCTTTCTACTCGGGAGTGTATTTTGTTCCCCCTCACTCTTGATGTTGATGTATTGATTCGATTTGATCCGAGTGGGAGTGGTTTTGGCTCACAGAAATTGGCTTGGTGCCTTTTGTGTTTGATGTATTACTCAATTGTGCCATCCATAACCTCACCCTCTTCATGGAGGCCTAATATAGATGCATATAGTATGTACACTTGAGAGGATATGCTGTGCCTTTCCAATTGTTTTTGGGGGCACATAACCCCTCACACTGACCATAGGAGGGGATGAGTGTGGTACTGTGGCTCCGAGGCAATGCTTATACTTATACCACTGAAGGAAACGTGTTTGTCTGTGGTTCTCTAGTCACTAATTCCCCACCTGTCTTGGCATGTTGCCTAGAAGATGAGGTGTTCTTCATACCCAGAGAGTAGTTTTTGGCTCTCTATAATTCAGGACTCTCTCAGCTTATTGAAGACTGATGGCTCAGAGCTTGGTGACTGACTGTGATGCTCTTCTCCATGGTGGTGTGCATGGGGAGTGCTTTGTGAATCCTAAAAATGTGAGGAGCATGGGTGTCCCCAAAAAGCACACCAGTAGTGGTTAGCATACTGTAGCTACTTAGAAACATAGAAACCTGATATCAGAAAAAGAACATACAGCCTATCCACCAGTCTTATTTATCTTATCATTGCTAGAGTGCCTTACTTTTCAGTATGTTTGTTTATGATATTGTTCAGCGCTCTCTCTCTGTTTTCAGCTGTGTGTCTCTCTCTCCTCATAATCAATTATGACTTCCCCACTCTCTCTCTCTCATTGCTGCTTTTGGAGATCAATTATTAATTTCAATTGCCTTATCTACTCTAATTCTGCTCTCTTCAGTCTTCTCTGAGTTTAAAATCTCCTATTACTTTGTGCTGAAAGTATAACCCCCCCCCCCCCCTTTGAAGCATTGTTAACCCGCTTCCCCACGTCTGCTCAGTCATCTGCCTTCTTGCTGTGGAACGTGCAAGTCTGTTACAGCCTTTGCTGCTAGCTTCTGGCTAGGTTCTGACTTTTTTAACCACTTGCATGTAAGGTCTGTCTGCCTGTATATATTATTTATGTATTTATTTTATCATTATTTTCAGTAATTTTGTTTGTGGACTTCTTCAGCTCTCCCTCTCTGTTTTCAGCTGTGTCTCTCTTTCTCTTTCTCCTTATTATCCTCACCACAGCCCATCTGCCCCCTGGCTTATAGTCTCTTATAGACACCCTGTGCTCATTACCATGATCACTCACAGTTGCACCTTATCGCCTCCAGTTTCTACCACTCATCCTTTTATTTCTTCTGACTTCTATGGTCTTCTCCATCTTTCTCTTTTATGGCTCCTCAACACTTTCTTTTCCTATTGTTCATACTCCCTAATTGTCTTCTCTCCTACCAACACCTTCAAGCCCCACCCCCTTATTTCCCCTTTAGCATCCCCACTTCCCCCCACCATTTTGTCATCTACCCTATCATCTGCTCTAGAGCTTCACCACTTTCTCCCTCTCATTCAGTCATCTTCTCTCTCTCTCTCTGAAACAATCTCACCTTTGTTACTGCCGTGCTGTCTCCTCTTTGCCCCACACTCTTCTACTCCTGCTCCTTCTGTCTTCCGAAGATATCATCCCCAACCCTGACCCCCCTCCCCCCGACTCTTTATTTATCAACCATCTGACAAGTCCACCTCTTTCTTTCTGACTGACTCATGGCTTTTCTTCTTTATGGATTCATCTTCCCCCTCCCTTATTCTCTGGGATTTTAACATTCCAGTTGATAACCACTCTGATCCATGTGCTTTAAAGCTCCTCTCCCTTACCTCATTATTCAACCTCCAGCTTTACTCTACTGCCCCCACTCACCAGCAAGGCCACTGTCTTGACTTTGTATTCTTCCCTAATTGTTTACCCTCAGACTTCTGTACCTCACTTCTTCCCTTATTGGATCATCGCCTGCTAAGCTTCACTCTTCACCACCTGCCACCTCAACCTTGTCCAGTCTCCTCCAACCTCTTTAGGAATCTTCATGCTATTGACCCAATGGCTCTCTCCTCCACTGTCTAATCACCTCTTTCCTCCACTATGTCATCTAAGTCTGTTGATGAGGCAGTAGCTTCCTATAACACTGCACTCTCCTCTGTTCTGGATGTTCTTGTCCTGCCCATACCACATCCTGGGAGGCATAATGTACCTCAACCTTAGCTGTCTTCCACTACCTGCTTTCTATGTGCCTGTGCCCATTTATCTGAGAGTGCTTAGCTCAAATCTTGCAACCTTGCAGACTTTCTACATTTCAAATTCATGCTTGTCTCTTTACAGTCAGCCAAAGCACTCACCAAACAAGACTATTATGTTCATATGACTAATTCTCTTGCCTCTGACAAGCTAAAGAGATAAAGTTTCTAGATGAAATAAATGACTGCTTCTTGGAGCAGCTGGTTCATGCACCGACCAGAGGGGAAGCCATACTGGACCTAGTCCTTAGTGGAACGCCAGATCTGGTGCAAGAAATAAGGGTGTTGGGACCACTTGGCAATAGTGATCATAGTATGATCATGTTTGATTTAATCAGTGGAGGACAGATAGTAAAGGAATCCACAGTACTACCTTTTAACTTTCAAAAGGGTGACTATGATAGAATGAGGAATATAGTTCGGAAAAAACTAAAAGGAGCGGTTCCAAAGGTTAAAGACTTACAGCAAGCTTGGGTGTTATTTAAAAATACTATCCTCGAAGCCCAGACCAGCTGTATTCCACGCATTAAGAAAAGTGGAAGAAAGTCCAAAAAACTGCCAGCATGGTTTAAAGGTGAGGTCAGAGAGGCTGTTGCTGCCAAAAGAGCAACCTTCAGAAAATGGAAAAAAGAGCCAAATGATGAAAACTGGAAACAGCACAAGCACTGGCAAGTTAAATGCAAAGCATTGATAAGGCAGGCAAAGCGGGAATTTGAGAAGAAACTTGCTACGGAAGCAAAAACACGAAATAAAGACTTTTTCAAGTACATTCGTAGCAAAAGGCCTGTGAGAGAGTCAATTGGACCATTAGATGATAGAGGGGTAAAAGGGGCAGTAAGAGGAGACAAGGCTATAGCAGAGAGACTGAATGAATTCTTTGCTTCGGTCTTTACTGAGGAAGATGTAGGGGTGTTACCCAAGACTGAAGTGGTATTTAAAGGTGATACTGCAGAGGAATTGAGAGAAATATCGCTACACCGGGAAGATATATTACAACTATTTGATAAACTGAATAGTAGCAAATCACCTGGACCGGATGGTATACATCCCAGAGTGTTGAAAGAACTGAAATATGAGATTGCAGACCTGTTATTGGTAATCTGTGAACTTTCATTAAAATCATCTGTAATACCTGAAGATTGGAGGGTCGCCAACGTAACACCAATTTTTAAAAAGGGTTCCAGGGGTGACCCGGGAAATTACAGACCGGTGAGCCTGACGTCAGTACCAGGGAAAATGGTAGAAGCCATCATAAAGAACAAAATTACACAGCATGTAGATAGTCATGGCCTAATGGGAGACAGCCAACATGGCTTTAGACAAGGCAGATCTTGTCTTACTAATCTGATCTGTTTTTTTGAAGGTGTGCATAAACAGGTAGACAAAGGTGAGTCGGTTGATATAGTGTATCTGGACTTTCAGAAAGCTTTTGACAAGGTCCCCCATCAGAGACTTTTGGCGAAGCTAAAAAGTCATGGGATAGGAGGCAGTGTACTATTGTGGATCGGGAACTGGTTAAAAGATAGAAAGCAGAGGGTAGGGCTAAATGGCCAATATTCCCAATGGAAAAAGGTGAATAGTGGAGTACCCCAGGGATCTGTACTGGGTCCGCTACTTTTTGACATATTCATAAATGACCTGGAAAAGGGAATAACTAGTGAGGTAATCAAATTTGCAGATGACACAAAACTGTTTAAAGTTGTTAAAACCCAAGAGGATTGTGGAAAACTGCAGGAGGATCTGGATAAATTGGAAGACTGGGCATCCAAATGGCAGATGAAATTTAATGTGGACAAGTGCAAAGTTATGCACCTAGGAAAGAACAACCCACACTATAGTTACAAGATGCAAGGCTCCACATTAGAAACCACCACCCAGGAAAAAGATTTAGGAGTCATCGTGGATAACATGTTAAAACCCTCCGCCCAGTGTGCAGCGGCGGCCAAGAAAGCAAATAGAATGCTAGGTATCCTAAGGAAAGGGATGGAGAATAAAACAAAGGATATTATAATGCCTCTGTATCGCTCCATGGTACGACCGCACCTTGAATATTGTGTGCAATTCTGGTCACCGTATCTTAAAAAGGACATAGAGTTATTAGAAAAAGTACAGAGAAGAGCCACCAAATTGGTGAAGGGGATGGAAGGCTACTCCTATGAAGAGAGGCTAAAAAGGTTAGGGCTCTTTAACCTAGAAAAGAGGCGGCTGAGGGGAGATATGATAGAGGTGTATAAATTAATGAATGGAGTGGAACGGATAAACGTGGATAAATTGTTTACGCTATCAGAATATAGAAGGACTAGGGGGCATGTAATGAAGCTACAGGGTAAACTATTTAAGACAAATAGGAGAAAATATTTCTTCTCTCAACGTGTAATCAAACTCTGGAATCTGTTACCGGAGGATGTAGTAAGGGCTGTTAGTATAGCTGGGTTTAAAAAAGGTTTGGACAAGTTCCTGGAGGAAAGGTCCATAAACCACTATTAAAAAGGGACCCAGGATATCAATGCTTGGCCTAGTACAAGCACTGCAGAACCTGTGTCTTTTGGGGAAACTGCTAGGTACGTATGACCTAGATTGGCCACTGTTGGAAACAGGATACTGGGCTTGATGGACCTCGGTCTGACCCAGTATGGCATTTCTTATGTTCTTATGTTCTTATGACCTTCGCCATCTCTTTACAACTTTCAATTCTCTCCTCAAGGTGCCACCGCCTCTGACACCTCTCTTCTTTTCTTCCCAAACCCTAGCTGATTACTTCCATGACAAAATTCACAAGATCACACTCCATTTCCCCATGAGGTGAGCTTTTCCCCTCCTCCCTCTCTTCACTCCCAACTTTCCTCCCCCACCTCTGCTACCCTTTCTTTCTTTCTATAATCTCTGAGGAGTAAACCACTCACCTTCTTTCCTCATCCAAACTCACTACCTGCTCCTCTGATCCTATTCCCACCAATTTCTTTAGCTCCATCTCATCCAATGTAGTCATTTCCATCTCTCATATTCTCAACCTATCACTCTCCACTGCAACTCTACCGGCAGCCTTCAACCATGCTGTGGTCACTCCTTTCCTCAAGAAACCCTCACTAGACTCTACCTATCCTTCTAACTATCAACCCATCTCCCTCCTCCCCTTTGCTTCTAAATTACTTGAACATGCAGTTCATCACCTTGCCTTGACTTTTTCTCCTCTCAAGCCCTTCTGGATACTCTACAATCTGGCTTTTGTCCTTAACATTCTATGGAAACGGCTCTTGCCAAAGTCTCCAGTGACCTGTTCCTGGTAAAATCCAAGGATCTTTACTCAATCCTCTCCTTCTTGATCTTTCTGTTGCTTTTGACACTGTTGATCACAACCTTCTCCTTGATACCTTGTCCTCGCTTGGTTTTAGGGACTCTTTGCTATCCTGATTCTCTTCTTATCTCTCCAATTGCTCCTTCAGTGTTTGTTCTAGTTTGTTCTCCTCTATTGCTATCCCACTCTCAGTTGGTGTACCCAATGGTCTGTAATGGGTCCACTCCTTTTCTCTCTCTATACCCGAAGTCCTGCTGTACTCATCTCGTCCCATGGCTTTCGGTACCATCTCTACACTGATGACTCTCCAGATAAACCTATTTACTCCTGAAATCTCTCCAGCAATCTAGGCCTGGATCTCTGCCTGCCTTTCTGACATTGCTGCTTGGATGTCTCACTGGCACTTAAATTAAACATGGCAAAAACTGAGCTTCTTATTTTTCTCTCTAAACTCTCCTCTCCCCTTCCTCCTTTCTCAGTATCTGTGGATAACTCTCTACTCCTCCTTGTTTCCTCAGCTCACAACCTTGAGGTCATCTTCAACTCCTCTCTCTCCTTCTTCACACACATCCAACCGATAGCTAAAACCTGCCATTTCTTTCTCTACAACATCACCAAAATTCACCCATTCCTTTATGAACACCCTACTAAGAAGCTAATCCACTCTTTAGTCACCTCCCATCTTGACTATTGTGACCTACTGATTGCTGGTCTCCTTCTGAATCACCTCTTTCCCCTTTAATCTGTTCAATGCTCTGCTGCACAGCTGGTCTTCCACCTGCCTCATCATGCTCATACTACACCTCATCTCAAGTCACTTCATTTGCTCACTATCCATTTCTGCATTCAGTTCAAACTTCTCCTGCTGACCTAAAAGTGCATTCACTCACAGCTCCTCACTACCTTTTCTCTCCCTATAGCCCTCCTTGGGAACTCCGCTGTTCTGGCAAATCATTTTTGTGTTCTTTTCTTTAATTGCTAACTCTAGACTTCACTCCTTTCACCTTGATGCTCCTTATGCCTGGAACAAACTACCCAAGTCTGTATGTCATCTTGGGCCCTTTTCAAATCCAGACTGAAAAATCATCTTTTTGCTGCTGTTTTTGGATCTTGATTTGCCTAATCTCCTTTGTGTTTTCATACCATTCCTCCTAGATGAATTCTATGTCTACAGCTACTGTGTTGACTGTCTTGACTAGATTGTAAGCTCTGATGAGCAGGGACTGTCTTTTACAAGTGTCTGTGCAGTGCTGCGTATGTCTTGTAGTGCTATACAAATGTTCAGTAGTAGTAGAAGAAGTAGTAGTATTATCCAGTCTTCCCTTCCATATCAACTACTATAGTCCCTTTGTTTCCTTTACAGATCTTCTATGTTTGTCCAATGTTTTCTTGAATTCAGATACAGGCCTTGTCTCTACTATCTCTACTGGGAGACTATTCCACACATCTATCACTCTTTCTGTAAAGAAATATTTCTGCATATTACTCCTGAGTTTATCTCCTTTCACCTTCATCCCATGCCTCTCGTTGCAGAGCTTTCTTTCAATTGAAAGAAGCTCTCTTCCTGTGCATTTATGCCACAGAGATATTTAAACATCTGTATCATATCTCCTCTCTCTTGCCTTTCCTCCAAAAGTATACATATTGAGATATTTAAGTCTGTCCCCAAATGGCTTATGATGAAGCCCAATGACCATTTTGGTAGCCACCTTCTACACCAACTCCATCCTGTCTATATATTTTTGAAGGTGTGATCTCCAGAATTGTACATAATACTCCAAATGAGGTCTCACCAAGGACTTAAATAGAGGCACTATCACTTCCTTCTTCTGGCTGGCCATTCCTCTCCCAGTGCATCTAAACATCCTTCTTGCTTTTGTTGTTGCCTTTTCTGCCTGTTTAGTCACCTTAAGATCATCAGAAACAATCACACCCAGGTTCTACTCTTCTTTCCTGGACACAAGTACTTCACCCCCCCCCCCCTCAATACTGTACTACCCCTTGAAGTTTTGCAGCACAAATGCATGACTGTGTATTTTTTAGTATTAAATCTCAGCTGCAAAATTCTTAACCATTCTTCAAGCTTTGCTAGATCGCACCTCATGTTATCAACTTCTTTTTGGGTATCTACGCTGTTGCAAATTTTGGTATCATCTTCAAAAAGGCAAATTTTATCTGACCCTCCTTCCACAATATCACTAACAAAAATGGTAAAAAGAATCAGACCAAGGACAGATCCTTGTAGCACATCAGAGTGAGCTCCATTTACATGTACCATTTGTTGCCTCCCAGTCAACCATTTTCTAACCCAGTCAGTCACTTTAGAGTCCATCTGTAGGGTGCTCAATTTATTTATAGGTTACCAATATGGAAACGTGTCAAAGGCTTTACTGAAATCTAAGAACACCACTTCAAGGGTTCTCCCTCTGTCCAACTCGCTGGTCACCCAGTCAAAGAAATTTGATTTGTCTGACAAGACCTGCCTCTGGTAAAACCATGGATTGCCTGCTGTTGATTGCATTCTTCCACCCAGGCAGTTGTATAGCCAGAGGTGGATGTCCATTTTCTGGGGCAACAGTTGTATGGATGCACCTGGATACAGGAAGAAAAATGTTTATCAATATACCTCCCCAGGTCCTGGACCCTTCTCTGCCCTGGGGATAGGGTCTGGCCAAATAGGACCCTCATTTTCATGAGGTGCTGGAGGCAGAGGTCACTATCCACATGAAGGGTCATTCTGTCCTGCATTGGGATGTCAATCCTTGCTATTTGTCCCCCTGCCAGCCCTGGCAAAAGCCTCCCTGTATGAATAGCGGATTTGTATGGGGAAGCCTAGATGGGGGCGGGAGGGACCATTCCAGAGGTGGAGAGAGGGCAAGGCATGGGCAGGCTGCAACTCCGGACATGCAATTCAGAGGTTGGCCCTGTATGTCCAGGGCCTCAAATCTAGATGGGGGACTTATTCCACCTCAAAGGTGGAATAAGGTCCCCCTGGATGTACGGGGGATTGTGGTGTGGGACCGGGAATGAAGGTGAGGGAGCACAGGGTGTTCCCCGCAGCCCAATCCAGGCCTTGGAAGGCCAGATCAGGGGTCAGGCTGCAGGGAAAACAGAGCTTGGTCAGTGCCCAGGATCACGACTCCTGAATGGAACTGCGGTGCCATAGCGACAGGACACCATGGCACTGCGGCTCCATACAGGAGCCTGGCTGAGGTAGCCAGATACGTGATTGGGTATGCAGGCCAATCAGAATCTGGGACGGCCTGCACGTCCAGGCCGTAGACCTGATTCTGATCTCATGGGCACGGCTAGCCCCCACGAGATCAGAATCGGTTCTACCTCTGTGCTCCCCACTTCTGATCGGCCACACAGGTGCTGAATGGCCTGAATGGAATAGGCCTCATATTGTCTCTTTGTTGGAATGGCCGATGCCAAGAACAGGACATTGCACCTTTCCTTCACCCATATTATAGTTGCCCCAGTTGTCACTGACAAGAACAATATACCGGGTGAATAGAGAAGTGACAGGGAAGAGATCTATCTCCCCCCCCCCCCCAACAGAGATCTGCAACCTGTCTATTAAACCTTAAGTTGTCAGGCACCCTGGTTGACACCGGGTAAGTTCTATATTCCACTGCCAACAATGCGTCAACACAGACAAACTGCCTTCAACAGACGAGGGCTCATGAAGATGCTGTGATGCCCAGGCAACACTGATTGAGTACAGTCTCAGTCATGTGTGTGCAGAACATATTTGCATGTCACACCTCCCTCATATTGCCCCCACAAATATGAGCTGTGTGCCTGGGTGCACATGTTCTCCTGTGAGCTTTTTCATGCTTTCACTGGACATTTGCACTATAGTCTGTTGGTGTGGGTGATGATCATGTTTTTTTGGCAGTTCTCTCTGATGTGTGTGGGATGCATCCTCATTTGAACACTGTATGACACTGGTTTCATTGCTGTTTCATATCTTTTTAATCCCCCTGCTAGGCCTGTGTGGATGTCTCTGCACTTTACCTCCTGTAGTGCTCCATATGGGCATATTTAGATTAGGGGCTGGTGATGGATAGTGGTTTCTGGGTGTGCAGGTGCACCCACATGCTGATGCCCACATAGTGTCCTATTGACAAGGTGACACTTCATGACTTCTGAACCCATTCACAACCTCAATTCAGGGGGAAAATTGGTAGTTAGACATGGATGTCATCCTCCACTGGCTCTAGCAGAAGCTGAGAGAGATGAGGGGAGGAGTTTTATTTCCCAGAAAGTATAGATTATGATCCTTGAGCATGTGGAATCAGGCTTTTGTGTAATCCAGGTAGTTGGTACCTTCGAAATATGGTGCCCTAGGCAATTGCCGATGTTGTCTATGCCTAGATCCAGGCCTACCTGGGGTCACATGTACTGCATATCATTTTAGAGGACCCACCTGGGTCCTTGACATGTGGCAGCTACCTGGATGTTTATGTTTATGTTTATTCAGACTTCATATACAGCCTTTCAAACGTCAAAGCGGTTTACATAAAATCAACAAGGAAAAAGAAAAGAGTGCCAATTTAAAATCAGAACAGAGAGGTTATAGGGGAAGGGAGTTCATCCAGGGAAAAAAGGATAGAGGAAGTGCAGCCCCACGCGGGTCCTGTGTTCAGGAGAGAAAGGCAGAAGGAGGGAGATCATAAGTTAATTGAAAATGATGGGTTTTCGGGGCAGTCTTGAATCGAGGACAGGAAGTTTCCAGTCTGATTGCAGCTGGGAGAGAATTGCATAGATGAGGACCTAAGAAATAAAAAGCTGAGTGTCGAGTGCATTCGTAATGGGCTGGTGAAGGGGGTGGCAGATATAAACAAAAAAAACATGAAAGGATTGGCGGAGCCGGGGAAGGACATGTAAGATGAGCAAAGAGGAAGGATAAGCTGGTATGCCGTAATATAAGATCTTATAAGTGAGTGTTAATATCTTGAATTGAATACGATGAGTAACAGAAAGCCAATGTGACTGAATAAGAATAGGGAAAACGTGATCAAATCTGGAAGCATGGTGTAGAAGACAGATTGTGGTGTTTTGAATGGAACGTAACTGTTTAAGCTGTGAATGTGATAAACCAGCATAGATGGCATTGCAATAGTCAATCTTTGAAATGACCAGCATCAGAAGAAGTGTATGGAGTGAAGAATATAAAAGAAAGGAACAAATTGATCTGTCCTCTCTGTTCCTACTGCCACTTGCCAAATGCTCTCAACCCTCCACACAGCTCAGAGATGTGCCCCCAGTGACATATGGCTATCTTGGGTGTTGCATTGATGTTTGAATGTGACTGGGGGTGGAGCTGAGGCAAGTAACATACACCTTCAAAGCATGCATGTGCACTTGATGTGAAGTCACAACCACTGCATTCCGGATGCACCTAGCATAGCAATTCCTACCCACCATTGCTGCTTCCCATCTGTCAGTGCCATTCTATTCCTCCTATGGTAGAAAAATACAACCACTGCACTTCAGTAAACATACCTCTAACTGCCAGGCTGGCCCAAGGGTATCTGGAACCCTAGGCGAACCTTCAGCCATGCTGCCGCCACCTCACTTCTCATGCATGCCCCCACCTCTTGTGTGCCCCCTCCCATTATGTCCCTCCCCCCCGCCATGTTAGATTCCCAGCTGCTGCTGCAGGACAGCTCTGGTGCTATATTGCCATCATGCTCCCTCTGCTCCATGACCACATGACTACTGAAAATCAACTCGGTTGCCATAATGCAGAGCCAACTGCATAGATACTAAGCAAAGATTTCACATGCAGCCCCAATTGTTTATGTTTATGTTTATGTTTATTTATTTGATAAAAACCGCCTTTCTCAATAACCAAGGCGGTGTACAATTAAAAGCTAAGTAATAAAAGAAGGCCGAGGCCAAAGAAAGGAAAAGAAATGTACAATATTAAAAAAAAGGGATAGTAGAGAAGGACCAAGACTGTCCTCATGGCTGCATGTGAGATAATTTCCTCTTTTTTTGGGGGGGGGGGGGGGGAGGGGGAGAACAAGTCAGAGCATTCCTCAGGCTGCCAGCAAGCAATTTGAAAGAACTCTGATAGAGAGTCACATCACTCACAAGATTGTTTAAAGATAGGTTAATTTAAATAAAAGTGAAAAGGTGTGAGAATTTTACATGAGAACATAAGAAATTGCATACTGGATCCTATTCAGGTTCCCAAAAGGTATATAAATTCCATGCTGCTTATCCTAGGGGTAAGCAGTGGTTTTCCCTGGTTCTCTTTAATAATAGTTAATGGACTTTTCCTCCAGGAACTTGTCCAAACCTCTTTTAAACCCAGCTACACTAACAGCTTTTACTACTGCCTATGGCAATGATTACTCATTGAATGAAACAATATTTTCTCCAATTAGTCTTAAATGTGCTACATTGTAGCTTCATTGCAAGTTCCATAGTCTTTCCACTTCTAGAAGGCGTAAACAACCAATCTACCTTTACCTGTTCCACTTCATTCATTATTTTATAGACCTCTATCATATCTCCCCTCAGCAAGTTGAAAAAAGGGTCATTCTAAGCAATGAATAGCAGGGATAAACATCTCGTTGGGATGTCCATCCCCGCTATTCAGCCCACTCTGTACCCCCGGCTAACCTCCCCATACGAACAAGGCGTTTGTACGAGGAGGATAGGCGGGAGTGGGAAGGGGGCAGAGTTAGGGCAGGCAGTGGGTAGTCTGTGGCTGCAGACGTACAGGGCCTATTATGATGTCGGCCCTGTATGTCCGGGGCTGGCAAACTGAACAGGGAACTTATTCTATCTCTAAGGTAGAATAAGTTCCCCTAGATGGCGGAGGATGGCTGGCCTGAGTGGTGGAAGGTTTGAAGGGGGTGCAGGTGATTCCCTGCAGCCCAACCCTGGCCTTGGGAGGCCAGATTGGGGGTTGGGCTGCATAGAATTAAAGAACAGGTCGGCAGCCGGGGTTTGCAGCTCCTGAATGTAGCCATGATGCCATGATGCCGCGGCTCCATTCAGGAGCCTTGACTGAGTTAGCCAGGTAGAGGCTTGCATGTGTAGGCTGGCTGAAATCAGGTCTCAGCCTTCATGTACAGGCCTAGTCACAATTCTGATCCCACGGGGCTAGACGTTAGAATCGCGCCTGCCCCTGTGTGCCCGATTCTGATCAGGCACACAGGGGCATGGACATCCTGAACGGAATGAGACCCAAAGTATATACTTACAGTATATAGTGTTTCCTCCTTTTGCAGAAAGAGTCATGTGGAGGGTACATGTTTGTGTGTGTCATGTCGACTGTCAGGGGCTGCATGTGTTTGCCATGGGGAGTGTTGGAGCATGTGTGTATCCGTGTGTTAGTGTCTTTGTTTTGGTGTTTCTCGATGGCTCTGTGCATGTATGTGCATCAGGGGGCTGTGTGAACATGTATGTGTTAATGTTTGTGGTGGGGGTGTATATGTGTGTATTTGAATGGTCAGGGGTGGCCCAAGGGGGATATGGAGCCATGTGTGAAGACTCATTGCAGGGCCTCATTTGCATAAGGGGCTTCATTTGCATACATATTTGCATAATGTTAATGCACGCTAACTTTTAGTAAACATGCCTCTTAATGAGTGTCTGGATAAAGAAAGACTATCAGATTTCTACATTACTATACTCCAGTGCCAATCGCCAGGCACATTAGGAAGCACTATAAACACTGCCCATTTAGAAACCATAGCAAACCCGCCATATCATAACAGCACTACCAGGACTCACAAAGCACCGAACCCTACCTATCAAAAGGTAACACTGCAAATATTAAACCAATACATCTCAGAGAATACCAATACATCTCCTACTGGGGAAAGAGAACAAGTGGCACTGTCAAATAGAAACTACATAAACAAAATACCTTAGCTTGGTTACACATGCAGAACATAGACTGTCACCAAACAGCAAGGAATCACAATTTAGAAAAAAGACAATAATTAAACTGGGAACACCAAAGACCAAAGTTGGCATATACAACAACACTGGAGAAATATAACTATAAATTAATTTCCTCTTGTACGAAACAAAAACGCAAAGACGTTAGCAATGCACATTTCCCAGAGCTGACATATTCCAGTTAATAAATTCAGAATAAAGAAGTATTTTTCTATCTTTTGTTGTTTGGCCATTTTATTTTTTCAGTTGCAATTGCTCCAGTCACTTTCTTCTGTTTTTTTTTTTCCGTGTCTTCGGCTAACTCTCCATTGACTGCTGTCCATTTGTCCTTTTTTCTCTCTTCTAATTTTTTTTCCATTCTATCTCTATATCTGCTTTAACATACCGATCTTTCCCCTTTTGCTCTTTCCTTCATATCTTTATTTCTTTTTCTTCCACTCAAATTTCACCCTTCCATCCTCAATCCCCACTTAGTCTCCCAGTACCCGACCAATCATTGATTTTTCTTCCCTCCCACACAAAATATCTTTTCCCTTCTCCATCCTCACTCCCCCAGCCCCATCCCCTTCTAGTCTTCTTCCAATATCAGCTCCCTTCTAGTCCCATTCTCTCATCCCCCCACATCAGCTCATTTCCAGTCCTAGCACCCCCATCAGCCCATTTCCAGTCCAGTTGAATGCTGGTAACATCCATTTGTTTCCAGCATTCGAGAGGGATAAATCGTTTCTCCTGCTATTTCATCCAACAAAAAACATTTTGAATAGACTTTGGGAGGTTCTGCTATTTTTGTGATTTTTCTATTCTGGGAAAGGTTAAAGGGCATTTCCTAGCACTCGCGCGTTGCCTGCAAGCAACTTCAAAGAAACTCATTGTTTTAAGGTAACTGAATTTAAAAAAGAGGTGTGTGTGTGCCGCTGAATGATGACTCATCCGATGCTACTGATGGACCCGGTACTTCTATCATTCCTACTCTGTCTTGTAGCATTGATTGAATTACTGGTGCATTGACAGTATCAGGTGAAGATTCGATCCCTTCTTCCATTTAGTCTACTGCTGTGCCACCCTAAAATTCTGCTGCCTTAGGCAGCTGACTAGTTAGCCTAGTCCTAGAGCCGGCCCTGCTAACTGGGACTGAAGTTATTATGTGCTGAGGAACATTTTAGTGTGGTAACTATAGGGGACACACTGGTCATACCACTGACAGTAAGTGTATGGCTTCTACACTTACTGTGCCTTAGTGGTTACTTCTAACATGCAGTAAGTGCAAGAATTTTCCACACTTTAGTAAACATGCCCTATTATATGCATTAATGAACTTTTTTGCATGCACAAATTGAGCACGCATAAATGCTAAGGCTTTGCTCCACTGAATAAGCCTGATCTCAGAAGCTAAGCAGGATCAGACCTAGATAATATTTTGATGGGAGACTACCTTGGAATAACAGATGCTGTAAACTTACTGCTCAGAAGAAAGGCCTGACAATCCACTTCTGATTGCACTTTGCCAAGAAAACTCAGGGGCTAGGTCGCCAGGAATCAGCATCGACTTGACAGCATACATACACAAATTCATAAGTATACATGCACACAAATTTTCATGCACTTTATTTTTAAGTGACATGCAAATTGAATTTGCACTAGGTTCTAATAATGGGACTTACATTAAACAATGTATATTTCATTTCATAACTTTATATTAATGCCCTAACACATATTAGTTAATCTAGTCCTAATTTGGTAAGTCAACAAACAAGCTACCTGTGATACATTTTTATCGGAGTGACTTAATACATTTGTGATTACCTTGCAAGTTACACAGAAACGTATTGAGTTAGTTTAATAACAATATAGTATGTTTGTTTTCAGTTTGGGGTATATTTTTCTACTGGTAAACTAGTGCTACACATGTGTTATAATGCACGAATTATAAGCATATTGCAATAACTATAAAATCTAAATGCAATGTGTGCCTTTGAGTCAATGCTGACCCAGCAACTCCTGGGTTTTCTTGACAGTGTCACCAGAAGTAGATTACAAGAGCTTTTTTTCTGAGGTAATGAAGGGTTAAGTGACATGCTAGTGGGAATTGAATGCTGGTCTTTTGGATACCAAGTCAGTGCTCTAACCACTAGGCTACTCCTCCACCAATATATCATTACAAATATAAATCAATGAACTGTATAGGATAAATACATAAATACATGTATGCATAATAAATTGAAAACAAATTAATAAAGTAATATGATATTAATAGCTAGAAATACAAATGTGCACTAACACATTACCACATGCTAATGCACTTTATTGCCAGGTATCCCTCTGAGCGTATCAAAAGTGACTTCATGGCTCTGGGATAGAGGGTGAAGCAGATAGGGGTGCAGGTGGTGTTCTCTTCAATACTCCCTGTTGAGGATAAAGACCAAAGCAGAGAAGCTCGCATCCTGGAGATAAATGCATGGCTGACTGGATGGCGTCATCGAGAGCATTTTGGTTTCCTGGACCATGGGATGCAGTTCCAAGAGTTGCAGAGCAGAGATGGCATCCAGCTGTCCAAGAAAGGTCAACATGTCTTCAGTAGCAGACTGGCTAACCTACTGAAGAGGGCTTTAAACTAGATTCATTGGGGATGGGTGAAGAAAGCCCCCAGGTAAGTAAAAAAACCCAGGTAAGTGAAACATATCTTTATGTGAATGGATAAAAGGAACAACATATGGAAAGCGGGGTGTATAAATGCCTATAGCATGGGAAATAAGATCCCATATGTTGAGGCTTTAATGGGAGAGGCTGACTTGGATTCAGTGGAGGTAATAGAGACATGGTTCACGGACAACCATGACTGAGATGTAACTATACCAGGCTATACTTTATTCAGAAAGGAAAGGGCAGGAAAATGGGAAGGAGGAGTGGCACTATATGTAAAAAATAATATTAAAGCTATGGAAATACAGGGCTTAAAAGGGAGAGAGGAGGCACTGTGGGTTAAATTAGAAAGAGGGAAAGAGAAATCTATTTGCATTGGCATAATATACAGACCTCCCTCAAAGGGAGAAGAGGTGGACGGAGAAGACATACTCAGTATTGTCAGGAAAGGGGAGGTGCTACTGATAGGGGATTTCAATATGCCAGATGTTGAATGGCACATCCCTGCTGCAGTATCATCTAGAAGTAAGGATATCCTGGATTCTCTACAGAGAGAACTATTCAGGCAACTGATAACAGAACCCACACGTGAAGGGGACATACTGGACTTGGTGCTTACCAATGGTGAAAGTGTTTCTGATGATACAATGGGAGATCATTTTTCATCCAGTGATCACCAGATAGTGTCATTCAGTTTTAGGGCTAGGGCTGTTAAAATCCATTCAAAAGTGAGGGTCTTAGACTTTAGGAAAACTAACTTTGCCAAGATAGGTCAATACCTCAAGGAGTCGCTAGCGGGATGGGAACAGCTGGAGGATGTAAGATATGCCACACTGGGTCAGACCAAGGTCCATCAAGCCCAGCATCCCACCTCCAACAGTGGCCAATCCAGGCCACACGCACCTGGCAGTTTCCCCAAAAGACACACGTTCCACAATGCTTGTACTGGGTCAAGCATTGATATCCTGGGTCCCTTTTAATAATGGTTTATGCACCTTTCCTCCAGGAACTTATCCAAACCTTTTTTAAACCCAGCTATACTAACAGCCTCCAGTAACAAATTCCAGAGTTTGATTACACGTTGAGTGAAAAAATATTTTCTTTTATTAGTCTTAAATAGTTTACCCTGTAGCTTCATTGCATGTCCCCTAGTCTTTCTATATTTTATGGTGTAAACAATTGATTTACGTTTACCCGTTCCACTCCATTCATTAATTTATAGACTTCTATCATATCTCTCCTCAGCCGTCTCTTTTCCAGGTTAAAGAGCCCTAACCTTTTTAGCCTTTCTTCATAGGAGTATCCTTCCATCCCCTTTACCATTTTGTTGGCTCTTCTCTGAAACCTTTCTAATAATGCTATATCCTTTTTAAGATACGGCGACCAGAATTGCACACAATATTCAAGGTGCGGTCTCACCATGGAACGATATAAAGGCATTATAATATCTTTTGTTTATTTCCATTCCTTTCCTTATGATACCTAGCATTCTATTTGCCCTCTTGGCTGCCGCTGCAAACTGGGCCGAGGGCTTTAACATGTTATCCACAATGACGCCTAAATCTTTTTCCTGGGTGGTGGTTCCTAATGTCGAACCTTGCATCGTATAACCATAGTTTGGGTTGTTCTTCCCTAGGTGCATAACTTTGCACTTGTCCACATTAAATTTCATCTGCCATTTTGATGCCCAGTCTTCCAATTTATCAAGATCCTCTTGCAATTTTCCACAATCCTCTTGGGTTTTAACAACTTTAAATAGTTTTGTGTCATCTGCAAATTTGATAACCTCACTTGTTATTCCCCTTTCCAGGCCATTTATGAATATGTCAAAAAGCAGTGGACCCAGCACAGATCCCTGGGGTACACCACTATTCACCTTTCTCCACTGGGAAAATTGGCCATTTAGCCCTACCCTCTGCTTTCTATCTCTTAACCAGTTCCTGATCCACAATAGTTCATTGCCTCCTACCCCATGACTTTTTAGTTTTGCCAAAAGTCTCTGATGAGGGACCTTGTCAAAGGCTTTCTGAAAGTCCAAATACACTATATCAACCGACTCAGCTTTGTCCTCCTGTTTATTCACACCTTCAAAAAAACATAACAGATTAGTAAGACACGATCTTCCTTGTCTAAAGCCATGTTGGCTGTCTCCCATTAGGCCATGACTATCTACATGCTGAGTAATTTTGTTCTTTATGATGGTTTCTACCATTTTTCCCGGTACTGACATCAGGCTCACCGGTCTGTAGTTTCCCGGATCACCACTGGAACCCTTTTTAAAAATTGGCATTACATTGGTGATCCTCCATTCTTCAGGTATTACAGATGATTTTAATGAAAGTTCATATATTATTAATAGCAGGTCTGCAATCTCATATTTCAGTTCTTTCAACACCCTTGGATGTATACTATCCAGCCCAGTTGATTTGCTACTCTTCAGTTTATCTAATAGTTGTAATACATCTTCCTGATGTATTGATATTTCCTTCAGTTCTTCCACACCTTTAAATACCACTTCAGTCATGGGTAACATCCCTACATCTTCCTCAGTAAAGACCGAAGCAAAGAATTCCTTCAGTCTCTCCGCTATTGCCTTGTCACCTCTTAATGCCCTTTTAAACCCTCTATCATCTAATGGACCAACTGACTCTCTCACAGGTTTTTTTTATTTCTTTATTTATAGAATTATTAACAAATCCAGCAAGAAAATACATTATTCCTCACAATGAAAAACAGAATATACATTGGTAACATCAAAAGATTGATATAAAGAATAAACCTAAATAAATGTACTCCATTATAATCCACACATTAGAGGGGAGAGAGAAAGAGATATCAAACCAAAGCAGAGACTTTGGATGAATACATTAACAAATATTCTTAAACAAGCATGAGAAACCAATTGACTACGGAGGACCCAGGATATAAACCAAAGCCGAGGATATAGCTAGCTTACAAAATTACTCTGGTGCGGAAACAGCAGGAAGTCTGGCATTAATGAAAGTATTTAGATCACTCGGATCA
Organism: Ichthyophis bannanicus; assembly: GCA_033557465.1. Taxonomy (NCBI): domain Eukaryota; kingdom Metazoa; phylum Chordata; class Amphibia; order Gymnophiona; family Ichthyophiidae; genus Ichthyophis; species Ichthyophis bannanicus. The sequence continues at coordinate 1,593,069,732 of CM066032.1, forward strand.
GAAAAGATATATTTAACATCCTTGATAATGACCAGATACCTATATGGAAATCTAAGAAAAAAAGATCCCCCAATTTTTAACACCCCTGCCTTATAAAGCAAAAATTGCTTTCTCCTCCTCTGTGTCTCCTTGACTAAATCTGGAAACATCAATATTTTAAAACCCAAAAAGGTTTCCAATCGTTTCTTAAAAATCATTTTTAGAAGCCAATCTTTATCAGTGACCAAAGCACATTGGACTAACAATGTTGAGGGAATAGGTGAGGGAACTTCAGGAAGTCGTGGGAAATTTAGAACGCGAAGATTCGCTGCCTTGGAGGCATTTTATAACACTTCCAGTTTGTATTTCAGCATCCCATTTTCCTTAGATAAAGCCGCATGCATGTCAGAAACATTTTCCAGCTGAGACCCAAGAAAGTTATTCTGTACCTTAATCTGAGCGCATGTGGACATTGCAGCTTCAATATTTTCAATATTCTTCTGAATGTTGGCACTGTTCTCCTGGACCCGGGACACTAGTTTTCCAAGATGGCTACCGAGTGTTTCCTTCTGTACTGATGCCTAAGAGAAAGGGGAAATTGAGGACTGTTCCCTCTGAACCCCAGTTACCCAGCTCCGGTCCCATGGACCGTTTTGTTACGATACCTGTGGATAAGTTACAGAAGATTCGAGCCGGCTTGGTTCCGCCTAGCACAGAGAGTCAGGCGCCTCCGTCGGACACTGAAACGTCTCTCTCTCCTGCAACGAGGATTCCACCGCCACGCCCAGCTGCTCTGGACCATTCTTCAGCTTTTACAGTGTCGACAGCTCCCAAAAAGGGGACGCCGGCTGCGGAGAGGGAGTTGGCTGAGCGATTGGTCTCTCTGTCCCCTGATAGCCTCGGGGAGGCTTCGGGAGGTATTTTGGCGGGGACTACTCCGGTGCGGTCTTCTTCATTGGGAAGTTCTTCCTCTCAGTTGATTTCAACTCCTTTATTACTGGACCCCCCTCCTCTGGCTCGCCCTAAGGTGTTTACTCTAGAATCGATTTGGGAAGCGATTGCCATTCTTTCAGCAATGATTAACTCTCACAGGTTTTTTGCTATGAATGTACTTGAAAAAGTCTTTATTTTGCATTTTTGCTTCCGCAGAAAGCTTCTTCTCAAATTCTCCCTTTGCCTGCCTTATCAATGCCTTGCATTTGACTTGCCAGTGCTTGTGCTGTTTCCAGGTTTTGTCGTTTGGCTCTTTTTTCCATTTCCTGAAAGATGCTTTTTTGGCAACAACAGCCTCTCAGACCTCACCTTTAAACCATGCTGGCAGTTTTTTGGACTTCCTTCCACTTTTCTTAAAGCGTGGAATACAGCTGGTCTGGGCTTCCAAGATAGTAATTTTAAACACCCAAGCTTGAAGTAAGTCTTTAACCTTTGTAACTTCTCCTTTTAGTTTTTCTTAACTATTTTACTCATTTTATCATAGTCTCCCTTTCGAAAGTTAAAAGGTAGTAATGTGGATTTCCTTACTATCCCACCTCCACTAATTAAATCAAATGCGATCACTATTGCCAAGTGGCCCCAACACCCTTATTCCTTGCACTAGATCTGGTTTTCCACTAAGGACTAGGTCCAATATGGCTTCCCCTCTGGTCGGTTCATGAACCAGCTGCTCCAAGAAGCAGTCATTTATTTCATCTAGGAACTTTATCTCCCTAGCATGTCTTGCTGTGACACTGACCCAGTCGATACCGGGGTAATTGAAATCACCCATTATTATTTCTGCGCTGTAACTTTTGTTAGTTTCCTTGATTTCTTTGAGCATTTCATCATCCATTTGTTCATTCTGGCCAGGCAGTCAATATTACACCCCCACTGCTATCGCCTTCCCCTTTTTACATGGAATTTCAATCCATAGAGATTCTACAGCAAATTTTGTTTCCTACAAAACTTTAATCCTTTGTGACTCAATGCCCTCTCTAGCATAGAGCGCAACCCCTCCACCAATTCGATCTTCTCTATCATTACAATATAGTTTGTACCCAGGTATCACAGTGTCCCACTGGTTGTCCTCCTTCCACCATATCTCTGAGATTCCAATCATATCTAACCTCTCATTTAGTGCTATATATTCTAACTCTCCCATCTTATTTTTTAGACTTCTAGAATTTGCATACAAGCATTTTAGAGAGTGTATTTTATTCATATTAATCTGGCTATTGGTAGGCATGGGTAATTTGGGATCTTTAAGCTCTCTCTGCTCCATACTCGAGGGCATTTGGGCTACTTTACTCTTTTTTGGAACCTCTCTGCTTTAGGTAGTATCCTGCAAGGATACATTCTTCTGAACCATGCACTCTTGGGTGACTCGACTTTCCCCTATTATCTAGGTTGAAAACTGTTCTATCTCCTTTTTAAAGGTTAATGCCAGCAGCCTGGTTCCATCCCAGTTAAGGTGAAGCCCATCCCTTCAGAAGAGCCCCTCCTTTCCCCAGAATGTTCCCTAGTTCCTAACAAATCCAAACCCCTCATCCTTGCACCATGGTCTCATCCACGCATTGAGACTCCGGAGCTCTGCCTGCCTTTTGGGTCCTGTGCGTGGAACGGGAAGCATTTCAGAGAACGCTACCCTGGAAGTTCTGCATTTCAACTTCCTACCTAAAAGCCTAAATTTAGCCTCCAGAACCTCCCTACCACATTTTCCTATGTCATTGGTACCGACATGTACCAAGACAGCAGACTCTTCCTCAGCAGTATCTAAGACCTTATCTAGGTGGCACGTGAGGCCCGTTACCTTCGCACCAGGCAGGCATGTTACCAGGCGATCCTCACGTCCACCAGCCACCCAGGTATCTACATGCCTAATGATCGAATCACCATCTATAACGGCTGTCCTAACCTTTCCCTCATGGGCACATGGCCCTGGAGAAACTTCCTCGGTGTGAGAGGGTTTTACATCACCTGGAGGACAGGTCCTAGTTACAGGATCACTTCCTGCCACATCAGGGTGATGCTCTCATGTCACGTGACCTCTCTCCTCCATGGCAACAGGGATGCTTCCAGACTGGAGGTGGGACTTCAGGATTATATCCCTGTAGGTCTCGTCTATGTACCTCTCTGTCTTTCTTATGTCTTCCAAGTCTGCTACTCTAGCCTCTAGAGAACAGACTCGTTCCCTGAGAGCAAAGAGCTCCTTGCACCTGGTGTACACGTAAGACCTCTCACCAACTGGGAGAAAATCATACATGTGGCACTCAATGTAAAAGTCTAGAAAGCCCCCACCTTGCTGCTGGACTGCTGTCTGCATCTTAGTTTTAAGCTTGTGTTTAGATCTTTAAGTTCTTTACTTACTAAGGATTGCTATGGATTTTTATACTAATAAAACTGTACCTAATATGTTTAATATAACTTGTTCACCTGAAGCTTAATTAATCTCAGGTCCTTAGTGTATGACTTATTTGGATAATGAGTTTCACCTGAGAGCACCTACTTTCCATTAAGATGTGTAAGTACCTATAAAGCTACAATTATCCCAGGGGTGGGTGGGTGTTGGGGAGAGAGGGAGGGAAATAACACTTATTAAAAGAGGGCTGCTGATGTAAGCTGTGACCAACTTCCTGGGTGATTAACAGTCCTTGCTTGGATAGAAGGAATCTTTCAAAATGGCCTTTTGACCTGCCACCTGGTGTTGATACCTATTGAAAACGTTTCACAGGTCTCTTGCCCCCTAGGTAGAAGGCCTCTTTGTAAAGGTCTCTAGAAGACTTTATTTGTTGCTCAAAGAGTATTGACCTTGTTTTGCCTTTTATGCTAAGTTATATTCTGATTTGATTTAAATTACAGCTCTTTGCTGCTGCTGGGCTCTGACTTATTATGAAATTTAAACTACAAGCTCTCTGCTGGGTTCTAAATTTAACCAGAAAGCTTTCTTCTGTGTTTTAAATTTAAACTAAAAGTACTTTGCTGATGCTAGGCCCTGAGTGAGTATTAAATTTAAACTACAAGCTCTCTGCTGGGTTCTAAAGTTAACCGGAAAGCTCTCTTCTGTGTTTTAAATTTAAACTAAAAGTACTTTGCTGATACTAGGCTCTGAGTGAGTATTAAATTTAAACTAAAAGCTCTATGCTGGGTATGAAATGTAACCAGAAAGTTCTCTTCTGTGTTTTAAATGTAAACTTAAACTGCTGCTACTAGGCCCTGACTGATTTAACAAAAACACTGGGTTCACAGATTAATTAGCTTTAATACAAAGAAGTCCTTTCAGAAAATTCCCAGAAGTATATACTCACAATTGCAGATCTCTCTCCAGAATTAGCAGCCCCTTTTTCTAGTCCTTCAAGACTGATGTAGAAAAACAGTGGACAAAACTGGGCAACAAACCTTTTTGTTGAAATGGTAAATAAAGGTAAAAGGAAAATGAGACTGCTATGGTTTTCGAAAGAAGTAGCTGAAAAGGTGAAGACTAAGAGGGAGGCCTTCATGAAATACAAGAGATCACAGAGAGAGGAAGACAGGCATCTATATTTGGAAAAACGTAGAGAAGATAGCAAAGTAGTCAGGAAAGCAAAGATTCAAAAAGAGGAGGAAATAGCTACTGGTCGACATTTTCAATGCCTCTTTGGAGTTGGATATGGTGCCAGAGGACTAGAGAAAGGCATATGTGGTCTCTTTACACAAAAGCAGAAGTAAGGATGTGGTTGAAAATTACAGGCCGGTTAATCTAACCTCTGTGGTGAGTAAATTATTGGAATCGCTGCTGAAAGAGAAAATAGAGAGGTTTCTGGAGTCCAACAGATTACCAGATCCAAAGCAGCATGGATTCACCAGAGGCAGGCCTTGTCAGAGAAATCTGATTGATATCTTTGACTGGGTGACCAGGAAGTTGGACTGAGGGAGACCCCTAGATGTCGTGTATTTAGATTTCAGTTAAGCCTTTGACACCGTTCCACACAGGCGACTTTTAAACAAACTGAGCACCCTAGAGATAGACCGTAAAGTTACTGCTTGGGTTAGAAACAGGTTGAGCAGGAAGTAACAAATGGTACAAATAAATGGAGCTCACTCTGAGGTAGAGGTTACCAGCAGTGTGCCCAGGGATCTGTCCTTGGTCTGATTCTTTTTAACATTTTTGTTAGTGATATTGTGAAAAGGCTGTCGGATAAGGTTTGCCTCTTGCGGATGATACCAAAATCTGCAATAGAGCAGACACCCAGGAAGGTGTTGATAACATGAGGAGGGATCTACTGTAGCTAAGCTTGAAGAATTGTCTAGAATTTGGAAGCTGAGATTTAATGTTAAAAATGCAAAGGTCATGCATTTGGGCTGCAGCAATCCAAGGGATTGATATGGTATATGGGGTAAAGTACTTCTGTCAATGAAAGAAGAGTGGGGCCTAGGTGTGATTGTGTCTGATGATCTTAAAGTAGCTAAATATGTAGAAAAGGTGACGGCAAAAATTAGAAGGATGCTTGGGTGCATAGGGAGAGGAATGGCCAGAAGAAGAAAGGAGGTGATAGTGCCTCTACATAAGTCTTTGGTGTGACCTCATTTGGAGTATTGTGTGGGACATCAGCTGGGAGGCAGACAGGCACTCAAGGGCCTTTTACTTCAGACAGGGGATCAGATGGAAGAAAGTCTCACCCCTTTCTACTGCTCTGTTGGATGGGTAGCTACAACTTTTTTCTATCCTTATTTCAATGTATTCAAGAAGACTAACACAGTCTTTGGTAGAAAACTACTATTACTAATAATAATAATCATTGGTATAGTACTACAAGGCATACACAGAGCTGTACACAAAGATGTGAGACATAGTCCCTGCTCATCAGAGTTTACAGTCTAATGAAGAAGAAAAAAGCATTGCAAAACTGGAGACTGGAATATGGTAAGATACACATAAGATGATGGAGCCGCTTACCAGTAGGGTTTAGGCCAATGAGAAGACTATAGTGGGGGTGAAGGATGGGAGGTTCAAGATCTCACTATTTGCAGATGATATTTTATTCACTTTAGGGAAGTCAGGGAGGTCCTTGAAGGTGGTAGAGTGTGAAATGGGGTAGTATGGGAGGGTTTCGGGGTTTTGGGCTAATATAGATAAATCTGAGCTATTGAATTTTTCTGTGTGTTAGGGGGAAGCTTGGGAACCCTGGGAAGTGGGCCAGGGAAGCATAAGGTACTTGGGGGTTAATGTATCAGTGGATCTTTCCCACCCTTACACTGCAGACTTTGGGTCACTATTTGAGTGGACAGTGAAAGACCTGGATCATTTGGCGAGACTGCAGGTGTCATAGGCGGGGCATATTTTGACTGTGAAAATGATGGTGGTCCTGAGATTTAAATACTTTTTTATGACCTTTGCTTACATTTGGGGGAATAAGACATCACAGGTAGTCAGGGAGATGTATGGCAGTAGGGAGAAGGGAGGTATGGGGGTGTCCAGTTTTCACTGGTATTATGAAGCAGCACAGCTGAAGGGGGCTTTAGAGTGGGGTAGGTTGAGAAAAGCCCTGGGTAATAATAGATAAGATGAGGCAGGGAGAGTACCACTAAGGCAGTGTTTTTCAACCTTTTTTGTGCAAAGGCACACTTTTTTCATGAAAAAAATCACGAGGCACACCACCATTAGAAAATGTTAAAAAAATTTACCTCTGTGCCTATATTGACTATATATAAAGTAATTCTCTTGAATAGGAATCAAACACTCACACCAACCCCCCTCCCCTGCTGGTTCACACCAACCCCCCTCCCCTGCTGGTTCACTCACACCACCCCCCCCCCCCCTCCACTGCTGGTTCACTCACCCACCCCCCTGTCACTTACTCACCCCTCCTGCCGGGTCACTCACTCACTTACCCCCCCTCCCCTGCTGGTTCACTCACACCATCGCCCCCCCCCCCTTGCTGGTTCACTCACCCCACCCCCCCCCTCCCGTGCTGGTTCCCTCACACTCCCCCCCTTGCGTTTCACTCACACTCCCCCCCCCCCTTGCTGGTTCACTCACACACACACACACACACCCCTCTGCCCAAGCCGCTGCTTCTGCTTTGTACAGAGCAGCGGCTGCACTACACTTACATTGAAAAGTAAAGAGAAACTGTGTCAGGAGCCCTCCGGTCATCGCAGAGCCCGAGGAAGTGATGTCATGGGGGCGGGCTCCTCACAGGCTGTCTTTCCTTTTCAAATTAACTTTATTGCAGCTAAAGTTAATTTGAAAAGGAAAGACAGCCTGTGAGGAGCCCGCCCCCATGACATCACTTCCTCGGGCTCTGCATGATCGGAGGGCTCCTGACACAGTTTCTCTTTACTTTTCAATGTAAGTGTAGTGCAGCCGCTGCTCTGTACAAAGCAGAACCAGCGGCTGCACTGCTATAGGGAATCGCGATCGCGTTCGCGCCGCGGACTTCGGCACAAAAGCCGGTTTTTTGCTCTGGCCGCTCCCGATCTTGTGGCCAGAGCAAAAAATCGGCTTTTCAATGGCCGGTTTTACAACTGTGCCGGCAGCCGGCCTGGCCATGGAAAAACCGGCCAGGCTGGCTGAAAACTGGCCGGTTGGCAACCCTAATTTGTGAGCCGAGGCCACATGTTACGGATGAAATTTGAATTTTTCCCACGGCACACCAGACAATATCTCACGGCACACTAGTGTGCCGCGGCACAGTGGTTGAAAAACGCTGCACTAAGGTATCAGCTATGGGTGAGGAAGAAAGGTAGGAGTAAGAGGGAGAGTTTAAGTCCTTTTAGTGCGATCACTTTTAAGGTATAAACAATCTTGGAAAAAGAAATTGCTGGGAGGTGAGGAATTGTAAGGGCAAACCTGCTGCGATACAACACAGACTTCCCTTGAGGTTTGGGGGTAGTACCTATGCGAGATAGGAGCATTTGGATTTGGTCTCTTTGAAGGAATTTGTGGAGGAAGCAGATTGTGCCCCCTTTCAGGAGCTAGTAGAAGACTTTGGTATAAGTGAAGGAGATTTTTATCAGTATTTCCAGATTAAAGACTATATATCTTCCCACAAAGGGTTGACAAGGGACAAGCTGCCTGTAGAGATTCTCTTAGAGAGGATCATGACTAAAGGAGGTCTAGCACAATTCTATTCATCAATGGTAGGGATCTTGGAGGGGAAAAGTAAAGTTTCAGCTCCAATGGGAGAGGGATTTTGGAGGTGCAATGTGGGGCAGATGAATGGCTGTGGCTATATAGAGGGATGATGATGGGGCCGATGATGAGCAATATGATTGAAAATAGCTATAGGATGCTAAATTAATGATACTATACTCTGGAGACATTGTGGAAAATTTATGGGAGGGGGTCCCCGGTTGTACTGGATATAGTGTGGAGAGGTTGGGACTTTTCCACATATTTGGTAGGAATGCCCAAAAATTGAGGCATTTTGGGAGAGAGTTAAAGGGTATCTGGGGACAGTATTGGGGAGGGTGGTTGAACTAGGGAGAGCTAATGCTCTCTTGGGGCTGACATTTGGGGGTTTTAAAGTGGAGGAGGGTAAATGTGCTTGGTTGGCAATCCTGTCAGCCAAGCTAGTGATTGCTAGACATTAGAAACAGGAAGATTTACCTCCCTGGACGGCCTTTGAGAACAAATTGTGCAGTCTATTTGATGGCCAAACTTACTGCCAGAAAATGGGATTGGATGGATTAGTTTAGGGAGATTTGGGGAGCCTACATGTGTAAGGAAGAAGGGCGGTAGGGTAGTGGGATTTGTTGTATTAATATGGTTGAGAGAGGGAGTTTGGAAATGTTGTGTTACAATAACGTGAGGTCTGTGTGATGCCCTGTAAAGGGGGGGGGGGAGGGGAAGGGAGGAGGGAAGGGATGAGGGCAGGGCTGAGGAGGGGTTCCTAGACAGTTATGTAGATGGATGGACCTGTAATGGGATTGTTCTGTTGGACCAATGGTTCTTGTTGAAAATAAAGAGTTTTTTTAAAAATTCTGTACAAAAACAAAATACTTTGCTTTCTCTTATTTCATAAACAAATCATTCCTACATGCTTATCTCTTAGTTAAAAAAAGCATTAATTTTATAACCATACGTTCAGTGTATCAACGATTGCTGTCAGAAATTTTGAATTAAAACCTTTGCTGTAACAAAAGATCAAATTAAGTTTTTATGACAGCTAAATACATTTGAATTTAATTAGGTCCTAAACAGCTTGGAAGATAGTGTGAGACTTCAGCCATCAACATGATCTTTTCCATCGATACTTTTAATGAAATGTAATTACAATTAAACCTCAACCAAATTATTTGCTAATATAATAAAATTAATTTAAGTATTGAATTTGTACCACATGCCTAAATAATTTAACTTGCATAAATTGCCACACTAATATGGATGGGATGCACATATCAATCAATAAATATTATCCTCCCCAACAGATATGTTGAGTGGAATAAAAAAATTAAAAAGAAGGGTACAGTATTTATTTACGTAGATTTTCAATTTTTCACAATCACAAACAATTGTTCTAGAAAAGCTCTAGACACAAGAAACTAATCACAAATAAATTAGGCAAAAGAAAAAAGACAAATGAGCCTTTTGACTAAAGTGCAGTAGAATTTTGCACTTAGCATGCATTTGACGATAAATCTAGCACATAGTAAGGGCAAAGCCTTCATGGCAACTGTCAGGGATATGACCATCATGTCCCCAGTAGTTACCACACAGATATATCATTTAACGTATGGCAGCAGCATTTGCAATTAATGTGGGTGCAGTTAACACCACCCATTGAGGTCCTAAAGTGTACCCATATTAATTGCAACATTGACATTTAAATTAGATAATAGGGGAGAGCAGACAGTTGCCCAAGAGCGCATGGTTCAGAACAATGTATCCTTGAAGGATACTACCAAAAAAATTAAGTTAGGCATATCAGCAAAGAGGTTCCAATAAAGGCAAAGGTAGCCAAATGCCCTTGAGTACGGAGCAGACAGAGCTTAAAGATTCCAAATTGCCCCTGCCTACCGATAACCAGATTAATATGAATAAAATACAAAATCTAAAATGCTTGTATGCAAATGCTAGTAGTCTAAAAAATAAGATGGGAAAGTTAGAATACATAGCACTAAATGAGAAGTTAGATATGATTGGTATCTCAGAGACATGATGGAAGGAAGACAACCAGTGGGACACTGTGATACCTGGCTACAAACTATATCATAATGATAGAGCTGATCAAATTGGTGGAGGAGTTGCACACTATGTTAGAGAGGGCATTGAGTCACAAAGGATTAAAGTTTTGTAGGAAACAAAATTTGCTGTAGAATCTCCATGGATTGAAATTCCAGATGAAATTTAATGTGGACAAGAGCAAATTTATGCATCTAGGAAAGAACAACCCAAACTATGGTTACACGATGCAAAGTTCCACATTGGGAACCACCACCCAGGAAAAAGATTTAGGCGTCGTTGTGGATAACATGTTAAAACCCTCTGCCCAGTGTGCTGCGGCAGCCAAGAGAGCAAATAGAATGTTAGGTATCATAAGGAAAGGAATGGAAAATAAATCAAAGGATATTATAATGCCTCTGTATCTTTCCATGGTGCGACCGCACCTTGAATATTGTGTGCAATTCTGGTTATAAAAGGATATACCGTTATTAGAAAAGGTACAGAGAAGAGCCCCCAAAATGGTAAAGGGGATGGAAGGATACTCCTATGAAGAAAGGCTAAAAAGGTTAGGGCTCTTTAACCTGGAAAAGAGACGGCTGAGGGGAGATATGATAGAGGTCTATAAATTAATGAATGGAATGAAATGGGTAAACACAGATCGATTGTTTATGTCATCAGAATATAAAAAGACTAGGGGACATGCAATGAAGCTACAGGGTAAACTATTTAAGACTAATAAGAGAAAATATTTTTTCGCTCAACATGTAATCCAACTCTGGAATTTGTTACCGGTGGATGTAGGAAAAGCTGTTAGTATAGCTGGGGTTTAAAAAAGGTTTGGACAAGTTCCTGGAGGAAAGGTCCATAAACCAGTATGAAAAGGGACCCAGGATATCACTGATTGACCCAATACAAGCACTGAAGAACCTGTGTCTTTTGGGGAGACTGCTAGGTACTTATGACCTAGATTGGTCACTGTTGGAAACAGGATACTGGGCTTGATGGACCTTGGGACTCTCTTATCTGCAGCCCCCCCCCCCCCTTTGTGAACCACTGATGGTAGGCCTCTGGGATACAGCTGGCCCATTCCAGTATGGTGGCTTTGACAACTGCATATGTAGCTCACCCATTTGGATTGGTGTCCTGGAATGCAGCCTGACTCTTCCTATCAGAAGGTTCCCCAAATAATTAGTCCATGTCTCCTCCGGCCACCTGGCCATGTGGTTTGTTCAAAGTTTGCCATAAAGTGGTCTGGTTCATCTTCTGCCATCATTTTAAGAAGCACTTGTACTGGAGGGTGGAGTTGCAGTCTGAATCAACTATTGCTGCTGTTGTTGCTGCCCTTCCAGCCAGGCAGACTGAAACTGTTGTTGTTGCTCCTGATACTATGGTTGCTGCAGCCCTTTGTTCAGAATCTGAAGGAGGCACTGCACTGTGCATGTCCTGAGCAGTGTCAAAGTTTATACCTGCTTCAGGCACAAATATGCATTGGAAAAGTGCTCATTTTGCCAGCCAAACATTCTGAGGGTGTAGATAAGGAGGTACGCTCACATCACCTATATTTTCTATGTTGACAACAATCCACATGTAACCGAGCCTTCTCCCTCTATGCCCCCTCCATATGGAATGCCCTCCCCCCTGATCTAAGAGGATGCCACGACCACTTGGAATTCCGGAAAAAGCTTAAAATGTTCCTCTTTAGTGAATACTTTACCCTGCCCCCCCATACCTCAGATCTCCAAAGCTAATCAAAATCAATTTCCATCTTCTCCCCTCCTCTTTCCCGATCCCCCCCATGTTGCTCCTATCCTCCCACCTCCCACTGTAAATATGTAAATAGTTCCATTGAAAGTGTTCCATTATCCAAACTGTTGTTCTTCCTTGTAAAGTAGCTGTGAAAACACTGTTACCTCATGTTCCCTGTAAACCATTTTGAATTGCAGAAAAACGGTATATAAAAAAAAATGTTAGGTAAATAAATAAATAAATACATTGATGGGGAATGAGTGTTCATGGTTTTATTGTCCTATGCCAATGGATATCCCCTTATGCAAAGTTGCAACTGATAGACATCCTTACCCCAGGTTTTCATAGCAGAGACCCCCAGATCAGGGATATTTATGTTTCTATAAATAGGCCAAAACATAGAAGTCCCTGGAATTGTATTTATTTAACAGCATTTATATACCACCTTTTCCTTAAATCAAGATGGTTTACATTGAACTCTCTTTACATTATAACAAAGTGGTTTACATCCAACTCAATAACAAGAATACATTAGAACATCATAGAGGGGCTGGGATTTCACATCATGTGGAATGTTTCACAAGTAATTAACAGTTTTTATAACTTATTTACAATTTGGGATCATGCTTCATGGTTGTGCAGTATTATTATTCATTGTCCGGTGCAGGAGTGGATGGAGAGAACGTGTTTTTTATGTGATGCTGCCAAAATGTTCCATAAGCAGGAATGTCTACAGCTTTTTCCTGGTATCGTTCATATTTTTGATATCCTCCAGAAGAGAATTAAATAGGTTCAATGCATAAAGTGATAGAGCCCTGTTGGATGTGGTCTGCTTAGTTTTGCCAAAGTTGTTTGGACTAACTTATATAGTTTTGCAGTTTGTTCTTGTTGGGCAGTCTTGGGAGTGATTCGGCTGATTCATTTTGCAGGATTTTGAATATATTAGCTGTTGCCTTAAACCTTGTGTGACTCTTGATTGGCAGCCAGTGTAGTTGGGCCAGTGTTGGTGTTGTGTGTTCATAATGTCCCAGATTGCCCTTTCTAAAATACCACCTCACATATCTAAAGCCTCTGGAGTATATGTATTTAATGTTTTGTTATAACACTATAGTCACATAAGCTTAATTATTATGGTTTAATCATATGTTTAATGCTAAGGCTCATGCTGAAATATGGGCATGTAGAGTTTTATTAATGTAGGGCCCAATATCCAAAGGCATTTACATGGTTTACGGACTTCTAAACCATGTCAATGCTGCTTAGAAGAATATTCAGTGGCACTAACATGATTAGTGCCATTGAATATCTCTGAGCAATACCGCTACATGCCCTGATGCTAACCGTGTACCATCGGAGCTTGCCATGGGAATTCCGGGGCAGAGCGGAGGCGGCACCAGTCACTAACTGGGCAGCGGTGAAATTGCACAGCTGCCCGGTTAGTGACCCATGGATAAAGATAGGCGCAGCAAAAGCTACTATTACTATTGAACATTTGTATAGTGCAACAAGACGTACACAGCATTGCACAGACACATGTAAAAGACGGTCCCTGCTCATCAGAGCTTACTGTCTAGTTAAGACAGACAACACAGTGGCTATAGACATGGGACACATCTAGGGGGAATGGTAAGGAAACACAAAGGAGATCAGGTGAGTCAAGATGCAAAAGCAGCAGCAAAGAGTTGAGTTTTCGGCCTGGATTTGAAAAGGGCGTACAGATGCAGGTAGTTTGTTCCAGGCAAGATAAAAAGAGCGAAGTCTGGAGTTAGCAAAAGAAGAGAAGGGCGCAGATAGAAATGATTTGCCAGAACAGCGGAGTTTCTGAGGAGGAACTGGATGCAGAAATGGATAGGGAGCCAATGAAGTGACTTGAGAAGAGGGGTAATATGAGTATGATTGTTAAACAGATTGAAGGGGAGAGAGATGATTCAGAAGGTGACCAGCAAAGGAGTAGCTTACAATAGTCTAGACAGGAGGTGACTTAGGAATGGATAAGTGTCTTAGTAGTGTGTTCAGAAAGGAATGGATGAATGCTGTAGAGAAAGAAATGGCATGTTTTAGCTATCAGTAGGATGTGTGTGGCGAAGGAAAGAGAGGAGTCAAAGAGCCTATCTTTACCTGAGAGAGCTAACCAGGCAGGGCGCAATATCACCACTGCCCGATTAGCTTCTGTGGCATCTGCGGCTTTGTGGTGACCCCTGATATTCAGTGCCAGACTGCATATGACCCCGACATTGAATATCCATATTTGATGTTCAACACCGGCAACTAGTCACTGTAATCGCGCTAGCCACCAGCGATGAATTTCAGGCCCATAATTACTATTATTAAAGGAGTTTTTAATCATTCTTTATTTGTGATTATGTATTATTAACTTTTATTTACATATTTATTTTCTCATCACAGTATGTTCCTTCCGTGACATACTGTGGGTGTGAGCACTTTCTTCCTTGGATCTTTCATCACGGTCAATATAAAGTATGCACATATTAGAGAGGTGACCCCAGGGCAAATGTTGGGGTAGAAAGTGCACACATGTTAATGTGTTTGGATTTCCTAAAGTAGATGTGTGTTTGAGTATCAGGGTCTGTTTGTATTAGTGTTTTACGAGATGTGTGTGTGTGTGTTTGATGTATAACTGCTGGTAGAAACCACCTTGCTGTGCATTGTGATCGAAAGACTGTATATCAAGCTCCATAAACTAAAGTACATTGAATTATGATACTTTAGACAATAGCCAATCCAAGTGAAAAGTACCTGACAGGATCCCAAAAGGAAACCCAAATCTTTTTTTAAATCCAGCAACACATTCCAGAGGTTAATTATACATTGAGTGAAAAAATATTTTTGCCAAACAACCTTAAATGTTCCACTTTGCAACTTCATTGCATGCCCTCTAATCTTTGTACTTTTTGAAGTAGCAAACAACAGATTCACATTTATCCATTCCACCGCACTAATAATTAGAAACATAGAAACGTGACATCAGAAAAATATCATGTGGCCTATCTTGTCTGCTCTTCCATATCCAGTACTATAGTCCCCTTTATTCCTGTAGAGATCTTATGTGTTTATTACTATTGAACATTTGTATAGTGCTACAAGACGTACACTGCACTACACAGAGACATGTAAAAGACAGTCCCTGATCATCAGAGCTTACAATCTAGTCAAGACAGACAACACAGAAGCTGTAGACATGGGATACATCTAGGGGTAATGTTAAGGAAACACAAATGAGACCAGGTGAGTCAAGATCCGAAAGCGGCAGTGAAGAGGTGAGTTTTCAGCCTGGATTTGAAAAGGGCCAGAGAAGGCGCCTGACATACAGACTCGGGTAGTTTGTTCCAGGCATAAGGAGCAGCAAGGTGAAAGGAGCGAAGTCTGGAGTTAGCAATAGAAGAGAAGAGCACAGATAGAAACGATTTAAAAGAAGAGTGAAGTTCCTGAGGAGGGGTGAAGGGAGAGACAAGAGAGGAAAGGTAATGAGGAGTTGCAGAGTGAATGCACTTATAGGTCAACAAGAGAAGTTTGAACTGGATATGGAAATGAATAGAGAATCTATGAAGTGACTTGTTTGCCCCATGTTTTCTTGAATTCTGATACATTCATTGCCTCTACTACCTCCACTGGGAGACTATTCTATGCATATATCATTCATTTCATAAAGAAATATTTTTGCATATTACTCCTGAGTTTATACCTTTTTACCCTCATCCTATGTCCCCTCATTACAGAGTTTGCTTTCAATCGAAAGAGGCTCTCCTCTTCTGCATTTATGCTACAGATATATTTAAACATCTCTATCATATCTCCTCCTTCCGGCCTTTCCTCTAACGTATACATATTAAGATCTTTAAGTCTGTCCCCATATGCTTTATAAGAAAGATCACTAACCATTTAAGTAGGCACCCTCTGCACTGACTCCATCCTGTTTATTTTCTTTTGAAGGTGTGATCTCCAGAATTGCACACAATACTCCAAATGAGGTCATACCGGAGATTTATACAGAGGCACTATCACCTCCTTTTTTTCTGCTGGCCATTCCTTTCCCTATGCACACAAGGATCCTTCTGGCTTTTGCTGTCACCTTTATTTAGCCAGTTTAAGATCATCAGAAATAATAATGCCCAGGTCTCTCTCTTCTTTCATAGACAGAAATACTTTGCCCCCCTACACTGTACCGTTCCCTTGGATTTTTGCAGCTGCTTAATCTGTGAAGCCAGTGTATTTGATAAATTATTCAGGGCCTAGTATCAGCAAAGAGCTTTTAGTTAAATTAAAAACTCAACAGGTAGCTTTCAGTTTAAGTTTAAAACCCAGCAGTGAGCTTCTAGTTTAAATTTAATACTCTGTCAGGGCCTAGCAGCAACAAAGAGCTTTCAGTTTAAATTTAAAATACAGCAAATCAACCCAAGCAAGAGCTCTGTGAATCAACCACAAAAATGATCACAGATTACCTTAGAAGCATAATACAGGGTACTATGTAGCAGCCAGTTTTTAATAAGTCTTCTTTCCCTCCCTCCCTCCCTCTTTGACACCAACCCACCTCTAGGATAATCATAGCTTTATAGGTGCTTAAATCTCTTCTCTCAGATGCAGCTGTTTATCCTCATCAGGCACACATTAAGGACATGAGATTAATTAAGCTTTAGATGAACAAAGTACATTCAAATATTAGGTACAGTTTTGTTAGTATAAGTATCCTCAGCAACCCTTAGAAAGTAAAGAACTTAAATACCTAAACACAAGCTTAAAACTAAGATGCAGACAGCAGTCCAGCAGTGAGATGGGGGTTTTCCAATCTTTTGCAATGAGTATCACATGTATGATTTCCTCCCAGTTGGTGAGGGGTCCTACATGTGCACTAGGTGCAAGGAGCTCTTTGCTCTCAGGGAATGAGTCCGATCTCTGGAGACTAGAGTGGCAGACTTGGAGGACATAAGGAAGACAGAGAGGTACATGGACGAGACCTACAGGGATATAGTACTGAAGTCCCACCTCCAGTCTGGCCACATCCCTGTTAACATTGAGGAGAGAGGTCACATGACAGGAGAGCATTACCCTCACACCACCTAAATTCGGAAAGAGAAAACAACACTCTAGTAACAGAGCCTTTGAGTACCTTTCTCTGATGCTCTGGAACTCATTACCAGAAAATCTGAGAAACATAACTGACCTCTCCACTTTTCACACACAACTCAAGACTTTTCTTTTTATAGAACACTTTGGTAAAAATCAAGCAAATACATCAACCAACCCAACTCAATCCCACTACGATTCCTAAAACCTCACGCCATCAATTTCACTACTCACACACAACTCCACATCCCAACACACAAAAAAACCCCAGCACCCTTATATTCTGTACATAGTTCATATTGAATCATTTATATACTCTTAATTATTTGTTGATGTTTACTGATCGTGTATTTATCTTAGAGTTCTTTTTGCACATGTAATTACCACTTTGTTTGATGTAACTCAGTTGATTACTCAATATGGTGGTATCAAAATCACAAAAATAAATAAATAAATAAAATAAACTTTGTCTTTGACCTGTTGGTAGTGCTCCTTGGTCTTCATGTTGCATGCTTAGTGATGTTGCAGATTCAGGGGTCTTTCAGAACAGGTATATTTATACATGCATCATGTGATAGATGATCATGTGACACTAATGACAACTATTTACATGATTTCTGAGGTTAATTGGCTGGACCATTTCTTATTTAGGGATTTCATAACAAAGGGATGAATACATACACACTCACAACTTTTCAGGTTTTACTTGGTTTTTGGGTTTTTTTTATATGTACAAGATATTTTGTTGTCATTCCACTTCACCAATTTGGACTATATTGTTAGATCCATCACCTAACATCCAAATGAACCTCTATTTTCATTCCAGGTTATAATGTGAAAAAAATAGGACAAAAAATGAAGGGATGAATACTTTCACAAGGCACTATAGCTGGTACATATCTGAATAACTTGGTCCTAAATTGCAATCCAGATAAGTGCTGGAAGACTATCATGCTGATCAGATAAGTGCCTACACGTATACAGATAGTACCACGCAGACAGGGTATTCATAAACAGCTCCTTCCTGGGTGGCATTGAATAAGATGGAAGAGTACTGGTTAGAGCAGTGGGCTAGAACTAGGGAAGGCCCACGGTTATTCCGTATGATAGTGGGCTAGTCATTTAACCCTCCATTGTATAAGCTACAGACTTAGATTACAATCCCTTTGAGAAAAGTATCTACTATAACTGAATATATCTTAACTTGAACTCCTGAGGAAAAGGTGTGATCTAAGCCTGATATCCAAGCAATACTGTTGACCTCTATGGCATCTGAATATCAGGCCCTCTCTTTTCTATCTTTTAACCAATCCACCATAGGACACTGCCTCTTATTCATTGACTTTCTAATTTTCTCAAGAATCTCTCATGAAGGATCTTGTTAAAGGGATTTCTGAAAATTCAGGTGCATTATATCAACCAACTCACCAGTTTATCTGCCTGTTTATTCACACTTTCAAAAAAAAAATGTAGCAGATTATTGAGGCAAGACTTCCCTTGGCTAAATGTATGTTGGCTTTCTGCCATTAAACCATAACTATATGTTCAGTAATTTTGTTCATTATAATACTTTCTAATATTTTGCCAGACACTGACATAAGGATGAAACAATGATTGCCAGTGAGATGTGAATAGAGATATGAGAAAAATTGTATTACCAGGTCAGACCAGGCCAGGACCATGTAAATCTCTCTAAGACCCTCCGTGCTGCAACATGGGGTGCCCCATGCCTCCAGGGCATAGAGGACATTCTCATTTGCTGGCCAGGAGCAGGGTCTTAGTTCGTGAAAGTTGGGATTTCAAGTGGCTGACATGTTTGTATTTTTCTGATTTGGAATATTATTTTGCATAGGCGTACATGTGTACTGGAAGCATGTCAATGTGGTTCTGCAGAGGGTGCGGCACCAGCATAGATGGGTATGTGCATTTTTTTCCCATCACAATTGAATTTACACATTCAACGTATATGTGAAGGTCCAAATACATGCAGATATCCACGTGCAGTCATCCATTGACCCCTAAGGAATTTTCCATGTCTACCTGGCCTTTGACAGAGGCAGGGTCGGCCCATCCACTAGATGAGCTAGGCAGCTGCCTAGGATGACCGGCCCGGGTGGTGGCTTTATGCCACTGATTTGTTGTCCATGACAGGTCATGTGCTTCGGCACATATGACCTGCCACCTCTGATCTCCCTCCGATGCAACTTATTGTAGCAGGAGGATCAGAAGAGGCAGGTCATTTGTGCTGAAGCACATGGCCTGCCGTGGCAACAAAGCGGCAGCACAAAGCTGCCATTTTTAAAATACTGCCACCGCCACCTGACTCCTCCCCAGATGGAATTGGGAACAATGGGGGACAATGGCACAGCTCAGCAAGGGGTGGGGGGGGGGTGAGGCTTGGCAGGGACGCGGCATGGTTTCATGTAGAAGGGGCGGTGCGGCGTGGCCAGGGTTTCTGCTAGGGTGGCCAGAGGGATCAATGTTGTCCAGTATTTATGATCGCAGCTGCACATCTTTGCTGCTACTTTGTATTTCATTTTTCTATGTGCATGTTCCACCATTTCACAATGCAGTGGCAATGTACACATGCACACATAAAAAAGAAAAATCATTGTGGAAGGGCAGAGATATGTCGATTTTAGAAGAGGCACACACATGCAAACTCTCTCTTCTAAAACTGACATAGATTTTCAGTTGTTTTCACTTCCACATCCCATCCACACCCTAAACAACCTTTCTAAAATGTGCCTTCATATTTTTAAAAATAGATCTGCTATTGATGGCCACTACTTAGACATATACAGGGTCATTCTGAACAATGAATAGAGGGGATGGACGTCCATCCCCTCTATTCATGGCCTTTCCCAGCCCCGTCCTCCTTCCCCATGCATTGTACAGGGAAGTTAGACGGGGTGGGAAAGGGGAGGATCGGGGCGGCATTAGGGCGGGCAGTGGGCAGTCGCTGGCCCCGGACATACAGGGCCAATTTTAATGTCGGCCTATACGTCTGTGGCTGGCAACTTGAACGGGGAAGTCATAACTTCCCTGATTCAGCAGGATTGGGGCTGGGAAGGGGTGGCAGGAGGCAGAGAGCATTCTCCGCAACCCGACCATGGCCTTGGGAGGCTAGATCATGGGTTAGGCTGCGGAGAAAGCAATTTGGAGGCCAGCGGCCAGAGATTGTGGCTTTTAAATAGAGCCATGGTGCCATGGCAACCGGACGCCATGGCACTGTGACTCCATTTAAAAGCCCTGACTGAGTTAGTTGGGCAAGGCCTATATGTGCAGGCCAGGCTGAATGTACAGGCTGAATGTACAGGCCTGATCGCAATTCTGATCCTGCAGGGCTAGACATGCCCCACGGGATCTGAATCGCGACACCCTCTATATGTCCGGTTCAGACTGGGCATACAGAGGGTTTATACGTCCGGGACAGAATCGGGCCTATAAGTTATACATTCAATTGCATGCTTATTATTTTGTACCCACACTTGCTCTGTCACAAACCATGCCCTTTCTTCAAATTTTACAAATAAAATGATCAGTTATACATAGCACCATCAGATTTGTTAAAAAAAAATAACATTTATGCACTGGATGCCTACATGTATTGCTAAAATATTTTTGATTGTTGACTTCTTATCGTTTGGCACAATGGCACATTTCCCCTTCCACCACTAGCAGATCCAGGCTTGTCTGTGTGATAGATTTTGTGGGACTGAATAAGACGAAACAGTAGGCCATTAGGAAAAGTGTGGGAATGTTTATGATGTGTTTGTTGTAGGAAATGGTGTATATGAGGTTCATATGTGTCTGAAGTGTGAATGCTTTTTCTAGAAATGAGGGTATTGCTTGAGAATATGTTTGTATGTCGGGGGTGTAGATGTTTTTGTGAGAATGTGTGAGTGTTGAAATGTGTCTGTGTGTGTATTTTGAGTTGGTGATTTTCATGGCTGTATGTCAGGGACCGGGCTGACCTAAGGGTTTCTGCCACCCTAGGCAGAAACCCTGGCCGGGTCACCCCTACTAAGCCACATCACTGCCCCTTCAGCTGACGCTTACGCCACTTCCATCTCGGGGGGGAGGGGGGAAGGGGCAGCAACAGTATTCCAAAAGGCAGCGGGTTTTTGCTGCCGCTTTCTTCCCTTTTTGAAATACTGCTACTGCCATCTTCCCCCTCCCCCCATGATGGAATAGGCGGCAGCTGGGGTGGGGAGAGAGGCTGGTAATGTGTGCCGCCACCGCTGCCCACCCAGGATGGCTGCTCTAGGTGGCCAACTAGCTCTCCTAGTGGACAGGCTGGACCTGAAGGGACGCATATATTAGGGCAGGTTTAGCTGTGTTGGGAGGGTGATAATAGTTGTGCAAAGTTGGTATTGGCTGTAGGGGTGTGTATGTACAAGGTGAGGTGGAATGTGGTAGAGGAATGTTTGTGTATATGGAATGTGGTGTATATATGGGAGGGTAGTTGGGTAGAGGTAGTTGGGTAGAGGATGCATTGATTGTGGGGGCATGTAGAGTATGCAGTGGGTGGGGGGGGTGTATATAGTGGGTGAAGGGTGTAGGGTATGGAGTATGTGAGAAGGGGATTTCAAGTGTTTCAGGGGGGATGTATGAAGAGGAAGTATGTAGAGACCAGTGTGTTCATTGAGTGGGTTTATTGAGGTAGAAATCCAGGCAGGGATGAGAGCTGGAAGGGTTAAGTGAAAAGGATACACCCCTCTTGGTGAAGTCATACCCTGGTACATGCTTGTCCCTCCCCTATTCCTTTGTCCTGCTGCTCTCTCTGTTTGCTAGAGATAACTTCTCTTCCTCCGCTTCGCTAGAGATAAGAGTACAGTAGACTTTCTCCAATCGGGACTATACTGTAATAAAGTGACCAATCATGAAGAAATGCTGTAATAACCTGATAAGAGGTCTATATAATCTCTCTGAGCTCTCTGGTGGGGGCCCAGAATTTGGAAAAACTATTTTCTCTGTGTCTGTGCACATTAAACTGTTGTTTCCTTCTAAGACTCCTTGGGTGTTTCTTTCTTCACTCGTTTATCTGCTACATTTTTGGTTCCCTGACCGGCTGAGACAGCGAGATAAGAAAGAAAAGGCTATCTTGCTACCTCTAGGTTCAATCGGTTTGAGCCGGGCTGCTGGCGAATGCAGGAGGGAATACAAGGCACCACCAGACTAATCGTTCTGGAAAGTATTGCTTCCTGAATCGCCTCTGCCACTGGCTTTCTCCGACAGACACCTATGAACCCGCTCTGGGGTCTAGGAAACAGCCCATTCAACTCTGGAGGACATCTGAGTGGGGTAAGTGATAACGGGGGTCTGTCTCTATCTGCAGTTCAGAAAAATCGGTCCTTGCTACAGGGAGAAGGAGAGCTTGATCACCTCTCGAGGGAATCGCCCCAGTACCCTGAGCTGAGCGGAAACCGCGTTCCTAATAGTTAGACTGCTTTGTAGGGAATTGGGAGCTGTCTATGGTTGGTCTGTGCTTGATTTATGTGTTTGGCACAAGCAGAAGCTTGTGCAGTGAGAATAGACTCCTGATTAGTGCAGTTCCTGGCCAGGCGACTGCGCCCAGGTCGGGGAAAAATGGTGAAAGCGCCATTTTATTAGGGTGTAGTGAAAGCGCCATTTTGTTAATTACCCTTCTTGAGACTAGAGCAGCCGGATTCCTGGCTGTCTGCATTCCTTTCCCTCTGTGTTTTCAAAGTCTGGAAGAAAGATATGGGGGGATCAGAGACAAAATGCACCCCTTAGAGTGTATGGTAAGCATTTCAGGAAGGGATTCTTTGCAGATTATGGTGTTCGTATGACTCCTGCCCTGTTAATGAAATATTGCCAGAGGGAGTGGCCCAACTTTAACATTGGTTGGCAGCCTGAAGGAACCTTTGATTATGACTTGGTTAGCCGAGTGCACCAAGTTGTGGTAACTAAACATCCTGATCAATTCCCTTATATTGATTCCTGGCTGGATGTTTGTCAGCAGAGACCTAAATGGCTCAGGAGATGTCATGAGGAAAACTGCCGCATACTTTTGTCTCGTAGCCCACAGGAAATGCAGCCTAAATTAAAATTACAATTGCCCGCTTTAGTACAGGAGCCAGAGACAGAAGAATTTCCCCCTTTCCTCCTCGCAGGCAGATTTATGTGACTTCAGCTAGGTTGGCAGTCTCAGCAGGGAATTCGGCTAGTTCTCCCCCACCCCTCTCAACAGATACTACATTCTCTGACAGTCAGTGAGGGAAGCATACAAATGCCAATTTCAGATACAGACCTGCCCAGCACTTCAGAAAGTTCCCTGAGTCCCAGATCTGAAGAAGGTCAGTTCCATGTTCATACACCCCCCCCCCCCCGTACTAGAGCACTGCGACTTCAGGAGAGATCACCGCACAATACGTGTTAGCAAACAGACTCCAGAAGTTAGTCTCCACCTACCCCTACGAGAGGCTCGAGGACCAGCTGCCTTTAATGCCCAGGGAGAACTTGTGGAAGGTCCCCCAACTTTTGTGTATGTACCTTTTTCTACAACCGACTTGTTGAACTGGAAAACTCATTATCCATCCTTTTTTTTTTTTTTTTTTTTTTTTTAATTTTATATTTAAGTTTCCAATACAACAATTGAAAAAGAATACAAAGAGAAAAAAGGGGGGAAATACGAAATACACAAGAAAATAAACCACATATAATCCCAATAACATATTCATATTCACCCCATTTAGTTAGACCCCATACTTAACAAACCTCAAAATGGTTCCAAACTTAAGAAATTTAAACAAAGAAAAAGTGGGAAACCCCCACTATCATATGAGCATAGATCATATTAATGGCTGCCAGTACAGGAGCTACCCTGCCCCCCCAGCCTCCCTCACCTGAAGAAAATCAATAAGTTGTTTGGGCTCGAAAAAAAGAAAATGTTTAGACTGATATAAAACATCACATTTACAAGGATACCGCAATTTAAATTGAGCACCCAAGGCGACAGCTCTCTGGCGCAAAGCCAAAAACCCCTTACGCCTCTGCTGGGTGTCCCGAGATAAATCTGGAAATACAAGTATTTTAGAGCCCAAAAACTGGGAAGAAGAAATCCTGCGGAAATAAAGTCTAAGGACAGCATTGCGGTCGGATTCAAATGCAAAACCTACTACCATAGTTGCTCTGCTTGTCACAACCTCTAGGGAACTCTCTAAGAAATCAGATAAGCCCATCGGGCCGTCCCCAACAGGGACCCCAGACCCCTCACCTTTAGACTCAGAGGAAATTACAACATATTGAGCTTTAACAATAGGGGGTAAATTATCCTGAGGCATCAGTAATACTTCCATAAGATATCTACGAACCAAAACTAAAGGGTCCAACAGAGGGGATCTGGGGAAATTCAAGAAGCGGAGATTATTCCTCCTCAATAAATTGTCCATATATTCAAACCGCCTCAAAGAAATTAAACGGTCCTTGGCAATAGTCTCACCCAAAACTTCATTATCCATCCTATACTGATAAACCTCAAGCTATGATAGATTTGTTTTCGTCTATTATTCAGACCCATCGTCCAACTTGGGCAGACTGCCGTCAGCTCCTTTTAACCTTACTCAGTACCGAAGAGAGATACCGGGTGACTCGGTCAGCCATGAAATGGTTAGAAGAGAACCCTCAGGTGAAAAGGATCCCCAGCAAGCAGCGCTGAGAGACTTTCCTGACCTAGAACCCCACTGGGCTGCAAACAGTGATACAGGCCGCCTTGCACTGGATCGCTATCATCGGGCTCTCCTGGAAGGCCTTAAAAAAGGGGGCCAGAAAGCGATGAATGTGGGGAAAATATCTGAGATCCTGCAAACCCCTGATGAGAGCCCTGGCCAGTTTTATGAAAGACTCTGTGAATCTTTCCGTGTTTGCACTCCATTTGACCCCGAAGCACTTGAAAACCAGCGGATAGTGAATACAGCATTTGTGGGACAATCACAGGGGGACATTCGAAGGAAACTTCAGAAGCTTGAAGGTTTTGCTGGAATGAATATAACCCAGCTGATGGAAGTTGCTATGAAAGTATTTGTGAACAGAGATCAGGAGATGAAGCATGAGTGTAAACGAAAGATGAAAAAGAAAGCTGATATGTTAACAGCGGCGCTAGTTGAGAAAGGACAAGGAAAGTCAATGTGAGAACCGAGGGGCTGAGGCTGGGGTAGAGAAACCCAGCGCAAATTGATGGAGCGAAGACCATTGGAACAAGATCAATGTGCCTATTGTAGAGAAATGGGCCACTGGAAAAACGATTGTCCCAAAAAAGGCGGCCAAAATGATGCAGGAAGAGGAAACCGTGGTCGACCAGCATTCCAAGGGCGAGTTGAAGGAGGAAGATATACTCGGAGACCAGTTGAGGATGCCGGCAAGGAGCGTGAGGGTCTAGTGGGATTCATTGGATTGACCGCTATGGACCAGAAGCAGGATGATCATGAATAGGACAGACCGGGCTCGCAGATTCTTCTCGGTCCCCATGAGCCCATGGTCACAATCAAAATCGTGGACCAGCAAATACCATTTATGGTTGATACTGGGGCAGAGCATTCCATTGTGTCCCAACCACTAGCAAGTGCTTCCGAAAAGACTGTCACAGTGGTGGGGGCAACTGGAAACCGGGCAGTCCAGCCCTTTCTCCATACCCGAGTCTGTGAAGTAGGCGGACAACAAATCACCCATCAATTTCTGTACATGCCCGAGTGTCCAGTACCACTTCTGGGCCGGGATCTCCTATCAAAGCTACATGCCCGGATCTCCTTTATCCCCACAGGAGAGGCTAAAATGGTTTTGGGGCCTCCAGTATCAGATTCCAGGGGAAGAAGAGTGGCGGCTGTACTCCCAAGCTGATTGGCAACAACCCCTCCCATCAGAACTGCAAAACTACCCTGGGGTATGGGCAGAAGGTAATCCTCCCAGCCTTGCCCGGAATATTCCGCCTACTATAGTGGAACTAAAACCAAACGCCTGCCCCATCTGTGTTAAGCAATGCTCCCTGCCCCGAAGAGCTGTTGAGGGCATTCATAAACATCTCCAGCGATTACTCGAATTTGGACTCCTGAAACCATGCCAATCACCTTGGAATACCCCTTTGCTGCCTGTTAAAAAACTAGGTACTAATGATTACCGACCTGTACAGGACCTACGGAAGGTCAATGAAGCTGTTGTTACCATCCATCCTGTTGTGCCAAACCCTTACAATTTACTGAGTTTGATTCCTGCACTAGCAACCTGCTTCACTGTTCTGGACTTAAAGGATGCCTTTTTCTGCTTGAGATTGGCCACTCCTAGCCAGCCACTGTTTGCATTTGAATGGGAAGACACTATTACTGGCAGTAAGGGTCAATTGACATGGACACGGTTACCCCAAGGATTCAGAAACTCCCAAACGCTGTTCGGGGATGCACTTAGGGGTATGTTTACTAAACTGCGTTAGTGCAATTTGCGTTAGGAGCCGCGTTAGTGGAAGGAAAGCCAAAAAAGGACATGAGCGGTACATCGTAACCGATAACGCGCAGTTGCGCGCGTTATTGCGCGTCGCGCAGCAACGATCGCTACAGCGCACGTGCTACTGCGCGCAAGCTTAAGAGAGCACGCAGACACCCAACTACAGAAACAGCGCTGTAGCACAATGGTTACTACACAGACTGATGGTACAAGGGTCATGGGTTTGATTCCCCAGTGTACCTAATGAAGAAGGCTGGCGGAGGCATCATGTGCAACCCTTTGAAGGCCTACTATAATATTTTATCCACATTCTGCAGCTGGGTTAATGTTTGCACATGTCAGGAAAATTGTACCCGTCGTATCCAATATGTTCCAATAGTGACGTTCCCTCTGGCATGGTCATGTATGCTATACCATTTGAAAGGAATATATAGGCAGAGGTTTGGATCCCGAAAGTACTGGGCTTGGCCTGGAAAGGGTTAAGTAGTGGGCTGTGAGGAAGGTTACTTGTACCTGAATAGTGCTGCCAACAAACACACCCTCACAATGGCGTAACCTAAGGTGACACATAAGGCACCCTAGAGGGCACTCCATAGGGCACATTATAAAGTGCGCTGTCTGCCAAGGCACCCTATAATGTCCCCTATAGGACACCATATAAGGCACCTTATAAAGCGCTTTATAGGGCGCCGAATAAGGCGCCCTATAGGGCGCCTTATGAGCCACCCTAAGGGGACAGTACCCTGAGGGTGGTCTTGCTGGCAGAACTAATATACAATAAAAACAGACAATGCCTAAGACAGCCCTATTGATGAACCCCACTGTGGGTTTAGGACCCATGACCTCTGGCTCCACAGGCAGTGTAGTAACCAGTGGGCTAGAGCTGCTAAAAAAACAACTGGCTGGCTACAGGAGGACTGCACGGCACCACACCCACATTCTGCTGTGGTTACCAGGATAGGGTTAACCCACCCGTACCCATGATGCACTGCACATGCAAATCAGAAGTCGAGAGATGGGCACAAGAGCGGGTATGCACCCCCATAGCACCTCGGCCCTGTAGGGGTGACAGACCGTGTGTGGCACTGCCACAGAGTAGCCACAGACACTCACATTGCGCGGGTACAGTGCCCACCCTGAGGTTGAGGTGACGCCCCCAGCACCAGGTCCACAGCACCTTTCATGGCTGAGATACACTATGCTGCAGGTCCCCATCAGTGTGTGATAGGTAGCTCCGTTAGACACACCTAGGATACATCTGTGCCCTGCTGTATGCCTCGGTCATGTCTAGTCCTTATGGGTGATGATGCACTCAGAATAGTGCATATCCTGTATTGGTGCCAAGGTTACCAGCTGTAGGTGAAGGGGGGAGGGGGGTGTATGGACCCATGGGCAGATCAATGACCACCGCACAACCTACCCTCTGGGGCTTAGGGTGGGAAACAGGGTCACCCACCAATCAATCCACACTCTACCCCCCTGCAATGGCAGCGGTAGAGGGGACCAGCAACAGCAGTCCTGCTGGGGAACAGACAGAGCAGTACACATTCATAACACAATAGCAGACAGATGGCAGTCCTGGATATGCTCAGTTGCCCCCCACCATTATCTGACATTCCCCATCAGCAGGCCTCCAGCTGCTGCACCCTGCAAGGTGTTCCAGCAAGACACATACTAGCTGCAAACAGTCCACCAGCTAGTCCATAGTGCATGGTCCTGGAGGAGCTGCATGTACCCAGAACCCAGGGGATGGCAGCATACACACCAAGCAGACAAATCAGTGATTGGGCCCCAAAAAGAAACCCATATATAGCACTGTGGGGGAACCTAGCCATGCCATGGTCACTACTCAGTCAGGGCGAGAGTGACCTCCCAGCAGGACATGCTGTGGCCACTCTGTCTGTGCAGGTGGTACCGGGCACTACAATATCCGAGCCATTGCCCTATGCCCAGCGCAGATGCGGCCAGGCCAGGCCACCCTATCCAGGCTATTCCCATGGTACCTTGCTCCTCATTATGCACATTGGCAGGCCAATACTTGGAACAGTGCTAGCAGAGTGGGCTGTGGAGGGTGTTGGAAGCCACCACACACTGGATAGACAGACACACACTCCCCACACCTATGCCAGCATAGTGCAACTATAGAGGTGTTGGGCAGCCCAGGCCACCACACAAGTCCTGAGCACAGTGCAGGCATGGCTATAGTACGCAATACTGTAGGAGTCACTCCCCAGGTTGGTAAACACTGTCAGACACATGACTTGCAGCACACTCCACATACATCAGAAAGGTTGCTATGATGCAGCTCACTCAGACACTTGTACCTAACCTAGGAATTGCTATCTGCCAGTAATCCTAGCAACCTTTTGATAGATGTGTACCATATTCCCAGGTTTAGGGTGGCATTACTTAGGTATGCAAGTGCTAGTATTGGGAGATGCACGAAGAGTCCACAGTCCTGCCTCTCCAGAAGGCTGTGGATAATGGGGTCTGTGGGTGCAGGTGTGTCTGCCCCTGTTGGCTGCTGCTTTATGGCAGAGGTTCCCAACTCCAGTCCTGCGGTGCCAAACACTGTTCGGGTTTTCATGCTGACCCTCATGAATATGCATGAGATACATCTGCATACCATGGTGGTGGCGCATAGAAATGCAGCACAGGCATCTTTATCAGAGGCAGCATGGAACTGGATTGGTGTTTGGCCCTCCAGGACTGCATTTGGGAGGCTCTGCTCTAGGCAATGTGCATATTTATGGTGTCTGTGCTCTGTAGGGTAAAATGTTGGTGTTTTGGGCATGTTTACGTCATCTGCAAGAACGGTTCTACCTGTATAAGCACGTTATAGTAGTGGGTAAAATATGAGGACTGGGTTGGCGGAAACCACAGCTGGGACTTGAACCTGTGTCCTTCTGCTTCTGAATACAGTGGTTCTGTGCACTGCACCACCATGTTCTCACAGAGATGGTGCATTCCCTGGTGATATCATGACTGTTGGTCAGACAGGGCCTGTCTGTTGCAATGCATGGCACCCACCTACACAGGGCTAGGCCACGGTCTGCTCCGGGCAGCTGCCACTGCCCCCTCCACCACCAGTATCCCTCAGCCACCATGCTGACATGCCCTTCTGCTGGTGGAGCTGGTGGTGTGCGGTCTCAGGCCATCCAGTGTGCAGGTAGGCGGCCGCCTATGGTGCATGTTCTGCGGTAGGGGTGCCTGCATAGACATCCACGCTCCCCCCCCAGCCCCGCCTGCCAGTGTTCCATGCCCTTGGGGGTTGCTGTTGGATACTCTCCCCTGTGACGCTTTGGGAGACACACTCGTGCCCATTTTGGGCCCTCATCAGTTGCTGTCTGGCTCTACTGTTTACGCATTCCTATGGGCCAACTGAGCATCACCCTAGTCCCCACTGTGGCCCAGCTGCGCCACTGCATGTGCCGTCTGCAGCCCTCTGTATCCCCTTTTCCAGCATCTGCCCCGTTGCCCTTTCCGACATGCCCGCCCTGATGTTGCGGGACATGTGCACGCCATAGGAACCCTGTCCGATGGTGGGGAAATCCCTGAGCAGCGCTATTTCACTGTGGGCCCATGCGCCTTGTATGGGGACGGAGTATGGACCCTTCCACGAATTACATCTGTTCTATGGGGCTTACTCGTGGGGGGGGGTTGATGTTTCTCATTGCTACCACTATTGGCCAGCTTGGTTGTTGTTTTTTCCAGTTTGTTGGGGTCATTTTTGGTGTTTCTGTGCCCTTTTGTTCTGTGCACATGTATCACACGTATCACCTTTTTTTGGTTTCCCTGCCTAGGCTGTACATTGCTGAAACGTAAATGGTTTCTCTCCCCTTTAAAGTGCTTTTACCGGTAGGTTTTCATTCGCGTTGGAATTCAGCTCTGAAAATCAGCGCATTAGCCTCTCCCCTCCCACTCTCCGCCCATTGACCCCTTCTCTCCGCCGTCTCTCCACCTTCTGCGGTGTTTTACCGCGCCGCAGAGCATTACGCGCGTTAGCGCGTGATAGCGCGCGCTATAGCGCGTTTACGATCGTTAATGCGCCACCGGCCTCACACCGGCCTCACACCACCATCAGTGCAAGCTCCCCCGATCGGGGTAGAAGCGCCTGAGCAGGAAATCGTCCCACTCAGAAGCTCCTGCCCAATCGGAGCAGTGGGAGACCTACAAAAGGAAGGCTTCTTCGGCGTGCCCATGCTCCCCACCACCAGCCTCACACCGCCATCAGTGCAAGCTCCCCTGATCGGGGTAAAAGTGCCTGAGCGGGAAATCGTCCCACTCAGAAGCTCCTGCCCAATTGGGGCAGTGGGAGACCTACAAAAGGAAGACTTCTTCAGCGCGCCCGTGCTCCCCACCACCGGCCTCACACCGCCATCAGTGCAAGCTCCCCTGATCGGGGTAGAAGCGCCTGAGCGGGAAATCGTCCCACTCAGAAGCTCCTTCCCAATCGGGGCAGTGGGAGACCTACAAAAAGAGGGCTTCTTCGGCATGCCCACGCCTGAGGGCCTCGCCAGAGGGCCCTTTGGTGTGGCCCTTAGGCGCGGCACAGAGGCAGGCACAGAAAGAACAGAACAGACCCACCTACAAGACCCACAGGAGTCACAAAAAACTCCGGAACCAACAAATCAACAAGAGCAGCTCAACCCACAGAAACAACCACAGAAACCACCACAAAAAAGCTACAGAAGAAAAGCTACAGCCCCAGGACACACAGGTTCACCTACAAGCCATGTCACCCTTCCTAGCCCCAATTTACCTTCTAGTACCATTCCTAACCCTACACCCGTCCACCACAGACACACTCTCCAACCATCCCTTGCCAAACATCACAACCATACAAACCAAAAACACCAACAACCCCAACCCCGCTACATGGGGCGAAACCCACATACAACCCACACCAATCCACACCCCCAACATCCTAAACAGCGGCCCTCTCTCCAGATCACTGATAAACGCTCGATCAGTCAGAAACAAATACCACATGCTCCAAGACCTGATCACAACCCAAAAGATTGACATCCTATGCATAACGTAAACTTGGCTAACAGACACCGACACTGTGCTCATGAACCAACTAACACCGAATGGATACAGTCTTCACCACTGCTCTCGAACACACACCAGAGGAGGAGGAGTAGCCATCATCGCGAAAGCCTACCTCCACCTCAGGAATCATGCCTCAGAAACACCAATGAAGCAGACATACTCACCCTCAATAACAAGCACCTCTCCATATGCCTGATCTACCGAGCACCCACCTCAAGCACTGACCTATCGGGTATACTACAACACATATCGGAGAGCACCATCTCCACAAAAGAACAAATAATCCTCGGAGACTTCAACCTCCCATCACTCCAAGACAAACATGCCGAAGCCTTCACCAATGCCATGGAAGCAATGAACCTGGCACAGATCATACACGAACCAACACACGAAAAAGGGAATACACTTGACCTCATATTCCTAAACTCCCAAAATGCCACCACATACAAAAACTTGCAAGAACTGTAATGAAATACAATGCAGTCAGCGAACGCTTAATCTCTATTCGTCTACGAGGAATGCCTATCAACACAACTATAATTCAAGCATATGCCCCAACAACAGCTGCAGAAGAGAATGAAATTGAAGAGTTCTATGAACAAGTACAAGCTGAAATTGACAGAACATGCAAACAGGATATCCTGATAGTCATGGGTGATTGGAACGCAAAGGTTGGCAACAAAGAAGAAGACAAAGTAGTTGGAAAATATGCACTTGGCAACAGAAATGAAGCTGGAGAAAGAGTGATAGAATTCTGCAAGACCAACGATCTATTCATCTCGAACACCTTCTTCCAGCAACACAAGCGGCGACTGTACACATGGACTTCACCCAATGGATTGTATAAAAATCAAATTGACTACATCTGTGGAAGTCAACGATGGAAAAGCTCTATAACATCAACAAAACCTGGAGCTGACTGTGGTACAGATCATCAACTACTAGTATGCAAACTCAAGCTAAAGCTGAAAAAGAGCAAACCACTCATGAATGCAGCAAAATATGACCTTGAGAATATACCACTGGAATTTAAAGACTGCCTGCAAAATCAATTTGCTGCTTTAGATACAAATGATAGAGTTCCAGAAGAGTTATGGAATGACATCAAGAAGGTTGTGTTGGAAGAAAGCGAGAAGTCTCTACAAAAGGTGAAAAAGCAAAAACGGCCAAAATGGATGACGGAAGAAACTCTGAAAATTGCCCAGAAACGCAGAGAAGCTAAAGCCAGAGGAGAAAGAAAGACAATCACAGAACTCAACAGAGATTTCCAACGTGCAGCAAGACAGGACAAGGAAAAGTACTACAATGATGCATGCAAGGAAATAGAAGCAGAAACTATTAGAGGAAGAACAAGATCAGCTTTCCTAAAGCTACGAGAGTTAAAGAAAAAGTTCCAGCCTCGAATTGGAATGTTACAAGATGCTCAAGGTTCTATGTTGAATGATGCTGAGAAGATCAAGAAAAGATGGAAGGAATATACAGAGTTTTTATATGATATTTATTTTCTCTTATATACCGTGCTATTCTGCATCAGTGTGGTTTACATTGAACAAACTGAAATTACATTGAACAGGGCATTATAACTTGGAGATAACTATTTTACAGGGAACATGGGCTATGGAGGGTTAAGTGGCTTGCCCAAGACCACAAGGAGCACCTGTGGGACTAGAAACCCCAGTCCTTCTGGCCCAAGATTGCTGTCCTCTAGTGGAATTTGAACCCCTGACCTTCCAGCCTGAAGTACCTTGCCCCAACCACTAGGCCACTCCTCCACACTTGATAAAGATCAAGTGGACCAACAGCCGTTTCAACCTGTACCTTATGATCTGGAACCATTGGTGATGAAAGAAGAAGTTGAAGCAGCATTGAAAGCCTTATCAAAGAACAAAGCACCAGGCATTGATTGCATTCCCATAGAAGTATTACAGCAATGTGATGCAGCTGTTACCATACTTACAAGGCTCTGCCAAGAAATATGGAAGACAGCATCATGGCCAACTGACTGGAAAAGATCTGTGTTTATACCAATACTAAAGAAAGGTGATCCAACTAACTGTGGAAATTATCGCACAATCGCTCTGATCCCACATGTCAGCAAGATTCTACTGAAGATTATTCAAAAGAGACTACAATCATACCTGGAACAAGAACTACCTGAAGTGCAAGCAGGGTTCAGAATAGGGCGAGGAACGAGAGACATCATTGCGGATGTGAGATGGATCCTTGAAAAGACTAAAGAATACCAAAAGGATATCTATTTGTGCTTTATCGACTATAGCAAAGCTTTTGACTGTGTAAACCATGAGAAACTCTGGGCCACATTAAGAAGCATGGGTATACTAGAACACCTGATCGTTCTCTTGCACAATCTGTACATTGATCAAGAAGCAACAGTTTGAACAGAACAAGGAGAAACAGAATGGTTTAAAATAAGCAAAGGTGTAAGACAAGGCTGCATACTTTCCCCCTACCTGTTTAATTTATATGCAGAACAAATCATCAGAGAAGCAGGATTGTATGAAGACAACAGAGGTGTGAAGATTGGTGGAAGGCTCATCAACAACCTTCGCTATGCTGATGATACCACATTACTGGCGGAAAGTGAAGATGATCTGAAACATTTGCTTCTCATAATCAAAGAACATAGTCTCAAAATGGGCCTGCACCTTAATGTAAAGAAGACAAAGATCATGACAACTGGCATAATCAACAGGTTCATCGTCGAAGGAGAAGAAATTGAAATCGTGAATAACTTTAACCTACTTGGATCAACTATCAAGAAAGAAGCAACAAGCAGTCAAGAAATCAGAAGATGCATTGCTCTTGGCAGAATGGCTATGAAAGCCCTAGATAAGATTCTCAAGAGCAGAGATGTCTCTCTCCATATAAAGATTCAACTTGTTCAAGCCATGGTATTTTCAATAACATCATATGGATGTGAAAACTGGACAGTGAAAAAGATAGACAGGAAGAAAATTGATGCCTTTGAATTATGGTGCTGACGGCAAATACTGTGTATACCATGGACTGCCCGAAGAACAAACCAGTCTGTACTAGAGGAGATCAAACCTAAGCTTTCTTTAGAAGCTCAGATGACAAGACTTCGACTTTCATACTTTGGACACATCATGCAGAGAGAGAGAGATCAATAGAGAAAGACATCATGCTTGGCAAGATAGAAGGTCAACGCAAAAGAGGAAGGCCAGCAATGAGATGGATCGATACAATAACAGCAGCTATGGGTACCAGTCTGTCAACAATAAGCTGCCTGACTGAAGACCGAACACAATTTAATATAGCTCTCCAGAGGGTCGCCATGAGTCGACTCCGACTCGACGGCACTTAACAACAACAACAACAAAACCCCAGAAATCACATGGTTACCATGGTCTGACCACTACTTCATCAACATATCCCACGTCTACCAACAAACTAACGTCAATGAGAATAAACATCATACAAGAAGATTCAAACCATTCATCAAAGAAGATTTCCTGGCACACACACTACCTAAACTCCAAACAAGCTCCACCAATATCAATGACCTAATCTAAAACTGGAATACCACAATCTCATCTGCATCCAGTGCAACAGCAAACAAGACCAAAACCTCCAGACATACCTTGACAAAAGCCCGATGGTTCACCCCCAACCTACGGAAATTAAAGACCAAACTCAGAAGAGCAGAAAGAAGGTGGAGAAAAACCAAAAAAGAGGACGACAAACCAAAATACATGTGTGAACTAGATGCATACCACACAGAAACTGATAAAGCAAAAAAGACCTACAACACAAAGATCATAAACACCTCAATAAACAAATCACAGGAACTCTTTGAGATTATCAAGAAACTAACAAAAGCACCCAACCACTCCGACCAACTACCGAACATCCCGCCAGAACTACTAGCATGCCAATCCCAGCAGCTTCAACAACCACAAAATCCACAACTGAATGCAGAGACGACGACAACTCACCCTACCAACATAGACACAGACTGGAGCACATTTGAAACAATCACAAAAGAAAAAATAGAATCAACCATCTCCCGCCTAAACACCACCACCTCTTCACTAGATCCCTGCCCTACAGAATGGATAAAGAAAACCAAAGTGGACTTAAGCGCACCACTAACCCACATTGTTAATCAATCCCTCAGACAAGGATGCATGCCAGACCTCCTCAAAACCTCAATCATCCGCCCAACCATAAAAAACCCCAACCTGCATCCCCTTGACTCCGCCTCCTTCAGACCTATAGCAAGTCTCCCGTTCACCGCCAAAATCATCGAGAAGATTGTACAGCAACAACTCCAAGACCACCTAGAGGCCAACAACATACTGGACCCACAACAACATGACTTCCATCCATTCCATGGAGTCGAGACCCCCATGACATCACTAATGAACACCCTCATCAAAGGCACACAGGCCAAGCACTCTGGATATGCTATGATCTTCCTGGACATATCTGCATCCTTCTACACCATCTCCCACAACATCCTCATACACAGACTCCAAGAAATTGGCATCAAAAATGTCGTACTTCAATGGTTCCACTCCTACTTAACCAATAGACAACAATTGATCCACACAAACATAGCAACCTCCCCCCCCTTTCAGCAACACCAAGGAGTACCCCAAGGATCCACACTATCTGCCATGCTCTTCATCATCTACCTGCAACCACTCTGCTCAATCATACGCGCCCACAACATCAACTACCACATCTATGCGGATGACATAATGCTCTATGGTCCAATCACAACCATTAACCCAATGAGCAAACACCTAGCAGACTGCTTCATAGAAGTCTCCAGCTGGCTACAAAAGAACAACCTATCCATCAACATAAAAAAAACAGAAGCCCTCATAGTAACCAAAGACCCAGACTTCACACCACCTACACACCTCAACATAGGAACCACACAAATACAAATTCAACCACACATAAAATACCTAGGAATCATCATAGACCAAGCACTCACACTCAAGCAACGGATCAAAAAAACTACTGGAATAGTATTTTACAAGGCAAAAACAGTACAACGCCTCAGAACTCTCATTGAACTGCAGGACTTCAGGACAGTCATGCAAGCCATGACACTCCCCCACCTGGACTACTGCAATATAATCTACCATGGTCTACCTGCCACCCACACCAACCCACCACGAACTGCCTTAAATACCACAAGAATTATCCAGAAAGCAAAAAAACAAGATCACATCACCCCAGTCCTGAGGGAGCTGCACATACTCCCTCTCAAAGCAAGAATCAAATACAAATCCACCCTACTCATTCACAAAACCCTCTACCAAACTCAGACTTCCCAGCTCCGCACCCTACTGCCCCAACCCACCCACAACAGAACAACCAGGCAAACCACCAGCAACTCCCTCACCATCCCCCAAATACGGACCAAATACAATCAACGGACCTGCAACAGAGCCTTCGAACTATACGCACCATCCCTCTGGAACTCTCTACCAAGTCATATCAGAAGCAATGGAGATCCCGTGACATTCAGGAAACAACTAAAAACCGTCCTATTCCAGGAATACCTCGGACCAGAAACAAGCACCCACCACTGACTACCCCACAGACCCCCTAACTCACTCCCCCGGCTCTATTCTCTAAGAGACTGATGTACATTGTCTATGTCTTTAATATCTGTTCATATCATTAGTGTTGGCCCCCCGGTGATAGCCCCAACCCCAGAGTTGATTATTGTCCCCCTCCCTTTAATGTTAAACCGCTTTGACCTGGTGAAAAGAGGGATATAAATACAGTTAAATAAATAAATACATTATTGGTTTACCAATGAGTGTATGACAAAGTACCAGAGCATGCTGTGTGCAAATCCTTGGGTTCACTTGGAGATAGTGAAAACACTCAATCCTGCTATCCTACTCCCTGTAGCACCTGGGCTACCTGAACATGATTGTATCCAGGTTATGGATGAAATGTACTCCAGCCGTCCGGATTTGAAGGATGTACCACTGGCCTCTCCTGATGTTCAATACTTTACCGATGGCATAAGTTTCGTGGAAGATGGACAGCGGAAGGCCGGATATGCTGTGGTCACTCCTGGAGTTGTTGTGGAGGCTGAGCCTTTACCCTTAGGGACTTCCGCCCAGAAAGCTGAACTCATTGCCCTTACTAGAGCCCTCCAGTTAGCTGCAGGTCTGAAGGCAAACATGTTCACTGATTCTAAATATGCATTCACTACACTCCATGCCCATGGGACCCTCTATAGAGAGAAGGGACTCATAAATTCAAGCGGGAAATCTATAATGTATGGGAGGGAGATTTTGGAGTTACTAGAGGCTGTGTGGGCACCATAAGCGGTGGCTGTTGTTCACTGCAAGGCACACCAACGAGGAGACACTCTGGTCATCCAGGGTAACCGCAGGGCAGATAGGGAGGCCAAGTTAGCAGCTCAGCAAGGAACAGTCCCAGTAAGTGTTCAAGCCCCCCTGTTTCCAATTCCTATGTCAGAGTGGGACCCACATTATACCAGGACAGAGATGGATTTCTTCAATCAGGAAGGGGCTACTCTCACTACTGCTGGGTGGTTGTGATTGCTGGGAGATCCATCCCGATGTGTTATCCCCGAGAGTCTAGCACCTGCTTTTGTCCGACGATTTCATGAGACCACCCACTTAGGCAAGACCTCCATGCAAACCATTCTACAGTCTTATTTCTATGTCCCACATCTGTCTGCCTTAACGGCAGCTGCAGCACGTCGCTGTCTCCAATGTGTCAGGAATAACCCCTGCCAAGGGCCTCTACTCCCAGTTTCCATACAGGCAGTTGGTGCTGCCCCTATGGAGAATATTGTAGTTGATTTCACTGAGTTACCCAGAGTAAGGGGTTATCGATATCTGCTGGTGATAGTATGTACATTTTCAGGATGGGTTAAGGCCTACCCCTGTAAAACAGAGACAGCCCGAGAAGTTACCAGTGCCCTGCTGAAAGAGATCATTCCCAGATTTGGCCTACCTCTTACAATAGGGTCAGATAATGGCCCTGCGTTTGTTGCTAAGTGCCTTCAAGACCTTTCTAAGGCCCTCCAGATCACCTGGAAACTTCACACTGCTTACCGCCCACAGAGTTTGGGAAAAGTGGAAAGGATGAACCGAACTCTGAAGCTCCAGGAAACTCTGTCAGGAAGCTCATCTTAAGTGGGAACAGGCTTTGCCAATAGCCCTTCTCCAGGTCTTGTCCTCCCCAACTCGGACCTTGGGAATATCCCCTTATGAAGTACTGTATGGTCGACCACCACCTATTGTTCAGGGCCTTAAGGGAAACCTAGAGTAGATAGGTAATGAACTTACGAGACAACACCTACTGGCATTGGGATCTGTTTTTCAGTCTTTGAACAGGTGGATACAAGAGCGACTGCCTATCTCTTTGTCAGAGCTGCTCCATCCCCACCAGCCGGGAGATCGTGTGTGGATTAAGGAATGGAAACGTGCCCTACCTGGAGAGGTCCTTACACAGTTCTCCTAGCCACACCGACTGCAGTCAAGGTTGCAGAGGTTACCCTGTGGATTCATCATACTCGTCTTAAGAAAGCTGCTCCTGACTTGGATGATAAGTGGACAGCGCATGAACATTCTCAGGATCCCTTACGCCTCATGCTGTGGAGAACCAGGGAACTGGCAGATAACGGAGCCCTGTGCTAGCTGCATACCGGAAGCTGGCTAGTCTACACACGGCAGAAGCTTTAGGAGTCATCTTCAGATACTGTTAGTGGGGCATAAGCTCCATGGTCGGTATGCACCTGCTCATGCTGACTTTTGTTCTGGCATTCATGTGGGGCCTTCCCTTGTTGGCCTCAGGAACTATAAATGTAGTAACACTACTTGCCGGGACTGCTTTGAATACTTTGGACTTTTGTGTACGCAGCTCATCGCAGCCTGGAGTTTTTTTTTTATCAGCATGCCCTATTGCTGTACCCACTACTTTGTGTGAAATGCAAACGTTTACTGTAATGCATAATCTGAACTGCAAACAGCCAAAGCTAAACTTTTCTACATTTTTCTACTTCATTGGTCCTCGTCCTACCTCAGCCTATTTTAACAAGGCCCCTTTTTCTTTACAGGTTGTCTCCACGCTTAAAGCTACAGATTGCTTTATTTTTGTAAATGCAACTAAAGGGGTTTTTAATGTGTCTAACACCGTATTATCATGCAAGTCTATTACAAAGGTATCTTATGCTTACTCAGAAATGTATCTTCCCTTAGGATGGTTTTTGTTATGTGGTAAAACTGCTTACACTTATGTTCCCATAAACGCTACTGGGGGCCCTTGTACTTTTGGCAGACTTACTACTGCTGCTTTCTCTCATACCCTAGTAAGGTTAGCTCCCACTCGCACTATCCTCGATCAAAACCTATGCCTCCCGGGGGGGCGGAGCCTGATGTCCAGCGGGATGGCCGCATAACGCTGAGGCTCCCGAGAGACCTACTCAGAATCCTGAATTAACACCTCATATTTTGGAACTTCTACTCTGACCTTGCCGGGGCACAGAGGTGAGATGGCGGGGACCAAACCTACGCGCCTGGAATTTGGGTCTCCAGCGGCTTCTCACGGCAAACGTTCCAAAACTGAACCTCCGTCTCCGCAGAAGGGGCCGGCCTCGTGCGAGGGCCCCGAAATGCAGCAGGAAATCCTCGTAGAGATCAGAGGGGTCAAAAACCTTGTGCAGGCAAACGGTGAAGCACTTCGAGCGCTGCGGGACGACTTTGGTGTGCTGCAAAGCAAACTAGAAGGGCTTTCTTCGCGTCAGGACAAAATGGAGGGCATATTGGACTCCCATGCGGCCCGGTTGTCCAAACTCGACAAAGTTGAACGACAGGTGCGGGCATTGCAGAAAGAGGTGGAAGATGGCAATAATAGAGCGCGTCGCAACAACATACGCCTCGTGGGCATACCGGAGGGAGCGGAATCGGGAGACATGAAAAAGTTTTTATGCAAAATCCTCCCTTCCTTGCTCCAAATCACCTTTACCAAAGATCTGGAGATTGATCGCGCTCATCGTGTACCCACAAACATAACGCTCAACAGGAAGACCCCGCGGCCTATCATTTTTCGACTATTGAGATATCAACACGTGGAGCAAATTCTAAGTGCCTCCCGGGCAAAGGGCCATATGGAGTTTGAGAGCCACAAGATCTCCTTCTATCCTGACTTGTCTAAACCCACAGTCGACCGTCGAAAGCGCCTTTTGGAATTCCGGCCGAGGCTTCAACAACTACAAGCACGCTACGGCCTGATGTACCCGGCCAAGCTCCGCGTCACGCTTCACAATCAGACACGAACATTCGAGGACCCTGATCTACTAGCGGAGTTTTTGGATTCCAAAGAAGCCGACTTGATGCGCTGACTTCCAGAATATTCTTGCAAGTCTCCTTATATCCGCTGTACCTGTTATATTGGATCTGCCGCAGCCTAGCGAAGAGTCTGGCGTGGGCAGTCTGTTGCCTTACTCTTGATGTACCTGTGACCCGACTTCATCTACCCACAGTAGCCTCGATGAGTATCAGAGACAGTGTTATTATGGACTCTGGTGTTTCTTTCCTTTTACCTGTCTTTTATTTCCTCTCCAGGGCCTCCTCCCGCAGACACATGGTCGCCATTTTCTTTGGGGGTTTTGCTTCTTCTCTAAGATACGTTGGTACATACTTTTCAATATGGGGTGTATTAGCCAGAATACTCGGTGATTGTGCCATTGTTGTACAGATTCTGCTTATGTTCCATGTTATCAGGTGCCCTTACTTAATATGTTTACTACCGATTGATGGCACCATGTAAGATTTTTTCATTGAACGTAAAAGGCATCAATAATCCGATAAAACGGAAGAAAATCCTAAGCTACCTCAATCAGGAAGCAGCGGATCTGATTTTTCTCCAAGAAACGCATTTAAATTCAAAGGAAACTCTTAAACTCAATATTAAACCTTACATGGTGGCCGCTTATTCCCCAGCTGTTTCTAAGAAATGTGGGGTTGCCATACTGGTTAGGAAATCTCTGCATGCTACTGTTATTGCGACCAGCGCAGATACAGGAGGTAGATGGTCTAGAGTTCACCTTAAGATAGGTAGTCTAGAAGTCACATGTATATGCCTTTACGCTCCTAATGTTGATGACCCTGCCTTTTTTGCTACCATTGCTCAGGTTGCGCAGGCTTCTGCTAATACTTCATTGATCATTGGGGGGGATTTCAATCTAGTCCTTGATCCCCTGATTGACAAACAGCCGCCTAGGACGAGTGGTCCCCCCAAGAGTCACGCCACGCTTACCTCTCTGATCAAGGATCTTGCTTTAGTTGATCTATGGAGATTACTACACCCCAATGAGCTTGACTTCACCTTCTTCTCCTCCCCTCATAAATCTCAGTCTCGTATAGACTTCTTTCTAATTTCAAAACTGTTAGTTCCTCAGGTGGACACTGCAAAGATTCACTCCCAACATATTTCAGATCATGCGGCCGTTTCCTTTCACTTACACACTACTGCACCCCAGGGCAACTCGGGAGCCTGGTTCTTTGATAGAGCCCTGTTAGCTCAGCCAGATTTCCAGGCAGAAATTCGAGTAGCCATACAGGATTACTTCCACTTTAATCTACTTCAAGATACTGCGAATTGGGCTTGGTGGGAGGGCTTCAAAGCGGCCATTCGGGCAACGATCACTAGCTATCAAATCCACTTGCGGAAACAACGTAAACAGCAGCTGCTCATACTAGACCAGCAAATAAAAGCAGGCGAGCGAGTCCTAACTTCCCGTACTGACCCATGTGTATTAATTCGATTACAACGTCTCCGTTTTCAATACAATTCAATCCTCTCAACTGCAGCCTCTAAGAGTATTGAACTTCAGCGAGGGACATATTATCGTGAAAATAACCGAGCCGGTCGACTCTTAGCCAATGCCTTGAAAGGTCAAAAAGAAGCCAAACGCGTTGCGGCCCTTCGAGTTCCACAGGGAGGGGGTATAGTGACCACAGACTCCGAGATTGTAGAGCTCTTTCGGGATTTCTATACCCGCCTATATCAATCTGAATGTGAGTTCTCTTCAGAGACATTTGAGCGATTGCTCTCCGGCATTCAACGGCCGACCCTCTCTGAAGATGATAGAGATGTGATGGATGCACCCTTCTCCACTTCAGAGATCCAATCTGCCCTAAAACGAACAGCCTCGGGCCGTGCCGCTGGGCCCGATGGTCTCCCGACCGAATTCTACAAAACGTTCAGTGCAGATTTAGTTCCCTACTTAAAACTCTATTTTACTGCCCTTGCGTTAGATACATCCTCTTTGGGATCCTTTTCGGCAGCTAATGTGGTTGTATTTGAGAAAGAAGGCAGAGACCCACTACTGACCGCCAACTACCGTCCAATCTCCCTACTTAATGCCGACTATAAGATCTTCGCAACGATCTTGGCCACCCGGCTATCTGGCATGATGGCTACCTTAATTCACCCCGACCAATGTGGTTTTATACCCGGCAGATCAACTGCTGACAATGCTCGGACCTTGTGCCATGTGTTAACTAGTGCTGCCAATCTTGACCATCCATGGGTGGGTCTTTCCCTGGACGCCGAAAAAGCCTTTGATCGTCTAGAATGGCCCTTCTTATTTGCAGTTCTCCGATGGTATGGTTTTGGAGAGGGCTTCCTCCGATATCTCCAAGTCATGTACACTCAACCCGTCGCCAGTATTTGTGTAAACGCCATCAAATCTCAGCCATTTAACCTCCAAAGAGGCACGCGTCAAGGTTGCCCCCTATCACCAATGCTTTTTGATCTCGCTCTTGAACCCCTAGCCCTCCTAATCAGACAGTCTGCACGTATTCGAGGTGTCCCCTTTAGTCATAGGGAGATTAAACTTTCTGCATACGCAGATGACCTTATGCTCTTCGTTTCCCTTGATTCCGTTCCAGCTGTCCTGGATCTGTTTGACGGATATTCACAATTATCGGGCTATAAAATCAACTGGACCAAATCTGTAGCATTCCCACTGAACCGCTGGGTACATGAGGCTGACATGCAG
Organism: Ichthyophis bannanicus; assembly: GCA_033557465.1. NCBI lineage: Eukaryota > Metazoa > Chordata > Amphibia > Gymnophiona > Ichthyophiidae > Ichthyophis > Ichthyophis bannanicus. Next base: position 1,593,113,228 of record CM066032.1, read on the forward strand.
GCCTTTCCCTTCCTTTGGCAATCCCGCATGGTGAAGTATCTCGGGGTCCATTACTGTTCTCCTTTAGAAGACACTATCAGTTTTAATGCCAAAGAGGTAGTCTCCAAAGTTCGTGAACTCACACATCGTTGGTCTCCCTTATCTCTCACATGGTGGGGCCGCTTAGACACTGTGAAGATGATGATAGTCCCCAAAGTGAACTACATTTTAGAAATGCTGCCATGTTTACTTCCGCTACGTACTTATAAAGATATTGAGGGCCTTCTCGTCCGTTATCTCTGGCAGGGCAAGCCACCAAGGATAGCTAAACATAAACTGCAGTCTGCAAAGGAACGAGGGGGTACTAGATTTCCTGATTTTCTTAGATATCATCAAGCCTTTTTACTTAAGCAAGGTGCCCGATGGCTAGATACCTCAACAGACCGCCGACCAGTTTGGCTGGACATAGAAGAGGAGCTCAGTAGCACAATTCCGTTGACCCATCTCCCCGGTATGTCTTATCAAGTAGACACCCGCCATCCACCAATGATTGTCGATACTCTTGCGGCCTTTAACACTCTCATTCTAGCGCTGGGCCCGAATGTATGTCCTCTGGACGGACTCCCGCTATGGAATAACCTCAGAATTCAAGTCCTAAATAGAACCATAGCCTGGAAACCCTGGTACTCCAGGGGGATCTGGACACCCCAACAGCTTTTCTCTGCAGCTCATTGGAAAACCTTTTCGGATTTACAAAAGGAATTTGCGTTACCAGCGCAACACTACTTTCAATTGATGCAGCTTCAACACTGCCTCAAAAGTGCTCGAATCATGCCGCCCTCTGCCCCTACTGAGGATGGGCTATTAGAGATAGTTCACTCCATTAGTAGTACACATGGGGTAGCCTCTAATTTTTATAAAATACTTTGTCAGGGTACAGATACGGACACTTTTAGAGCCCAACAAGCCTGGGAGCGCGAACTGCAAACTACTATAACCCCTGTGCAATGGAGCGCTTTTTGGAGTAAAGTAGTGCGGGTTTCCCGGTCTGCCTCTGTTACCCAAACTCTTTTCTTCTTTGCACACAGATGCTTTTATACCCCAGAAAAAATAGCCAAATGGAACCCAAATACTAGGGACCTGTGCTGGTCTTGCCATACTGCTGTGGGATCCCTCGCTCATGTTATTTTTGAATGTCCTCACCTGCAGGTCTATTGGGGGCGGGTCTGGGGTCGTATTCAATCTATATTACACTTTCATGCACCTCTTTCTTGGAAGGTCGTGGGACTCCGCTCTGTGGCGGAGGTCCCCTCTCTTCCTAAGAAGGGTCGCTTTCTCCTTGATTTCATGCTAGGTATAGCCATATGCTTAATCACGAGGAACTGGAAGGATAGCTCCCGACTTACTGTCAACGAATGGTGGAACCTTGTCTGCTTATATAGTAAATATGAGCAGATACCTCGGAGAGCTATTCCCCATGTCCAAACTCACTCCTGCTTGTCTAAATGGCAGATGCTTAATGATTATGTACAATCTGCTCATTGCTCTAACATGCCTGTATAATGTACGCTCATCATGTTTTAGATCACCGTTAGGTTTGTATTACAATAATGTAAGTACACGCCCGCTTCGGGAATGCTTAGTTTTCTAGAGAAGAAGCAGGGGGGAGGGGGGTGGTAGGGGTTTACTTTGGTGTATGTACTACACGTTGTGTATTTGTCTTTTAGCTGTATGTCTTCCCTTTCTTTTGTTGTTATAAAACGTAAATAAAGATTTTAAAAAAAAAAAAAAAACCTATGCCTCCTATCTGTAACTCTAATGTGGAACCTTATAGTGATCAGACAGCTCTCGCACTGGCAATATTCATTGTAGGAGCACCTGGGTTAGCTTTGCACAATGCTATGGAAGTAATCCGTATTGCTTGTTCCTTGGCCAAATCCATTAAGCTTACCTCAACCATCCTAACCACTATGAATCATGAGATGTCCGGTCTGCGGACGACGATTCTGCAGAATAGGATGGCCATTGATTTTCTGCTCCTACGGTTAAATCATGGCTGTGAGGAATTTGAGGGTATGTGTTGTTTTAATCTCACTGATGAGAGTGTTTCCATTGAGCGCTCTATTCAAGACCTACATGATCTAGCTAATCATATCACCACCCCTTCTGTAGGTGCTGGGTGGTTTGCGGAATGGTTCAATTGGTTAGCTGGACTTAAAACCCTAGTGGTAGGGGTTCTCCTTATTCTCCTGCTATGTATTATCCTGCCATGCTGTATCCCTATCCTTATCCGATTTATTACCTCCACCATTGAGACCATGGTGGAGCGGAAAACTGCAGCCCATGTGATGGCAGTATGCAAATACAAATCCCTTCAACAGTCAGATCAACTGCTATGAGGAAAAATTGGCTTCCTTCACTGCAAGGCAAATTTTCCCCTTAAAAAGTGGGGAATGAGGTAGAAATCCAGGCAGGGCTGAGAGCTGGAAGGGTTAAGTGAAAAGGATACACCCTCTTGGTGAAGTCATATCCTGGTACATGTTTGTCCCTCCCCTATTCCTTTGTCGTGCTGCTCTCTCTGCTTGTTAGAGATAACTTCTCTCCCTCCGCTTTGCTAGAGATAAGAGTACAGTAGACTTTCTCCAATCGGGACTATACTATAATAAAGTGACCAATCATGAAGAAATGCTGTAATAACCTGATAAGAGGTCTATATAATCTCTCTGAGCCCTCTGGTGGGGTCCCAGAATTTGGAAAAACTATTTTCTCTGTGTCTGTGCACATTAAACTGTTGTTTCCTTCTAAGACTCCTTGGGTGTTTCTTTCTTCACTCGTTTATCTGCTACAGTATGGGGTAAGAGTGTCTGGTGGGTGACTGTGTATGCATGTATTTATTGATGGGGGAGAAATTCTGCATGTATGCATGAGGTATGTAGGGGACATACAATTTCCATATCTCATTTCCTCCTTGATCTCTACTTTGCTTGCTCCTCTCTTTCACCCATAGCCCTTTGCTATTTCCTGATACCTTATTTTCCTTTCTCACACCTTCCCCCATACACCCTTGTGATTGTCCCCCTGCCCTATTTCCTCCCTTCTTGCTTTCTCGTCTTCTTGCTAATGGAGCCAGGAGCTAGATCAGTACTGTGGGGTGTGATCTGAAGGCTGATTATATCCTCAAACCTTTGTCTGCTATGAGTGGATGTCATCAGCCACTGCCGATGCTCTGCCATTTCTTTGGGTTGCAGAACCTGGCCTCTCCATCACTCTGCTACTCTTCCCACTCTTAGCCACTGTTCTTACCATCTTCATGTAGCAGGACCTAGCCTCTGTCATCCCATGCTTCCTGCTACCGTCACCACCACCATCACCACCACCAAGGGCCAGTGCAAGGAGATGAGGTGACCTAGGTAAACCTCATCCCTTCTGCCCCCCCCCCCATAGTGCCCATTGACACTGCTGCCATCCCTCTCCGAGACCAATAGCAGTGGCAGTAGCTGTAAACAGACCTGTAGAGCTTATCTTCAAGCTTCGGCGCCGCGGGGCTGTTTGCTCCAACTGCTCTACAGTGCCCTAATGCTGACTTCCATGCAAACAAGAAGTCACAACAAATTCACTGGAGCAAATAAAAAAACTAAGGGGTATGTTTACTAATCCACCTTAATCTTACCGGCGTTAGTTGCAGTCTTACTGTGACGAATGCCATATAAGGTAGTGAGCGTTCCGGTCTTAAGGTAGCATTTCGGGTTATCATGCAATAAAGTCCGTTATCGAGCAATAGAGGAAGCCATGGCACGTTTATACGCGTTAGTCTTAATTAGGTGCGCTGAGCTGCAAGCACAGCAACAGAGGTGTTGCACAATGGTTAATACATTGACTGATGAAACAAGGGTCATGAGTACAATCCCCCAGTGGGTTTAATGAGTAAGGCTGTCTGAGGCATTACCCTTTACTTTAAATCAGTGCTGTCTGAGGCATTTTCTTTTTTAATTTAAATTAGTGCTGCCGGAAAACACACCCTCACAGTACTGTAACCTTAGGTGCCGCATAAGGCGCCCTATAAGGCACTCCAGAGGGCACATTATAAAGTGCACTGTCCACCAAGGCACCTTATAATGTTCCCTATAGGGCGCCTTATAAGGCGCTTTATAGGGTGCCTTATAGGGAGCCTTATGAGGCACCTTAAGGTTACAGCACTGTGAGGGTGTTTTTGCTGGCAGCACTAATTTAAATTAAAAAAGGAAAAGCCTCAGACAGCCCTATGAAATAACACCACTGTGGGATCAAAACCATGACTTCTGCCTCCACAGTCAGTGAAGTAACCAGTGGGCTACATCTCTACAGCTCCTAACATGCCCCCGGCTGGCTACAGAAGGACTGCAGGTCACCACACAAACTGCCTGCTGTGGTTACCAGGATAGGGTTAATAAACCCATACCCATGATGCACTGCACATGCAGATCAGCAGTCTACGGATGATCACAAGATGGGATATGCACCTTGGGTATGCACCCCCACAGCACCTTGTCCTGGTAGGGGGAACTGACCGTGTGTGTTACTGGCACAGAGTAGCTACAGACCGTCACATTGTGCGGGTACTATGCTCACCCTGAGTGCGAGGTGGGGCGCCCAGCACCAAGTCCACAGCACCTGGCTTATCTGAGATAGGCTATACTGCAGGTCACTATGAGTGCCAGTGTGTGATAGATAGTCCTTGCAGATGCATCTAGAATACATTTTTGTCCATCTGTATTTCCCAGTCACGTTTAGCCCTTGTGGACTATGACGCATCCAGAATAGTGCATATCCTGTGTGGGTGCCATGGTCACATGATTTAAGTGAAGGGTGGGTGTTTGGACCCATAAGCAGATTATGTAGCACCACCCAACCTGCCCTCTGGGGCTCAGGGTGGGGGACAGGATCTCCCACCAACAGATCCACATTCTACATCTCTGCAATGGTGGCAGTAGAGGGGACCATCAACCCCAGTCCTGATGGGGAACGGGCACCTCTAGGGCAGTCAATGCAGATCTGCACACATCCATAAGGCAATAGTAGACAGACAGTAGGCCTGGAAATGCTCAGCTGCCCCCCCACCACTATTTGACATTCTCCAGCAGCAAGCACAGTGAGTCTCCAGCCACTGCACCCTGCAAGGTTTTCCAGCCATACACATACTAACTGCAGACAGTCTGCTAGCTAGTCCATAGTGCATGTCCCTGGAGAAAAAGCGTGCACCCAAAAGTGGGATGTGAGCACACCCACCAAGCAGATAAATCAGTGAATAGGCCCCAGAAAAGAGAACCAATATATATCACTTGAGAGAAGTTCTATAGAGCACTATGGGGGAACCTAGCCATGCCGTGGTCACTGCTAAGTCAGGGTGAGAGTGACCTCCCAGCAGGACATGCTGTGGCCACCCTGTCCATGCAGGTGGTGGCCAGGCATTGCAATGTACCAGCCATTGCCCTATGCCCTGTGCAGATGCATCCTGCCCAGGCCGCCCTGTCTGGGCCATAACCACAGTACCTTGCTCCTCATTAGGCACATTGGCAGGCTAACACTGGAAACAGTGCAAGCAGCGTGGGCTGAGTAAGGTGTAGGCAGCCACAACACACTGGATAGATAGACACACACACACACTCCCACACCTATGCCAGCATTGTGCAAATATAGAGGCTTTTGGCAGCCCTGGCTACCACACCAGTCCTGGGCACAGTGCAGGTATGGCTATGGTATGCAATACTGTTAAGGTCACTCCCTGGGGTGGTAAACACTGTCAGAAACCAAAACTGAAACACACTCCACAGATATTAGAAAGGTTGCTATGATGCAGCTCAATCAGCAAATTAGGAAATGCAGCTCAATCAGCAAATTAGGAAATGCTATCTGCCATTAATCATAGCAACCTTTTGATATACGTGTAACGTATTCCCAGGTTTAGGGTGGCATTGATGCAGCTATGATGCAGCTCAATCAGCAAATTAGGAAATGCTATCTGCCATTAATCATAGCAACCTTTTGATATACGTGTAACGTATTCCCAGGTTTAGGGTGGCATTGCTAAGGTATGCAAGTGCTAGTATTGGGAGATGCTGCTGCACGCAGGGCCCAACAGCCTGACTCTCCATGAGGCTTTGGATAGTGGAGCCTGTGGGTGCAGGTGTTTCTGCCCCTGTTGGCCACTGCTCTAGGGCAGAGGTTCCCAACTCCGGTCCTGGTGGGCCAAACACTGTTCGGGTTTTCATGCTGTCCCTAATGAATATGCATGCGATACATTTGCATACCATGGGGGGGCAGCGCATACAAATGCAGCACAGGCATCTTTATTAGAGACAGCATGAAACCTGAATGGTGTTTGGCCCTCCAGGACTGCAGTTGGGAAACTCTGCACTAGGGATTGCACATGTTTATGGTGTCTGTGCTCTGTAGGGTAAAATATAGGCATTTCAGGCATATTTATGTTATCTGCAATAAAGATTCTGTCTTTATTACCATGGTTTATTACTGGGTAAAATGTGGGAACTGGATTGGCAGGAGCCACAGCTGGGACTTGAACTTGTGACCTTCTTCTCCTGAACACACTGGCTGTGTATACTGTACCACACTGCTGCCACAGGGACAGGTCATTCCCTGGGGATACCATGACTGTTCGTCAGACAGACTTTGTCTGTTGCAGTGCACGGCACCCACCTAAATGGGGCTAGGCCATGGTCTGCTGTGGGCATATGCCACTGCCCTCTCTGCCACCAGCACCCCTCCGTCACTATGCTGCCATGCCATTATGCCGGTGGTACTGGTGGTGCACAGTCTCAGGCCATCCAGTGTGCCGGTAGGTGGCTGCATATGGTGCGGGTTCTCGTGTAGGGGTGCCTACATGGACATGCACGCTTCCCCCCCACCACTGCCTGCCAATGTTCTGTGCCCTTGGGGGTACCTGCTGGGTACTATCCCCTGTGACACTGTGAGAAACACACTCTTGCCCATGTTGGGCCCTCATCAGTTGCTGTATGGCTGCTGTACAGTTTCAGCATCCCTATGTGCCACCTAGGCATCTGCCTAGTCCTCACTGTGCCCCAGATGCACAACAGCATGTGCCGCCTGCAGCCCTCTGTATCCCATTTTCCAGCATCTGCACAGTTGCCCTTTCCGACATGCCCACCCTGCTGTTGCTGCACATGTGCAGGCCATAAGAAACCTGTCCAATAAAAAGTGAAAACCCTTATCAGCGCTATTTCAATGTGGGATCATTCACCTTGTAGGGGGACAGAGCACAGACCCTTCCAAAAATTATACCTTTTTTTGGAGCTTTCTCAGTAGTGTTTTTTTTATTTTTCACATTAATATCACTATTGGCCAGCTTGGTTATGAGGATTTTAAATTTTGTTCAGGTCATTTTCCATGTTTATTTGCCCTTTTGTTCCGTGAATATGTATCACACCTATCACTTATTTTAGGTTTCCCTGGCTTTGCTGTACATTGCTGACGGAAATGGTTTCTCTTTCCTGCAAATGTGCCTTAACGCGAGGGTTTCACTGGCGTTAGTGATCAGACCCGGATTCCACAGCATTAGTGTGCCTGGAGCCTCTCCCCTCCCACTCTCTACCCATTGACCCCTTCTCTCCGCCCTCTGGGAAGCCTTCCTCCGCCCTTCAGCGCCGGATTTCACGGCATTAGGGTGCCTTAACGCCGCAGGTGCATTATCGTGCGATAAGGTATGTTATCGCGTGATAACGCACCTTCATCGCCCGATAATGTACATTATCATGTGCTAATTCCGCCGTTGCGACGTTAGCGCCGTTTAGTAAACATACCCCTAAATTCAGAATACTTTGGATGGTAATGCCTAAGATGTTATCACTATTGTATGTTCAGGTAACATGACACAAATCTTTTACCATATATACCTTTAAATAAGGATCCAGAATCCTTTTTAATTATTAAATGTAAATATTTTATTAACTCGCATAACTGAAATACAGGAATTACAATGTCTGAACAGCAAACAATTGAATACAGCTAGTATTAAAATAGCCTAACTAGTCTTTCTTTCTTGTTTTACAGAATACGTCCCATCAAGACACCTGTATATCATATACGTATTCCCTTATGCAATTGTTCAACTACCAATGCAACATATTCTAGCTTTTAGAACAAAATTCTTTCTTTACAACCATGTTCTTTCTTTTTCAGGATAAATGATCTTTTCAGGCAAGCATTTTGTTGACAACATATGATTGTTATATAAATTCCTTTACAGCAATTCAAACTTGCTAACTGTATCGTTTCTCTTTTGCAGGGTCTACAGGAATATTCCCAGGAAATATACCTGGACTCATATATTTAGAAAAAACTAAGCATTTGAGCACAAATAAATATGATAAGAGTACACTCTAAACAAACAGAAATATACACTTAGGGGTATGTTTACTAAACCGCGTTAGTGCAGTTCGCGTTAGGAGCCGCGGTAATAATCAAAACCCCCAAATAAGGAGATGGGCGGGACATCGTAACACCTAACGCGCGTTCCAAAAACTAACGAGCGTTACAGGGCGCCGTGGCGCGTCACCACGCGTTAAGCATAAGAAGCCACCCAGACATACATGAGCAATACAGAGCTGTAGCACAATGGTTACTGCAGTGACTGCTGATACAGGCATAATGGGTTCGAGTCCCCAGGGTGCCAGATGCATAAGGCTGGCTGACGCAGCATCCTGTACATTATATAGTGAGTGAGGGGGCATGTGTTTGTTTTGTAGGGTTGCCAGCAAACACCCCCACACAGTGGCGTACCCGAAGGTGCCGCAGAAGGCACCCCATAACGCACACCATAGGCTACATTATAAAGTGGAGTGTCCGCTGAGGCACATCAAAATGTCCCCCATAGAGCATCCTATAAGGGAACGTAAAGGGAGCCAGATAAGGTGACACATGGTGCGCCCTATGAGGCTCAGTAAGGTTATATTACGCTGAGGGGCTGTCGCTGGTAGCAGTCATGTGTATTAAAAATATATAATGCAGCAGACAGCCCTATAAAAGGAGTCCACTGTGGGTCTGAACCCATGACTACTGGCCCCACAGGCAATGAAGGAACCACTGGCCTGCAGCCCCATAGCTGCTAACAACCCCCTGACTGGCTACTGAAGGGCAGCAGGACACCACCCTAACTACCTGCTGTGTTGGCTAGGATCTGTACCAATGCAGGCATACCCATGGTGCACTGCACATGCAGACCAGCAGTCCAGAGATGAACACAAGAAGGGGTACGTACCCACATAGCCCCCTGGTATGGTAAGGTGAAATGACTGTGTGCGTCACTGTCACATAGTAGCAACAGACAGTATCCCAACAGGGTGCCCCATAAGAAGCTAGAAAAGGTGTCCTTTAAGGCAGACTGATCCGTACCACAATGGGTAAGACACTGTCAGGTGGTGCAAGGTCTGTGAGTTCAATTCCCCCTGTGTGCCCAAGGACCAAAGCTGCCTGCAACAGTACCCTCCACAAACAGTAGTCACTCATATGTAGAACCAGTCACCACTCTATTTAAACCATAGATAACCCCATATTTTTGTCGGACACAAAGAACCTGAGAGGTGGGAAAAAAATGCCCACCTCCCCTCGTTGGGAGTGGCCATTTAATCAAGAGAGCCTCAGCCCCCAAAGGTAGAAAACAGTGTGAATCTGCAGCCAGAACCGGGTGTGTGAAATGTACAAAGTCAAATATATACACAAATCATTTAATAAAGGAAAGACAACGTCAAACTGTGCTTGAAACAATGCAGGGGACAAACCAATTGTCCTGCCATTGTAATCCAGCAGCAAACACCACCAGGACATGCTTTGTTTGGCACAACTATGGGCCCTGTACTAAGTGAATGTGTCCCTGCCAGGTGGGCGTATCTGTGGATGAGTGTGCGTCATGACCCCCACACTAGATCAGTAATGTCATAGGTAGTCTGTTTTGTACGTCCAGCAAGTTCTGCTGGCAAACACCCACTCACAGGGATATAACCCGAAGGTGTCATATAGGGCACCCTAAAAGCCACACCAGAGGGCAAAGGCTAATGTGCACTGTCTGCCAGAGCACCCTATAGGGCATGTCACAAAGCGCCCCATAGGGCATGTTATAGGGTCCCTGATGAGTCACTGTGAGGAGTCTGCATTGTGAGGGTTTTGCTGCTGTCAGCACCAATGTAAAGCAAGATAACAAAATGCCCCCCAAGGTGCGCCAAATGATCCACTGTGTGTTGAAACCCATGACCTATGGGCCCCCCCCAAGCATGGAAGTAACTATTTGCCCATATTGCTAGTGCAAATAACACAGTCCCAATAATGAGGTGGCCAGCTACTGGAGCAGAACTGTCAAATGACCCAAACACCCATACCAGAACCACAGAAGTTGCACTATGTACATACAAGGGATGCCTGACAAGGAAACAAAGCAAGGTCTCAGCAAACAAGGGCATATGGCAAACACAATCAAGACCAAGGCCATGATCATTACCAAATATATAAGGCCCAATAACATCACAGACTCCTTGCCAAAACTGAATGTCACTGGCAAAAGCAAAAGCAAAAACAAACATACTATGGTTAGTGTGCGCAAGAAAATGCAGATGTCCGTAACACCTGAACCACAACCCCCTGACTGTGCACCGAGGGGCGCCATGTCTTCACCCAAGGTGCCTGCTGGGGTGCTAAGGATATGGGTGTATGCAACAGTACCCATGGTGCACTGCACATGCAAATCAGCTGTGTTTAGATGGTCCTATGTTGTGGGTTCCCCCCCCCCATCTCCTCAGGCTGATGGTGGTCCTGACCATGTGCAACTCCACAGCAGCTCGCCATAGTAGGGGGAACAGACCATGTGTGGCACTGCTACAGTATATCCACAGACAGTCACCTTGTGCGGGTACTGTGACCACCGTGAGTTTGAGGTGGGGTGACCAGCAACAGGTCCACAGCACCTTTCATGGCTGACACACCCCAGGTACCCATCAGTGTGGTCTCTGTAGTTCCGTTTGACGCACCATGGTTACACCGGTGACCTGCTGCATGTCTCGCTCATGTGCACCTGCAGTAATGCATATCTGGTGTTGGTGGCGACGGGGGGGGGGGGGAAGGAAGGAGACTTAGGTGACACCACCACCACCACCACCACCACCACCCCCCCCCCCCCCCCCGGGGCTCATGGTGCAGGACAGGTCCACCTCACTGCAGTGGTAGCTGTAGGGGGGCCCCCATCATTCCCCGTCCTGTTGGGGAACAGACCGAGTGCTACACCTCCATTGGGCAATAATTGACAGACTTGGGAATGCCCAGATACCCCACAACAGTTTCTGACACTCTTCAGCAGCTGCACACTGCAAGGTGTTCCAGCACGACACATACTAGCTGCAGACAATCCAGCAGCTAGTCCAGGGTGCATGGTCCTGAATGGGATGCAGGCACCCAGAACAGGGGTGTCAGCATACACACCAAGCAGATAGGTTAGTGATAGGAACCCATCAATATCACATGTGAGAACTGCCATAGCGCACTATGGGGGAACCTAGCCCTGCAGTGATCACTGCTCATTCAGGATGAGTGTGACCTCCCAGCTGGACATGCTATGGCCACCCTATTTGTGCAAGTGGTGGCCAGACACTACAGTGTCTGCGCCATTGCCCTATGCCTTGTGCTGATGCAGCCAGGTTGGCCACCCTCTATGGCCTATTCCCAGGGTACTTTGCTCCTCATTATGCACATTGGCCGGCCTATACTGGCAACAGTGCTAGCACTGAGGGCTGTTTGCCAACACAGCACATTTGATAGTGGGGCACACACTCCCCACACCTATGCCAGCATTGTGTAGCTCTGGGGGTGTTGAACAGCCCTGCCCACAACAGTGGTCCGGGGCACAGTGCACATATGCTTAGGGTACGCACAACTGTAGGTGTCACTGCACAGGTTGGTAAACACTGACAGACAAGGAACCTATAGCACACTCCACAGACATCAGAAAGGTTGCTATGCTGCAGCTCACTGGGGGAAAACCTGTACTTAGGCTATGAATTGCTATCTGCCAGTGGTCATAGCAACCTTTTGTGGGGTGTGGACCATATTCCGACGTGTATGGTGGCATTACTATGGTATGCAGCTGCTAGTATTGGGAGATGCACGCAGAGCACAATGTCCTGACTCACAAAGGTGGCTTTGGCTGTTGGGCCTGTGGATGCGGGTGTGGATGCCCCTGTTGGCTGCTGCTTTACGCCAGGGTTTCCCAACTCCAGTCCTGGTGTGCCATACACTGTTCAGGTTTTCATGCTGTCCCTCATGGCAGGGCATGAGATACGTTTGCAGACCATGGGTGTGGCGCATAGACATGCACCACAGGCATCTTGCTCAGAGGCAGTGGGGAGATGGAATGGGTGTTTGGCACTCCAGGGCTGCATTTGGGGGGCTCTGCTATAGGTATTGGGTAGGTTTATGGTGTCTGTGCTCTGTGGGGTGGGATGTCAGTGTTATGGGCATGTTTTGGTCATCTGCAAATAAGGTTCCGTCTGTATTAGGACTTTGCAATGGTGGGTAAAATATGCAGTGTGGGTTGGCAGGATCCACAGCTGGGTCTTGAACCTGTAACCTTCTGTTTTCAGATACAATGCTTTTGTGCACTGTGCCACCATGTTCTCACATAGATGGTGCGTTCCCTGGTGGTGCCTTGACATGTGCTGCCTGCGGCCCTCGGTATCCCCTTCTCCAGCATCTGTCCACTTGCCATTCCAACATGCACACCATGCTGTTGCGGGACATGTGCCCGCCATAGGCACCCTGTCTGGTGGTTGAGGGCACCGTGAACAGCGTTGTTTCACTGTGGATCCATTCCCCTTGTATGGGGACGGTGTTTAGTCCCTTCCACATTTTCTCTCTGTGCTATACGGCTTACTCGGGGGGGGGGGGCACATTGCTACCACTGTTGCCCAATTTGGTTCTTCTTTTTATCCGTTTATTTGGGTCATTCTCAGTGTTTCTGTGCTCTTATGTTGTGTGCACATGTTTCACACTTATCACTTTTTTGGGGTTTCCCTGCCTGTGCTTTACATTGCTGACAGCTAAATGGTTTCTCTCCCCTTTAACGGCAGATTTTCATTCGCGTTGGAATTGTGCTGTGATTTTCAGCGCGTTAGTGTGAGGGGAGCCTCTCCACACCCACTCTCCGCCCATTGACCCCTTCTCTCCGCCCACTCGCCACCTTCTGCGCTGTTTTAACGCGCCGCGGAGCTTTACGATCGTTAACTACGGTTAACGCGCGTAGTATGACGTTAACGGTTGTTGGCGCGTGATTACGTGGGTTATACTGCATTTACGAAGGTTAACGTCATACAACGCGCGTTATTCACGTTTACCGCATTTTAGTAAACATACCCCTTATTTTCCAACCAAAAATTTTTTTCTTGGAGTTGGGGCCCATGTCCCCGCTGATTCTGGTCCAATTCAGGATCTGGATCTGGTCCTCTCAATCAGCTTCTCTGGACACCCAGTTGACTCTTTCTCAGGTGACTCCTCAGCTGGTCTTGACCCTCATTCCTAACTTTACAAAATCAGTAAGGCAAAACCCTATTTTTCCTTTATATTACCTGAGGTGATTTTTCACCTTTTTAAAAGTGAACTCTTTTGCTACCCTTAAAGAAAAAAATTATTCAATAAAACCTAAATAACCTCCCTCTTCCCCCTGTTCTTACATGTACACACACCAGGCAAGCTGTGGCACAACTTGTCAAGAGGTTTTCCTCTGTTGACAATGCAGGCGGTCAGGAGAAAATAATAAAAGTTGCCTGCTTTTAAATGCAGTGTTTTAGTATCAGAATCAAAGCTATAGAGAACCTCAGGAAAACTGTACCAAACAGCTATAGGAGTTCAGTCCCTATTTCCTTTAAATCAGTCCTGATCATCAATCTGATTTATTTTTTTAAGCTGGAGAACTCTTCTCAAAAGTGAGCTTTATTGGCAAGCAGTGCACACAAACAAATGTCACAACCCAGTTTTACAGCCTTTGTCTCCACCAACAGCAGCTTTACCCTTTACAGCTGTTGGAGTCAATATAACTTTTTTTCTGTCAGAACTTCTCACAGAAAACCAGTTTAAAACTGGCAAAGACTCTTAAGAGCCTTCATTCCTGGGAAGCTTTAAACCAAATTGTCAGCTTTAAACAGCTTTGACTTCTGGCTTCTTGACCAATCAATTTTTCCTTAAACTAGTTTTCAGCTTTCTGTAATTAAGTATTCGACAGTTTAGTAAATTTCAGAACCATATTTAAACCACTTGTTCAAAGGAGATCCAAGGAAATCTCACCAGGTAATTCTTTTCTAAAAATATCACCTTTACCTCTTTCTTCTCCACAAAATTACAGACATCCAATTTCTTTTTATTACCGAAGGATTCTTTCTTTTATATCCCCAAAATAAAAGTAAACCTTTCCTCTCTACCACAGCCAGCACAAAAACCTCTCTCTTCACAGACAAACCCCAACTGCCTCACAGCTGAAACACACACCAGCATTCAAAACGAGCCAGAAATGTATACTACTGCTGATATTAATCATTTATATATCACTACAAGGCATACACAGCGCTGTACAAACATATGAAGAAGACAGTCCCTGCTCATAGAGCTTACAATCTAATCAAGACAGACAGAACAATACAAAAAATATTTCAAAGCACCCTTCAAAACTTACTCTAATTACTCTTTTAAAGGATTTTTAGTATCTCAACTTAAATCCTAATGTAGATTAGAAAGACAAATTACAAAACTGAGGGGTATGTTTACTAAACGGTGGTAAAGGAGCAAGTGTGCTGTTAGGGTGTGCTAACCGAAGGTGCACAGTTAGCACGTGCAAAAAGGCATTTTAGTGGGTGGTAACGGCACCGGCAGGGTAAAATGTCCTGTGGGTGGAGAGAAGGCGTGCACGGGGCGGAGAGTGGGGGGTCAATGGGCGGGGAGCGGGCTTGCTCCCTTAACACAGGCACCTTAACAGCAGGAACCCTAACGCAATTCAAAACCTGGCGGAAAGGGTATTTTTTGAGGAAAGAGAGCCTATTTTATGTCTGCAATGTGAAGCACAGAGAGGGGAGCCCAAAAGAGTGATAGTAGTGCTCCATTAGCAGCAACAGCATAGTGCCCAAGTATGAAAGGGCACTAGGTTGATGGTGCAAATGGGGGCAAAGGAGGTGGCACATGGGTCATGCAGTGGGGGCTGCTGATGCACAGGTGACCAGGCAAATGCCTAGATGACACATAGGAAACTAATACTACAAAATATGCCAAACTCTGTCAGACCAAGGTCCATCATACCCAGTATCCTGTGTCCAACAGTGCACAATTTAGGTCACAAGTACCTAGCAGTTTTCCCAAAAGACACATAGGATCCCCAGTAACTGTAATGGGGCAAGCAGTGCATAGCTCGGATCCTGTTTAGCAATGGTTAATAGACCCGTCCAAACTTGTTTAAACCCAGCTACACTGACAACTTTTACCACATCCTCCAGTAATGGATTGCAGGGTTTGATTACGCATTGACTGAAAAAATATTTTCACCTAGAAGACCAAAATGGGTTACACTGTAGCCGCATTACAGGTGCCCTAGTCCAGCGTTTTTCAACCACTGTGCCGCGGCATACTAGTGTGCCGTGAGATATTGTCTGGTGTGCCGTGGGAAAAATTCCAATTTCATCCGTAACATGTGGCCTCGGCTCACAAATTAGGGTTGCCAACCGGCCGGTTTTCAGCCGGCCTGGTCGGTTTTTCCATGGCCAGGCCGGCTGCCGGCACAGTTGTAAAACCGGCCATTGAAAAGCCGGTTTTTTGCTCTGGCCGCAAGATCAGGAGCGGCCAGAGCAAAAAAACAGCTTTTGTGCCGAAGTCCGCGGCGCGAACGCGATCGCGATTCCCTATAGCAGTGCAGCCGCTGGTTCTGCTTTGTACAGAGCAGCGGCTGCACTACACTTACATTGAAAAGTAAAGAGAAACTGTGTCAGAAGCCCTCCGATCATGCAGAGCCCGAGGAAGTGATGTCATGGGGGCGGGCTCCTCACAGGCTGTCTTTCCTTTTCAAATTAACTTTATTGCAGCTAAAGTTAATTTGAAAAGGAAAGACAGCCTGTGAGGAGCCCGCCCCCATGACATCACTACCTCGGGCTCTGCGATGACCGGAGGGCTCCTGACACAGTTTCTCTTTACTTTTCAATGTAAGTGTAGTGCAGCCGCTGCTCTGTACAAAGCAGAAGCAGCGGCTTGGGCAGAGGGTGTGTGTGTGTGTGTGTGAGTGAACCAGCAAGGGGGGGGGGGAGTGTGAGTGAACCAGCAAGGGGGGGGAGTGTGAGTGAACAAGCAAGGGGGGGAGTGTGAGTGAACCAGCAGTGCAGGGGGGGGTGGTGTGAGTGAACCAGCAAAGGGGGGGGGCGATGGTGTGAGTGAACCAGCAGGGGAGGGGGGGTAAGTAAGTGAGTGACCCAGCAGGAGGGGTGAGTAAGTGACAGGGGGGTGGGTGAGTGAACCAGCAGTGGAGGGGGGGGGGGTGGTGTGAGTGAACCAGCAGGGGAGGGGGGTTGGTGTGAACCAGCAGGGGAGGGGGGTTGGTGTGAGTGTTTGATTCCTATTCAAGAGAATTACTTTATATATAGTCAATATAGGCACAGAGGTAAATTTTTTTAACATTTTCTAATGGTGGTGTGCCTCGTGATTTTTTTCATGAAAAAAGTGTGCCTTTGCACAAAAAAGGTTGAAAAACACTGCCCTAGTCTGTCCACAGTCTGATGGCATAAAAAAGTGGCCTACATTTACCTGTTTTAATCCGTCAATAATCTATAGACCTCTATCATCCTCCATCTTCCCCTGCTCCGTGCTCCCCGAACGGGTAGAGCACACCTGAGCAGGATCCAGCCATCCTCCCTGCTCAGGAGCCTCCGGTCCAATCGGGACTGTGGGAGGCGGAGCCTACACGACAAGAAAAGCAGCCGCCGTCGGAAGGAAGCTCTCTCCTCCATCTTCCCCTGCTCCGTGCTCCCCGAACGGGTAGAGCACACCTGAGCAGGATCCAGCCATCCTCCCTGCTCAGGAGCCTCCGGTCCAATCGGGACTGTGGGAGGCGGAGCCTACACGACAAGAAAAGCAGCCGCCGTCGGAAGGAAGCTCTCTCCTCCATCTTCCCCTGCTCCGTGCTCCCCGAACGGGTAGAGCACACCTGAGCAGGATCCAACCATCCTCCCTGCTCAGGAGCCTCCGGTCCAATCGGGACTGTGGGAGGCGGAGCCTACACGACAAGAAAAGCAGCCGCCGTCGGAAGGAAGCTCTCTCCTCCATCTTCCCCTGCTCCGTGCTCCCCGAACGGGTAGAGCACACCTGAGCAGGATCCAGCCATCCTCCCTGCTCAGGAGCCTCCGGTCCAATCGGGACTGTGGGAGGCGGAGCCTACACGACAAGAAAAGCAGCCGCCGTCGGAAGGAAGCTCTCTCCTCCATCTTCCCCTGCTCCGTGCTCCCCGAACGGGTAGAGCACACCTGAGCAGGATCCAGCCATCCTCCCTGCTCAGGAGCCTCCGGTCCAATCGGGACTGTGGGAGGCGGAGCCTACACGACAAGAAAAGCAGCCGCCGTCGGAAGGAAGCTCTCTCCTCCATCTTCCCCTGCTCCGTGCTCCCCGAACGGGTAGAGCACACCTGAGCAGGATCCAGCCATCCTCCCTGCTCAGGAGCCTCCGGTCCAATCGGGACTGTGGGAGGCGGAGCCTACACGACAAGAAAAGCAGCCGCCGTCGGAAGGAAGCTCTCTCCTCCATCTTCCCCTGCTCCGTGCTCCCCGAACGGGTAGAGCACACCTGAGCAGGATCCAGCCATCCTCCCTGCTCAGGAGCCTCCGGTCCAATCGGGACTGTGGGAGGCGGAGCCTACACGACAAGAAAAGCAGCCGCCGTCGGAAGGAAGCTCTCTCCTCCATCTTCCCCTGCTCCGTGCTCCCCGAACGGGTAGAGCACACCTGAGCAGGATCCAGCCATCCTCCCTGCTCAGGAGCCTCCGGTCCAATCGGGACTGTGGGAGGCGGAGCCTACACGAAAAGAAAAGCAGCCGCCGTCAGGCGGGCCCGCGCCTGTCGGGCCCGCGCCTGAGGGCCTCGCCAGAGGGCCCTTTGGCACGGCCCTTAGGCAAAGGCCCCCTAGGAAGGATCCTGAAGACCCCAACAAACAGCAACGAAAGCAATCCACAGCCTGCACAAACCCATAAGAAAAACTTTTCACCTGCTCCAATGCGACCACCATAGGATCTCACAGCAAGTACAATACAACGTGTTACTCAAAAGATTGCATTCAACTGTGTCTCATACTGTTGCCAGTAGTCATACCATAATCTTTTCCATAATCGTATACTGTTGTCAGTAGCCATACCCCTCCCCCAACCTATACTGTTGTCAGTAATCATACTTTATCCATATCTCCACCATAAACATATACTCTCTCCAGTAATCATACCTCTCCCTAAACCATACTGTCGCCAGTAGTATCATAAAGTTCAGTAGTACTCATCTTAGCAGTTACACTTTTATCATAACCATAATCGGTGTCAGTAGTAGTCAGACTGTTGTCAGCACCCTCTCTAAATACTATATACTGTATACTGTACCATATACTGTACCATATACTGTACCATATACTGTATACTGTACCATTTCACCGCATATTATACTCTGTATTATTATATCACTGTATATACTGTACCATACTACTGCATATTATATACTGATATATCACTGATATATCACTGATATATTGAACCACACCTTAACACAGCCTTTCTATACTGCATTTAGTAAGTTTACATTTACTATAGTTTATGCTATAAACTCCCTCCCAATAATATAAGAATCTCACACACTTTATGCTATAAACTCCCTCCCAATAATATAAGAATCTCACACACTTCCCTAACTAAGAAACTAGAATGGCTCTCCACCTCATCACCTTTCTCAGTTTTTTCCTCCTCACAGACTGGCTAGGGACCTCCCTTGCCTACTCTCCCCCCACCAATTATATACCGATCCTTAAGAATCACGGAAAACAATGGTCTAACAACCCTTATCATCAGCCAGATAAGGAAGCTCGTATACGACACTCTCACCTCATCCATATAGCAATACACCAAAGCAACAACACTAAACAACACCACCCCCAACTCCCACAAAACCTAAGATGTGCTCTCATAAATGCACGCTCAATTCGAAAAAAATGGCCTGTAATCCTAGACATAATTACCCTTCACAATCTGGATGCACTCATGATCACCGAAACCTGGCTATCTAAAGAAGACAATGTCCTCATAAACCAACTCACTCCACCTAACTTCTCTATACACACAACCCATAGAGAAAACAGGAAGGGAGGAGGAGCACTAATACTCACCAAGTCTGAACTCCTTTTTAACATGACCAGCTCCCTTAGTACAAGCAACCTAGATATAATCACCATAATGAACAAACAATGCTCCATCAACCTAGTTTATAGAGCCCCCTCAAGTTCGCCGGATGAACTTTCCACTATATTAGACCTAGCTGCCAATACCAGCAACCCCCACCCCACTAACTGGATAATGGGAGACCTCAACCTCCCTTCACTGCAGCAAAACCAGTCATCCTCACTCCTCAACGCCATCAAAGACCTTGGATATCAACAGCTTATCACAGAGCCCACACACACTAAAGGAAACGTTCTTGATATGGTCTTCGCTCCCCAAGCTGTCTCCGAGCAGAACTGCAAAATTGTAAAGTCGATCACCAATGTACCATGGTCAGACCATAAGCTTATAATCTTACAAATCCCTCTGAGCAACAATCATCTTCGTAGCAACAGAAATCCAGTCAACACATATAGAACAACAAGAGGTTTCCGACCTTTCAATAGAGAACTCATACTATCAAGTACCCAGTCACTCCTAAACAACACAGTACCTAACCTTAATGAGTCTGTTACCGCCTGGTTCAACAACCTCAATACCATTGCTCTACTACCTCCCAAAAAGAACATAACACCAAAAAAAAGAACCCCTGCGCCATGGTTTTCCCCTGAACTACAGTCCTCACTTTCCCATCTACGAAGACTGGAAAAACGCTGGCGCCGCTCACTCTCCAGCGATGATCACGCAGCCTACAATCAACACCTTACATCCCACCGCAATGCAATCACAACCACAAGGAAACAATACCACAATGATATGCTCAAAAGATCTTTGAACAAACCGCGGGACCTTTTCAACCTGGTCAAATCACTAGCAAAAGAACCATCCTCTGAACAAAAAGAAGATATCCACCCACAGGAATTTGCTGATTACTTACAATCGAAACTTCTACAAACAGATGAACTCTCCAAAACCACCGCATATGAAACAACTTGCATAACACCCCTAACTTCACTCACTACACCCTCAGTTAAACACATTGAAGACACAATCGCCTCACTCAACACATCGACTGCACAAACCGACCCATGCCCTGCCTTTTGGATAAAGGATCTCCGAAGCTCATTTAGCCCTTTCATTGCTAGACTAATTAACCGCTCTTTTACAACTGGCTCTTTCCCATCTGCTTTAAAGCTCACATCCATTAGACCTCTACTAAAAAACGCAAAACTAGACCCTAAACGGCCTGATTCTTACAGACCAATAGCCAGCATCCCCCTACTGGCAAAGATCTTTGAGAAAGAAGCACAAAGACAAATCCAAGACCATATAGATTCTGCAGCCCCCCTGGACCATGCACAACACGGTTTCAGAGAGTTCCATGGTGTTGAGACTCTACTTACCACTCTTTTCAACGATGTTCTCACCACCATAGACAACTTACAGCAAGGCGTTGTACTAATCTTCCTGGATATAGCAGCAGCGTTCGATTCAGTAAACCATGAGATCCTCCTAGGCCGTCTGATGGAAAAAGGCATCTGCAACTTAGCGCTCGAATGGTGCAAATCATATCTCGACACCAGAATGCAATTTGTAAAATCCGCAACAGGAGAATCTAAACTCTTCCAACAGAAACAAGGAGTCCCACAAGGGTCCTCTCTCTCCTCTCTCATGTTCAATATCTACAGGCAGCCGAGCTGCACATCATCAGATCCTTCAATGTGAAATGTATGATTTATGCTGACGATATCCTTCTCTACATGCCATTTTCCACAAAGCAAATGGACTTAATTCCCATAACGAATTGTTTCAATGCAGTCTCTGATTGGCTCCTATCACAGAACCTCCGCATTCAACACAAAAAAACCGAGGTGCTCTTCATCTCCAGAGACCCCAACTTCACCCCACCATCATATATAAACGTCAAGGGTGCTGAACTATACACCAAGGAAACAATAAAATACCTCGGTGTCACCATTGACCATCGGCTCAACATGATACCACACATAAATAATATCGTAAAAGCTGTGTACTACAAGATACGCACGCTCAAGCACCTACGTCCCCTACTTGACCCAGAAGACTTCAGAACCATTTACCAAGCATTAATCTTACCACATTTTGACTTCGCCAACTCAATTCTTCAAGGGCTCCCACAATCCACCCTGAGCCCATTACAGCTCGCCATGAATACGGCTGCAAGGATTCTCCAAGGAGTTTCCAGAAGTGAGCATATCACTCCTATCCTCAAACAGCTTCATTGGCTCCCCATACACGGTAGGCTAATGTTTAAAACCCTGATTCTTACATTTAAGGCCATCAAGGGTATATCCTCAAACTCACTTTCCGAGCTCATCAAATTAGTTCCATCAAACAGAATTAGAAGACAGGCAGCACTAAACTCCTTAGTAGTTCCAAAGGACATAATAACCTGCAATCTATCTACAGCGAACAGAGCTTTCGTGTTTTGCGCACCAAAATGCTGGAACTCCCTCCCCTCAGACATTCGTACCATAACTGACCTGGCCCAATTCAGAAAGGCCATTAAATTCATCATATTCACCAAATACTACCCCACATAAAATTTCAGCTTAACAGTCCCACATCTACCCTGCCAATTTTTTTCCTTTTCCCGCGTCCTCTATATTCTCGCACAACACCCATGCCAAATCATGTACATAGTTTGATTATGTTATCTAATAACAGATTACGTATTCCATGTATATAGTTCTATATATATGTTATCTAGTTAACATACTACATATTCCATGTATATAACTCTCCCAGTTTAATCCAAGTTGTTACCCCTGTTTTATGTAACACTGAACAGCCTGTTGTTCCGGTGCTAGTTGTTGTTCCATGTGAACCGCGCTGATCCCAAAAAGTGCGGTATATAAGAAACTGAAATAAATAAATAAATAAATAAAATAAAATATCATGTCTTCCCTCAGCCATCTCTTCCCCAGGTTGATGAGCCCCAACTTTTTAGCCTTTCCACAAAGGGGTATTCTGCCATCTGCAGAACAATCTGTGATGTTTTGTCATGATCTCACAGTGACAGTGACAGCACATAGTCCTGCTACTGCTGCGGAAAGGCAGTGTGCCACATGGGGTGGCACCCCAGGAAGAGATCCAGGCTGCCTCCCCCCTCCTGCTGCCGCAAAACCCAGCTGTGGTGGAAGAAGCCGATAGTGACAGATGTTGTAGCCCTCCAGGTAGCTGGAAAATGTAGGTGCCCAGGGAAATACTACAGCAGTGGCTGCCATTCTCCCCCCCCCCCCCCCCCGAGATGTAACAGTGCTGAGTGGTGACGGGGCTCCTGCATGGGCAGCTGGTGTGCCCCTGCCCCCCCCATCCAGATCTTGTGGCCAAGCGCCTTCCAAATCTGCATGTTTAACATGCAGGGACTTCGACCACCACTACTGACAGTGCATGGGCATGTCATGATAGGGTGTTGATGGTGGCCTGGGAAGTGGCACCCAGCCTGCAGCAGACAGAAGCCTTGTCCTGGTCATGTGCATCATGTGCATTGCAGCATGTGCCAAAGGTCAGCTGAAGGGAAGCATGTCAGCAACAGGAGCCATTATCCTCATAAGGCAGCATTGTGGTGCAACACACACAGTTGGTGTGTGTATGTGTGGAGGGTCACAGGTTCCAGTCCCTGCTTGGGTTTATGTATTGTATATTCCTGTGGACAAGGTTTAGCTGACAGTGTAAGTACATCTCCAATATGTGCAAACCCCAAGGAGATGGCCAGCAATGGTGGAAACACCCACCAGCAGCACTGACTGGTTCCACTATCCAGAGCTGGTTGGAGGATAATAGCACACGGTAATATAGCACATGCAAACATTACACACGTTATCAATCTGTGGTGAGGGTAAGGCATGGTAATATAGCACATGCAAACAGAGGACATGTTATCAAATCTTGAGCTGACATTGAGACAGGAGTGTCAAGCAGGAATACCAACCATCTCCACTTTTGCTCAGTGCACCAATGAGAGTGTATGCGTGTGTGTGAGTGAATGACTGAGTGAGTGAGTGTGTGTGTGTGCATGTATGTGTGTGTCTCCTTTTGTCCTGTGACTTTCTTCACTGCACTTTGTCTCACATTGATCAAGGTTTTCCCAGCCTGTTTGGAAAATGTGAATAAGGCGAGGCAGAGGATTGTGGGTATTGCCTGAAACAGCGTAGATTGGCCTGGATGTGTCTGCCAAAGTGGTAGGGTCACTTGCTGAGATGCCATTGTGCACATCTGCCACCTGGATTGCCTAGGTGGCCACTGTATGATATGCTGAGATGGCACTCTCACTATGACCAAAAAGTGACCATGACATGGCTATGTATCCACATAGAGCTTATTCTTATGTCTGGCTCCTGTGATATAGGTGCATTCTCTGGATGGGGTTGCCAATTGCTGAGCAAGTAGCTGGATGTTTGTGGTTCTACTACACGCAGTGCTGTGCATGCTGACTAACAGACCAACTTTGGTTGATTTGTGCTTAGCTGACAGAGTCCAGTAAAGGGTAGTAGGGGCAGTCTTACTCTCTGTGCTCTAGTCAATTGTTAGTTCTCAATGTTTGGGGCAGCACTGTTTCATAGTCTACTCACTGGGGTCCTAGCAGGATAGCTCCACTCCAGCCTATATGCCCCCACTGCAGTGGTTGTTCATAGCAGCACTATCCACTAGCCTACTCTGTTATGAGAGGATTAGTGTCTAACATGGGCAGAATACAGGGCCAAGCTGCTGCTGTCAACATCGCCTACAGCAAACAGCTACCAATTGTGCTTGCATCCATACCTTCTCCAGTAGCTTCCCTGCCCACCTTTCAATGTTTTAAAGACTTTCCTGCTTTAGAGTGCATGCAAGACACCTTAACACAGCAAATACTTTTACCGCCCACTACCACCCCTTAATGTCCTGTTACTGCCCGCTAAGTGTCCACTGGTGCCCCTTAATGCCGGAACACCTCTAACATGCCCAGCACATTTAGCACACAGTAACCCTTTATCTCTGCTGTTACCGCATGGAAAAGACAGCTCCTTTACCGCCGTTTAGTAAACATACCCCTAAGTCACCGCAACTCTCACTTCCTGCCTGCAATAAGCTTCAGCAGTGATCTCCAGGGAGATCTCTGCCCTGCCTGATAAGCTGCAGCCTCATGCCCTTTCATTTAACTATTTAAATACTTTAAAGGCAGCCAACATCCATAGTCCTTATTTAACTTTGTACTTAAGCTTTTTAAAACCTGCTCAGCTTTACAGCCCTACTCTTTTCTTAGTTTTCATTTTAACACAGTTGCCATACTTTCTTTCTCATTTAAAGCTGTAGAGCAGGATTAAGGTTTTAACCAACTTCAGTCTCTTTACATTTGGCCATGTCAGTCCTGCTTTTTATTCCAGTTTTGACATTGTTCCAGTTTTCTCCTGCCAAATGCCAGCACCACCAACAAACCAAAGGCATCTGAAACCCCAGGTAAAAGCTTTTCCTTTTATTCTTATTATAGCTCACTGGTTACAGTAATATTAGAGTGCAAATACAGTTTCCACTCAGAGTACTCCTTTTGTTTGCAGCTTCCATTTCGTGAGTTCTTACAGCTTTGAGTTTGAATATAATCTACCATAATGATTCTAATCAAAGTCAGAAAAAGGAGAGACAATCCACTGCATGAAGACAAGTCAAAACAAATAGTGATGCAGAGGCAAATTAAAGTATAAAAAAAATAGATTGTTTTACAAAACTAGATAGATAATTGGACAAGTAAAAGTCAATAAACACAAAAGTCTTACAAGACGGAATGCTATAAATGGAAAAATTATAAAAAAAATAGCCAAATAAATGGCATTGGGACTAACATTTAAAAAGACATAGGCAGTTAGTATTGATGCCAACCACACAAATCTTAACAGGAAAAATAGTCCTAACTTCACACCCAATTTAATGCATAGGCCATATCATTGCAGGCGCAGAACTGAAGGTGGGCTTTGAATAGGGCTGAATGGGGTGGTGGGTGGGGTCAAGAAAGTTATATGTAGAGTAGCAAACTTCAGTAGCTCTGCAAGTGACTTATATGCATGATTTTAGCCAGTGAAAAATCCAGCCTGTTTTATGCATATGTGCTGCAACATAGTGTATATTCAACAATGTTCTTCAATGAGATCATTTTATGCACCTTTTCCACATGCAAAGCCTCTTTTATGCACAGAAAAGGGCTTTTAAAAGATTGAGCTGCAGAATAGGGGCACGTAGGCATTCCCAGAGAGCAGGGTTGAAGTGGGGATGCATACTGGAAGATGCATAGAGAACTGTGACCAGCAGGGGGCGCCCTGGGTGTAATGAGCCTGCTCCCATTCAACCTTCAGCTTTTGCATTCAATGAAACAGACCAACCTGGATTCTCTTCCCGGCTGTATTTCCACCCAGACCTTGGAAACTCTCCAAAAAGCATACTCAAAAGAAAAGAAAAAGAAAACCAACACGTAGGAGCCCAGGCTCAAATGGCCTGCAGGCCTGCTTCCCTTCAGCAGACTCTGCTTTGAAGTTACCAGCAGGATTCTCCCTCCTCCCTTGTTCTGGGGTGTGTCAGGCTCTACAGTTCAGCTCCCCCAGCCACAGAACATAGGAATCCTTCTATACTGTATTTCTCTGTGTATGAGTTGCTTTCTTAGATTTCCCTTTCTTGGGTCAGCCCAAGAGACAGAAACCCTCTGGCTTGCTTCTTCCCTAGTCCCAGCTCCTCTTCCCTCACAGAACACACACTCCTTCATGCCTTCTGAGCAGCAGTAAATTTGTGTGTGGGCATTTAATTAAGGTCTGTTCTTGCTGCTTGCATTATAAGGGCAATAAGCAGCTCTGTTGCTTTTATAAAATCCTTTGTGTAAAGGACCTCAAACTCACAAAAATGTATATAAGACTACAGGTGTGAATTGGAAATCTTAATATTGAACTAATTATCCTTTGTATATGAGTTTCCTGGGTTTCATTTTCAAAAAGTCGATATAGACTAGGCAACCTTTTGGGCATTTTTCATAGTTTCTCTCTCATAATATCATGCTCTAAAATGGCTGGCACTGCTGAATACAAGCGTCGGTGCTGGTGCTTGACATGTGTCGCACTGAACATTCACATATTGATTATATTATGATGATGATGATTATTAATATTATTTAGCTCAATATTCAAACCAAAAAGTGAGCTTTTTTTAAATGTCAGCTACAGTGTTAAAAAAATACAGAAATTCAGTACCAATAGATGGATAGATGGTGGTGCTGAATAAATGCTCACTGATGGCAGATACATATATAGGAGGTTATTTTAGAAAGTCATTTCTGCATATATATGGGTGCATTTAAATGTAAAGGGCATCTTATAAATTCTGTCATAAAAGTACAATTTATACATATACCTAAGAACAGTGCAAATATCTGTGCAAATGGTGCAAATATCTGTAATGTAGGTGCATTTGTAAGCACCTACTTGTCTTTATGAAATAGCCTTAATAGAAGCGCTCATAAACATACATGAACTAATAGAAGATAATTATATAGAAAAGCATGGAGGTTTGGAGGTGGAGAATGTACCTATTTTTTTAGATTATTTTATAAAAATAAGGAGGTGGCTATGTGAATACAAGCAGGTGTCGATACTGGTGGCATCGTCATGGAAAATATGTTGAAACCCTCTGCCCAGTGTGCAGTAGTGGCCAAGAAAGCAAATAGAATGCAAGGAATCATAAGGAAAGGAATGGAGAATAAAACAAAGGATATAATAATGCCTCTGTACATTCCATTGTGCGACTGAATCTTGAATATGTACCAATTCATTGGCTCCCTATCCATTTCTGCATCCAATTCAAACTTCTCCTGCTGACCTATAAGTGCATTCATTCTGCAGTTCCTCACTACCTTTCCTCTCTTATCTCTCTCTACACTCCTCCTCGGGAACTCTGCTCTTCTGGCAAATTGCTTCTATCTGTGCCCTTCTGTTCTACTGTTAACACCAGACTTTACTTCTTTGAACTTGCTGTCCCTTATGTCTAGAACAAACCACCTGAGTCTGTACATCAGGTGCCTTCTCTGGCCCTTTTCAAATTCAGGCTGAAAACTCACCTCTTCACTGCTGCTTTTGGATCTTCGCTCACCTGATCTCCTTTTTGTTTTCTTACATTTCACCCTAGATGTATCCTATGTCTACAGCTACTCTGTTGCCTGTCTTGAATAGATTGCAAGCTCTGATGAGCGGGGACTGTCTCTTACATGTATCTGTGCAGTGCTGTATACGTCTTATAGCGCTATAGAAATGTTCAGTAGTAGTAGTAGTAGTAGTAGTAGTAGAATATTGTGTGCAATTCTGGTCACCGTATCTTAAGAAGGATATAGTGTAATTAGAAAAGGCACAGAGAAGAGCTATCAAAATGGTAAAGGGGATGAGGGAGGAGTGGTCTAGTGGTTAGGACAAGGTACTTCAGGCCAGAGGGCCGGGGGTTCAAGTCCCACCTGGGACAGCAATCTCAGGCCGGAGGGACTGGGATTTCTAGTCCTATAGGCACTCCTTGTGGTCTTGGGTAAGCCACTTAACCCTCCATTGCCCATGTTCCCTGTAAGTATTAGCATATGTGTCTCATATCCCCTCATGTTAAATGTATCCCCCAATTGACCGCTTTGACCCGGTGAAAAGCGGGATATAAATACAGCTAAATAAATAAATGGATACCTCTATAAGGAAAGACTTAAAAGATTAGGGCCCCTCAACTTGGAAAAGAGATGCCTGAGGGGAGATATTATAGATATCTATAAATTAATGAATGGGGTAGAATGGGTAAACATAGATTGGTTGTCTACTCCATCAAAAAATGGACAGACTAGGGCACACGGAATGAAGGTACAATGTAACCCATTTAAGGCTAATAAGAGAAAATATTTTTTTCTCTCAACATGTAATCAAACTCTGGAATTCATTACCGGATGATGAAGTAAACGTTCTTAGTGTAGCTGGGTTTAAAAACATTTGGACAAGTTCTTGGAGGAAAGGTCCATAAACCATTATGTTTATGTTTATTTACATATTTGATATACTGCCCAATCACATCAGTATCTGGGCGGTTTACAATAAAACCATAAAATCAAAATTAAAAATGCTGCAGAAAAAGGGAAAAGGAAAGCCATAAAATTAAAGATAGGAACAGAATAGAGAAAGGCAGGGAAAGGCAAAGTAACAAGAGAACTCTAGTAGGAAAAGACAGTGAAATGTTGTATCAATGAGGAAGTGGGGAAAAGGGAGAAAGGGAAGGGGGGGGGGAGGTCATACGCAAGACAGAAAAGGTGAGTTCTTAATTTGGCTTTGAAGGCAGTATAAGACTGTTCCAAATGGAGGGCAAGGGGGAGCGAGCTCCAGAGCTTCAGACCAAGGAAGTAAAAAGCTGAGGAACGAGTGGACTCCAGGTGGGCATGGGAGGGGGCAGGGAGCGACATGTGGGTAGCGTGAATGGAACGAAGGGTACGAAGGGGAGTGTAGAGGCGAACCTTGTCAGCGAGATAGAGGAGAATACCTGTATGAATTGACTTATGGATGAAAATGAAAAATTTGAATTGAATCTGAAAAGAGACAGGAAGCCAGTGGAGACGAAAAAGAAGGGGAGTGACGTGATCAAAGCGGGAAGCATGGGTGAGAATTTGGGCGGCAGTATTCTGTACACGTTGAAGACGAGACAATTGTGACTGAGGGAGACCAGCTAAAACAACATTACAGTAATCAAGATTAGAGACCACAAGAGAGAGAAACAGGGTAGTCAGGGAGGAAAAAGGAAGAAAGGGATGAATAGCACGGAGTTGCTTTAGGGTGAGGAAAGAATGCTGAACAACTGAAGAGATGTGACTTTTAAAAGACAGGGATGAATCAAGAGTGACACTGAGATACCGAAGGGAAGAAACCATAGGGATAGGTGAAGAAGCAAAAAGGGGAGTGAGGGGAGGGGGAGAAGAATGACCTAGGGGCATGTTTACTAAACCTTCTTAATGTGCGCCCAGTGTTAGTGTGCAGGCTGCCATAAAAGGAGTGGGCGTTCCAGTCAAAAAGTAGCAAAACGGGATTAGCGCGCGATAACGCGCGTTGCTGCACACATTATCGGGCGAAGTGCTGCTAAGCGCGTTAACGCGCAGTAATTTTAAGTAGGCGCCCAGAGATGCAAACATAAAAACATAGGTGTAGCACAATGGTTAATACACTGACTGATGGTACAGGGGTCATGAGTTTGATCCCCAGTATGCCTAATGCATAAGACAGGCTGAAGCATTACCCTTTACTTCTAGGTAGTGATTTTTGAGGCATTTTACTGTTATTTTAATTAGTGCTGCCAGCAAACACACCCTTACGGTGGCGTAACCTAAGGTGCCGCATAAGGCACTCCATAATGCACTCCATAGGGCACATTATAAAGTGCACTGTCCGCCAAGGCACCCTATAATGTCCCCTATAGGACACCTTATAAGACACCTTATAAGGTGTTTGATAGGGCGCCTTATAAAGCGCCCTATAAGGTGCCTTATGAGGTACCTTAATGTTACAGTACTCTGAGGGTGTTTTTGCTGGCAGCACTAATGTACATTAAAAATAGACAATGCCTCTAACAGCCCTATCAAATAACCCCGCCATGGGTTTGAACCCATGACCTCTGACTTCACAGGCAGTGAAGTAACCAGTGGGCTACAGCTATTAACAACCCCCCTAGCTGGCTGCAGAAGGACTGCATGTCACCACACAAACTGTCTGCTGTGATTACTAGGATAGGGTTAACCCACCCGTACCCATGATGCACTGCACATGCAAAGCAGCAGTTGACAGATGGGCACAGTATGGGGTTTGCACCCCCACAGCACCTCGGCCTGGTAGGGGGAACTGACCGTGTGTGGTACTGGCACAGAGTAGCCACAGACCGTCACATTGTGCGGGTACTGTGCTCACCCTGAGAGTGAGGTGAGGTACCCAGCACCAGGTCCACAGCACCTTTCATGGCTGAAATATGCCATGCTGTAGGTCCTCATCAGTGTTGCTGAGTGTGATAGGTAGTTCCTGCAGGCGCACCTAGGTTACATCTGTGTCATTTTGTATTTCTCGGTCATGTCTAGCCTTTATGGGCTATGATGCACCCAGAATAGTGCATATCCTGTGTTGGTGCCATGGTTACATG
The DNA here is from genome assembly GCA_033557465.1 of Ichthyophis bannanicus. Lineage (NCBI taxonomy): Eukaryota > Metazoa > Chordata > Amphibia > Gymnophiona > Ichthyophiidae > Ichthyophis > Ichthyophis bannanicus. The sequence goes on from CM066032.1 coordinate 1,593,143,814, forward strand.
ATGGGTGGTGGGGGTGTTTGGAACCATAGGTGGATTATGTATCAACACACAACCCACCCTCTGGGGCGCAGGGTGGAAACAGGATCACCCACCAATAGATCCACATTCTACCGCTCTGCAAGGGTAGCAGTAGAGAGGACCATCAACTCCAGTCCTGCTGGGGAAACAGACACCCCACAGAGCAGGCAATGCAGAGCTGTACTGATCCATAATGCATTAGCAGACAGAAGGCCCGGAAATACTCAGCTGCCCCACACCACTATCTGACATTCTCCAGCAGCAAGCCTCCAGCCGCTGCACCCTGCAAGGTGTTCCAGCAAGATATATACTAGCTGCAGACAGTCTGCTAGCTAGTCCATAGTCCTGGAAGAGATGCATGTACCCAGAACTGAAATGTCAGCATACACACCAAGCAGATAAGTCAGTTATAGGGTCCCAAAAAGGACCCATAAATATCACATGAGAAAAAAGCAATATAGGGGAACCTAGCCATGCCATGGTCACTACACAGTCAGGGTGAGAGTGACCTCAAAGCAGGACATGCTGTGGCTACTCTGTCCGTGCAGATGGTGGCCAGGCACTACAATGTCCTAGCCATTGCCCTATGTCCTGTGCAGATGCGGCCAGGCCAGGCCACACTATCCAGGCTATTCCCACAGTATCTTGCTCCTCATTATGCACATTGGCAGGCCAATACTGGCAACAGTGCTAGCAGTGTGGGCTGTGGAGGGTGTTGGCAGCCACCACACACTGGATAGACAGACACACACTCCACATACCTATGCCAGCATTGTGCAACTATAGAGGTGTTTGGCAGCCCTGGGCACCACACCAGTCCTGGGCACAGTGCAGGCATGGCTATGGACGCAATATTGTTGGGGTCACTCTGTCAGACACCAGAATGGAGGCACACTCCACAGACCTCAGAAAGGTTGCTATGATGCAGCTCAATCAGCAAATTGTGCTTAACGTAGGAATTGCTATCTGCCAGTTATCATAGCAATCTTTTGATAACTGTGTACAGTTTTCCCATGTTTAGGGTGGCATTGCTAAGGTATGCAAGTGCTAGTATGGGGAAATGCATGCAGGGCCCAACATCCTGCCTCTCCAGGAGGCTTGGTATAATGGAGCCTGTGGGTGTGGGTGTGTCTGCCCCTGTTGGCCGCTGCTCTAGGGCAGAGGTTCCCAACTCCAGTCCTGGAGGGCCAAACACTGTTCGGATTTTCATGCTGTCCCTAATGAATATTGTGATAAGGAAGCTTATCATAGCTCAGGTAGGAGCTATAGAAAAGATGATGTGACTCTGAACAAGCAACCTGTCAGTTCTGGTAGAAGCAAGAAAACAGAGTTTTCACATAAAAGACTACCAGTCCCAGAATGCACCAGGTTTCCAGCAGCCATGAGAGGGGCTGAAGTGAGAGAATGTGTGTGCAATCAAGAGAGCTATGAGGTAATCCCTAAGCACTCATCTCAAAGGGCAGGGCCTGATTCAACACAGCTGTGCTGTGTTAGGGAGCAGCACACATTAGGACAGAATAAGAATAGAGCTTATTCTTCAGATAACAGAGTCAGCAACAGTTTCAAGAACAGCTTCAGGGAGAGCTTCAGCAAAAGCTACAGAGGGAGGAAGAGATACAGAGACAGCAATGGCTACAAGCACCAGTATCACCTGGAGAAACAGAAGCCAAGCCAAGCAGATAGAGAGAGAAGGAAACTCTCTGGAAGGAAGAGAAGAAAGGCCATTGGAAGGTCTGGGAGATTCCAAGGCAGTACTCATACTGGGAGGTATTCCAAAAGCCAGCAGAGTCCATTGGACTGGATTCAGCCAGAGGAATGGAGTGGCAGAGATAGGAATCACCAGTGGCTACCTGGAAGAGAGAAGACTGCATGTGGAAGGGACTTTCAGACCAAGGCCAGAAGGTATGTGAGAGGAGATCCAGTGTCCAGGGATCAAGATTGGAAGGCTGGACATCAGAATTGGATTACATATTGGCCAGGCTATACAGAGAGGAATAATGATAGCAGGAGAGGCTCAGGTATGAACACTGATCCAGACCCTATCTATAATAGAGAGTGGCAGCAAGGGAATGAGCATTCTCATGATAGTGCCTTAATGAAAGACTCGTCTGTGCCAATGTATGATAGTGACCATATGCTGATTGATACAGCAGATGAAAATACAGTTTATATGGACTGTTCTCTATCTAAATGCTATTACTAGTTTTCTCTGAGCAAACACATCAGCCATCACAAAGAAACCTAACTTTGTTCTTTATTTCCACTGCAAACAGCTCTTAAAGCAGGATTTGGGCTCACACAGTAGCAGCCAGCCAGCTAAAGGCTTTCAGCTGGTCCATTGATAGTAATTAGGGCTGCACCTGATTGTGTGTGTGAGCAAGGGAGAATCACTGCTGAGATCGGCGTGGAAAATAAGCAGAATTTAACCTAACCAGCAAAGTTTATTCTTTACTTTGTGCCTTTGTATTTGGTAATTATTTGCTAAGAAAACATTAGCTAATTGCCTGACAAACTGAAGGTTGTTTTCTGGTTTACTTTGTGACTTTTTGTTATCCATTTTAAACACTGCAAGCAAGTAACCTCATTTATAGTGCTATCAAGCATACATGTGCTGGGTGAATTAAACCCCATCAATAAAAGAAGTATTTTATTGATCTTACCACTTGGTTTCACAACTCAAATTATTGTCATCAGCTGTGTTTGGGAGTGAATGAACTACAATACCCACAATACCTTGCAAAAATCATATGAATATATGCATTGTCAAGATTGTGTAAGTTCTCACCCTAGGCAGCCGTCTGACAATATGCATGAGATACATCTGCATACCATGGGGACGGTGCATAGCAATGCAGCACAGCCACATTTATTAGAGGCAGCATGGAACCTGAATGGTGTTTGGCCCTCCAGGACTACATTTGGGAGACTCTGCTCTAGGTAATGCACATGTTTATGGTGTCTGTGCTCTGTAGGGTTAAATGTAGGTGTTTTGGGCATGTCTACGTCATCTGCACTATAGGTGCTGTCTGTATTAGCACGTTGTAGTAGTGGGTAAAATATGGGGGTTGGGTTGGCAGGAACCACAGCTGGGATTTGAACCTGTGACCTTCTGCTCCTGAACACACTGACTGTGTGCACTGCACCACCATGTTGCCACAGTGGCAATGCATTTTATGGAGATACCATGACTGTATGTCAGACAGAGCCTGTCTGTTACAATGCATGGCACCCACCTACACAGGCCACAGTCTGCTCTGGGCAGCTGCCACTTCCACCCTCCACCACCAGTACCCCTCTGCCACCATGCTGACATGCCCTTCTGCTGGTGGTGCTGGTGGTGCACAGTCTCAGGCCATCCAGTGTGCCAGTAGGTGGCTGCCTATGGTGCGGGATCTGGGGTAGGGGTGCCTGCATAGACGTCCGCGCTTCCCCCCCACCACCTCCTGCCAATGTTCTGTGCCCTTGGAGGTACCTGCTGGGTACTATCTCCTGTGACACTGTGATAAACACACTCATGCCCATGTTGGGCCCTCATCAGTTGCTGTCTGGCTGCTGTACAGTTTCAGCATTCCTAAGTGCCACCTGGGCATCTGCCTAGTCCGTACTGTGCCCCAGCTGCACCACAGCATGTGCCGCCTGCAGCCCTCTATATCCCATTTTCAAGCATCTGCCCAGTTGGTCGTTCCGACATGCCCGCCCTGCTGTTGCCGCACATGTGCACGCCATAGGAAATCTGTCCGATGGAGAGGAAAACCCTGCAGAGCGCAATTTCACTGTGGGCTCATTCACCTTGTATGGGGACGGAGCATGGACTCTTCCAGAATTCATATCCTTTTTTTGGTGCTTTCTTGGGAGTGTTTTTTGATGTTTCCCATTGAGATCACTATTGCCCAGCTTGGTTATTTTATTTTTCCATTTTCTTCTGTTCATTTTCACTGTTTATTTGCCCTTTTGTTTCGTGCACATGTATCACACTTATCACTTTTTAGTTGGTTTTTCTGGTTTTGCTGTACATTGCTGACATAAATGGTTTCTCTTCCCTTTAAATCAGCTCTAACGCCAGGGTTTCACTAGCGTTAGTTTTGAGCCTCGGATTTCACATCGATAGTGTGTGGGGAGCCTCTCCCCTCCCACTCTCCACCCATTGACCCCTTCTCTCCGCCCCTGGGGAGCCTTCCTCCGCCCTCTGGGAGCCTTTCTCCGCCTTCAGCGCTCGTTTGCGCAGCTGCGCGCGTTAGCGCGTGCTAAGGTACCTCTTTGTCTGCTAAAGCACCATTATCGCGCGTTAAGGTACCTTAGCGCACGATAACGTCACAGAGCGCACATTAAGATGGTTTAGTAAACATGCCCCCAAGAGTAAACCAAATAGCGGAGATTTTTGAAAGATTAATGTGAAGAAATTTAGAGGAAAGCCAGGAGGCCACAGATGAAAGACACGTGTTGAAGGAAGTGATGTCGGGAGAAGAAGAATCTGTGTACCTTCAAAGAAGACCCAGGAAATCCACTCCTTACTCTTGGATAAGCATCGTGGAATCTGTGTACCTTCTTGGGAACTTCTGACCTGGATTGGCCACTATTGGAAACAGGATACTGGGCTCGATGGACCTTGATTTGACTCAATATGGCACTTCGTATGTTCTTAGAATACTCAAGGTGTGGTTGCTTCATTCTTCAAGGATGATCTCAAACAAGGCAGGCCTAACTATTACGCATACAAGGCAGTCACCTAGGGCAGCAGATTCTGGGGGTGTCAAACAGTAGGGCATTCAAAGATAGACAATAGATTCTGACAGCCAGGAGGGGCATAAGGCTTAAGGTTTGCCTATGGTGCCAACACCTTGAACCAACTCTTGGGCTGGCTTTGATTTCAAAACATACATATTACTATGTCATGTGTCATGTGTTGTCCAGTAACACTGTGAAAATGAAGATGATGATGATCTTTATATGATTATATTATTATGATTTCATTCTTCAGGTTTTTTTATTGTTGTAGTTGTTATTAAGGGGTATGTTTACTAAAGTTTCTTAACGTGCGCGGCGCGCATGAGCACACTCTAAGGTACCTTAGCGCACGCTAATGATGCTTTATGGGGCAAAAATGCGCTTTAGTGCGTGCTCATGCGCGCAGCGGCACACACGAGGGCTGAAGGCGGGGAAAGGCTCCCGGAGGGCGGAGGAAGGCTCCCCAGGGGCGGAGAGAAGGGGTCAATGGATGGAGAGTGGGAGGGGAGAGGCTCCCCGCACACTAGCGAGGTGAAATTTGAGGCCAAAAATAACGCAAGTGAAAACCTCGCGTTAGAGCCGATTTAAAGGGAAGAGAAACCATTTCTGTCAGCAATGTACAGCAAAACCAGGGAAACCTACAAAAAAGTGCTAAGTGTGATACATGTGCACAGAACAAAAGTACAAATAAACATTGAAAAGGACCCCAACAAAATTTAAAAAAATCATAATCAAGCTGGGAAATAGTGATAGTAATGGGAAACATCAAAACACACTCCCAAGAAAGCCCCAAAAAATAAATATGAATTTTGGAAGGGTCTACGCTCCGTCCCCATACAAGGTGAATGATCCCACAGTGAAATAGCACTGATCAGGGTTTCCCTCTCCATTGGACAGGTTACCTATGGCAAGCACATGTTCCACAACAGCAGGGCGGACATGTCGGAATGGACAACTGGACAGATGCTGGGAAAGGGGATACAGAGGGCAGCAGGCGGCACATGCTATGGTGCAGCTGGGGCATAGTGCGGACTAGGAAAATGCCTAGATGGCACTTAGGAATGCTGAAACTGAACAGCAGCCAGACAGCAACTGATGAGGGCCCAACATGGGCACGAGAGTGTCTATCACAGTGTCAGAGGGGATAGTACCCAGCAGGTACCCCCAAGGGCACAGAACATTGGCAGGCGGTGTTGGGGGGAAGCGTGGATGCCTATGCAGGCACCCCTACCCCAGAACACTCACCATAGGCAGTCGCCTACTGGCACACTGGATGGCCTGAGACTGTGCACCACCAGTACCACCGGCATAATGGCATGGCAGCATGATGGCAGAGGGGTACTGTTGGTGGAGGGGGCAGTGGCAGATGCCCAGAGCCGACCATGGCTTAGCCCTGTGTAGGTGGGTGCCATGCACTGCAACAGACAGGCTCTGTCTGACAAACAACCATGGTATCTCCAGGGACTGCACTGTCTCTGTGAGCACAGTGTGGTGCGGTCAACACAGCCAGTGTGTTCAGGAGCAGAAGACCCCAAGTTCAAGTCCCAGCTGGGGCTACTGCCAATCCAGTCCCCATATTTTACCGGTTACTAAACCGTGATAGTAAGGACAAACCATTATTGCAGAGAACATATACATGGTTCAAACGCCTATATTTTACCCCACCGAGCACAGACACCAGAAACATGCGCATTACCTAGAGCAGAGTCCCCCAAATTCAGTCCTGGAGGGCCACAAATCATTCAGGTTTTATGCTGTCTCCAATATAAGGCCATGTCAGCATGGTGGCGGAGGGGTACTGGTGGTGGAGGTGGCAGTGGCAGCTGCCCAGAGCAGACCATGGCCTAGCCCTGTGTAGGTGGGTGCCATGCACTGCAACAGACAGGCCCTGCCGGACAAACAGTCATGGTATCATCAGGAAATGCACTGTGTCTGTGGCAACACGGTGGTGCAGTGTACACAACCAGTGTGTTTGGAAGCAGAAGGTCACAGGTTCAAGTCCCAGCTATAGTGCCTGCCAACCCAGTCCCCATATTTTACCCACTACTACAACGTGCTAATACAGACAGAACGTTTAGTGCAGATGACGTAAACAAGCCCAAAACACCTACATTTTACCCTACAGAGCAAAGACACCATAAACAGGCGCATTACCTAGAGCAGAGTCTCCCAAATGCAGTCCTGGAGGGCCAAACACCATTCAGGTTCCATACTGCCTCTAATAAAGATGCCTGTGCTGCATATCTATGCACCACCCCCATGGTATGCAGATGTATCTCATGCATATTCATGAGGGACAGCATGAAAACCTGAAAAGTGTTTGGCACACCAGGACTGGAGTTGGGAACCTCTGCCGTAAAGCAGCAGCCAACAGGGGCAGACACACCCACACCCACAGGCTCCATTAGCCAATGCCTCCTGGACATTGGGCCCTGCGTGCATCTCCCAATACTAGCACTTGCATACCTTAGCAATGCCACCCTACACCTGGGAATACGGTACACAGCTATCAAACGTTTGCTATGATTACTGGCAGATAGCAATTCCTACGTTAAGCACAGTTTGCTGATTGAGCTCCATCATAGCAACCTTTCTGATGTGTGTGGAGTGTGCTTTAGGTCTGGTCTCTGACAGTGTTTACCACCCTGGGGAGTGACCCCCAACAGTATTGCGTACCATATCCATGCCTGCACTGTGCCCAGGACTGGTGTGGTGGCCAGGGCTGCTAAACTCCTCTATAGCAGCACAATGCTGGCATAGGTGTGGGAGTGTGTGTCTGTCTATCCAGTGTGTGGTGGCTGCAAACACCCTCCACAGCCAATGTGCATAATGAGGAGCAAGGTACCATGGGTATAGCCCGGACAGGGTGGCCTGGCCAGGATGCATCTGCACAGGGCATAGGGCACTGGCTGGGACATTGTAGTGCCCGGCCACAGCATATCCTGCTGGGAGATCACTCTCACCCTGACTGTGCAGTGACCACAGCATGGCTAGGTACCCCCATAGTGCTATATGGTATTTCTCTTATGCGATATTTATTGGTTTCCTTTTGGGGCCCAGTCACTGACTTATGTGCTTGGTGTGTATGCTGACATCCCAGTTCTGGGTGCACGCATTTCCACCAGGAACATGCACTATGGACTAACTAGCAAACTGTCTGCAGCTGGTATGTGTCTTGATGGAGCGCCTTGCAGGGTGCAGCGGCTGAAGGCTTGCTGTAGGATAATATCAGATAGTGGTGGGGTGCAGCTTAGCATATCCAGGCCTAATGTCTGTCTGCTATTGCATTATGGATGTGTACAGAGCTGCATTGACTGCCCTGTAGGTGTCTGTTCCCCAGCAGGACTGGGTTTGATGGTCCCCTCTACTGCCACCATTGCAAGGAGGTAGAATGTGGATTGGTTGATGGGAGACCCTGTTTACCACCCTCAGCCCTGGAGGAGGAGGGTGGTGGTACATAACCCTCCTAGGGGTCCACAGGGGCTACATCTGACTGAGTCATACAGATATATCCAAGGTGTGCCTGCAGAAACTACCTATCTCACACATTAGCACTGCTGGGGACCTGCAGCATGGCCTATCTCTGCTGTGGACCTGGTGCTGGGCGCCCCACCTCACCCTCAGGGTGAGTGCAGTACCTGCACAATGTGACGGTGTGTAGCTACTCTGTGCCAGTATCACACACGGTCAGTTCCCCCTACCAGGCCGAGGTGCTGTGGGGGTGCATACCCCATCTTGTGATCATCTGTAGACTGCTGATTTGCATGTGCAGTGCATCATGGGTAAGGGTGGGTTAGCCCTATCCTGGTGACCACAGCAGACTGTTTGTGTGGTGACTTGCAGTCCTTCTGCAGCCAGCCAGGGGTTTGCTAGCAGCTATAGAGCTGTAGCCCACTGGTTACTTCACTGCCAGTGGAGCTAGAGGTCATGGGTTCAAACCCACAGTGGGGTAATTTGATAGGGCTGTCCAAAGCATTTTCTATTTTTAATGTACATTAGTGCTGCCAGCAAAAACACCCTCAGCGTACTGTACCCATAAGGTGCCTCAGAGGGCGGTTTATAGGGCGCCCTATAGGGCACCTTATGGTTACCGTCCATATAAGGTGCACTATACAGTATGATGATAGGGTGCCCTATGGGGGACATTATAGGGTGCCGTGGCAGATAGTGCACTTTATAATGTGCCCTATGGAGTGCCTTATAGGGTGCCTTATGCGGCACCTTAGTTTACGGCACATGAGGGTGTGTTTGCTGGCAGCAATTAATAAAATACAAATAAAGTGCAGCAGGAAACAATACTTACATGTCAAAGCTGATGCCTCAGTCAGCCTTATGTATTAGGTGTACTGGGGATTGAACTCATGACCCCTGTATCATCAGTCAGTGCCTTAACCATTGTGCTACACTGCTGTTCCTCCTTGCATGTCTGCGCACCTACTTAAGATTTCCATGCGTTTAAATGCACAGTGCTGCCATCAAAAACAGTGCTATGACCTTGCTGTGCCTCATAGGGCACCCTATATGGCGCCCTATAGGCCACCCTTTCAGCAACATTGTAGGGTTCCGTGGTGGACAGTGCACTTTAAAATGTGCCTTCTGGGGTACCTTTTGGGGTGCCTTATGCAGCACCTTATGTTACAGCGCTTTGGAAGTGCGTTTGCTAGCAGCAGTACTTAAAATAAAATTAAAAAGCCTCATAATGCAATATTACACATAAATGGTAGTGCCTCAGCCACCCTTCTTCGTTGGGCACAGTGAAGGATTGAGCCCATGTCCTTTGCACCATCTGTCACTGTCTTTACCCTTGTACTGCAGCCCTGTTCCTCTGTTTGCACATCAGCATGCCTGCTTATGCTTCCTGCGAGTGTTCCTCATGCGCTACTGTGCGCGGCGCGCTAATCCCGTTTTGCTCTGTTTTTGACTGGATCGCCCACTCCTTATATGGCATCCTTCAGACTAACGCGGCGCGCACGTTAGGAAACTTTAGTAAACATACCCCTAAGTGTTGCATGTACCTTTAACCTGGCAAGTTATCGTTGATGTCCTTTTCCAAAAGTATTTTAAATTAAATTAAACAGATGACTAAACTTGCTTTTGGTGCTAATATAATATATTTGTTTTTACAGTGGTAAATCATTCTAATTAAGATAAATTGTTTCTAATTAAGAGAAATCTGGCATTGCCAGATTGGCTTGGAAAGTAAATTGTATATGTCTGCACTACATAAGAATCATTATCAGATTAGCATTATTGATTTATCAGTTGCCTGGCTAAAACGCTAGCTATAATTCTTCTGACAATGGTAAGATTACTAAATAATTTCATATTAAATTACAAAACCTAATATATTCTGTGATGGCAAACATGTGGAGGGGCATTTTACAAAGGACTTACTGGGTGCAGGATGAAGATCCAAATGGGGATGTGCGGCAAATGTAGATGATTGCTGAACCAAGCCCACGGACAAGCAGTGTGGGTGCAAAATAGCAATTTGAACATGTGAGAGAATGGATGCGAGGCTGGACAATGCAGCCACATATCCAGCCATTGTGGATACAGTGAGGAAGATGGACAAGATGGCCAATGGATGTCCAGACGCCAGCTCCACGTAGACATGCAGGAACCAAGCATATATGGGCATGCAGGGGGCCAAGCATGAGGAAATGGTGAGAACTGGGACGATGGTGATGGCGATGCCCAATTTATCCCGGCAGAGAACAAGTAAATCTGCTACATGGTCCTAGAGAATGAGGAGTGCCTCTAGCCAACATGAGGGCACAGAGCCCGTGGGAAAAAAGTGCAAGTGATCTGGCATATCATCCGCCAGATGCTCCATCAGTAAGTGCAGCAGAGGGCATAGAGAGGGGACAGCAGTAGGTACAGGAGGGTAAAGGCAACTGAGGAAATGGGGTGGCAAACAAGCAGGGAGCAGAGATAGGGGCGTGGCTCCAGAGATAACAAAAGTGGCATGCCTTGTGAAAGAATTCAACCCCTCGGTTTTTGTCCTGTTTTGTCACATTATAACTTGGAATGAAACTGGAGGTTCATTTGGATGTTTGGACTATATTGTTAAATCCCTTACCTAATTGGTGTAGTGGAATGACAATAAAATACCTTGTAATATAAATAAAAACAAGTAAAAACTGAAAAGTTGTGAGTGCATATGTATTCATCCCTTTTGCTCTGAAACCCCTAAATAAGATCTGGTCCAACCAATTAACCTCAGAAGTCACATAACTCGTTGATTAGAGTCCTCCTGTGTGCAATCAGTGTCACATGATCTGTCACATGATGCCTGTATAAATATACCTGTTCTGAATGGCCCTTGACTCTGCAACACCACTAAGCAAGCAACATGAATGCCAATGAACACTCCAAACAGGTCAGAGACAAAGCTGCAGAGAAGTATACATAGATCAGAGTTGGGTTATAAAAAAAATATCCCAAATTATGAATATCCCATGGAGCACCATTAAATCCATTATAACAAAATGGAAAGAATATGGCACAACTAAAACCTGACAAGAGAAGGCCACTCACCAAGACTCACAGACCGGGTAAGGAGGGCATTAATCAGAGATGCCACAAAGACACCAAGGATAACACTGAAGGAGCTGCAAAGATCCACAGAAGAGATGGGAGTATCAGTCCATAGGACCACTTTAAGCCGTACACTCGACAGAGCGGGGCTTTATGAAAGAATGTCCAGAAAAAAAGCCATTGCTTAAAGAAAGAAATAAGGAAACACGTTTAGAGTTTGCACAACAGGATGTGGCAAACCCCCCAAACACATGGAAGGTTCTCTGCTCAGATGAGACAAAAATTGAACTTTTTGGCCATCATGGGAAATGCCATGTGTGGCAGAAACCCAGAACTTCCCATTACCCCGAGAACACCATTTCCACAGTGAAACATGGTGGTGGCAGTATCATACTGTGGGGATGTTTTTAATGGCAGGGTCAGGAAAACTGGTCAGGATTGAAGGAACAAGGGATGGCACTAAAACCTGTTTCAGCCTGCCAGACATTTGAGACTGGGATGAAGGCTCACCTTCCAGCAGGACAATGACCCTAAACATACTGCTAAAGCTACGCTGGAGTGGCTTAAAGGGAAACATTTAATATGTACACCTTATAGGAAAGGCAGGATAGAGCTGATATGATTGAGATGTTTAAATACCTCCGTGGCATAAATGCACAGGGAGAGAGCCTCTTTCGATTGAAAGCAAGTTTTGCTGTGAGAGGACATGGGATGAGGGTGAAAGGGGATAGATTAAGGAGTGATATGCGGAAATATTTCTTTACTGAAAGAGTGGTGGATCCATGGAATAGTCTCCCAGTGGTGGTAGTAGAGATGAGGACAGTATCTGAATTCAAAAAAGCATGGGACAAACACAGAGGATCTCTAAAGGAAAAAAGAGGGACTGTTCTAGTTGTTGATATGGAAGGACAGACTAGATAGACCATGTGGTCTTTTTCTGTTGTCATTTTTCTATGTTTCTATTTAAATGTCTTACAATGGCCTACTGTAGAAATAAGTCATTCACTTCTAACTCAATAAAAATGGGAGTATAGAAAATACTTAAACTCAACAGTAGCAAAAAAGCTTAACGATACTCGTCTATGAAGAAAAGGTCTCAGACATATTCGGCATGACTTTCAGACTATATACAGTTGATCGTTCCGAAGAAGACCAAGCAGTCGTGTGGTTACAATGGCCTAGTCAAAGCCCAGACCTCAATTCAATTGAGAATCCATGGCATGACTTGAAAATTGCTGTACACCAATGCAACCCATATAACTTGAAGGAGTTAGAGCAGTTTTGCCTTGAGGAATGGATGAAAATCCCAGTGGCTAGACGTGCTAAGCTAATAGTGACAAACCCCAATAGACTTTCAGCTGTAATTGCAGCAAAAGTGGCTCTACAAAGTATTGACTTTGGGGTCTATTCTGTCTTGCGAATAGTGGGGATGGACATCCCACTGGGACGTCCATCCATGCTAAATGTCCCACTGCCGGCCCTGTCTAAATCTTTCCCATATAAACAAGGAATTTGTATGGGGAGGTTTAGATGGGGGGGAGGGGGCATTGCGAAGATGGAGTTAGGGCGGGCAGTGGGCGGTCCGCAACCCCGGATGTACAGGGCCGATTCTGAGGTAGGCTCTATACATCTGGGGTCGACAGACTGGATGGGGTACTTATTCCACCTCGGAGGTGGAATAAGTACCCCTAGATGTTGGGGGATGGGAGGCCAGGCTAGCATCAAACAGGTCCTTTCCCCGCAACCCGACCCTGGTCATGGGAGGCCAGATCAGGTGTTGAGCTGTAGAGAAAGACAAACCAAAAGTGCGAGCAGAGTGAGGGTCACTTGCGCTTTATTAAACCAACAAGCCCCTGATCGCCCTTTTGGTTTGTTGGGACTTCTGCGAGTCAGTGCTCTTTTTCTGTGTTCTGAGCTGTAGAGAAAGGACAGAGTGGTCGGTGGCCGGGGATCATGGTTCCATTCAGGAGCCTGACTGAGTTAGCTGGGCTTGTGTCAGTACATGCAGGTTGATCGAATAGGGACTAGCCTGCACGTACAGACCCTAGACCTGATTCTGATCCCATGGAGCATGTCCAGCCCCTGCTTGATCAGAATTGGGTCTGCCTCTGTGCATCCCGTTCCAACCAGATGCACACAGGCATGGACCACACTATGGAATGTGCCTCTTTGTGGGTGGATACCTATGCACACTCATGATTTTGTCTTACTTATTGTTTTGTGTCACAATAAAAGATATTTTGCTCCTACAAAGTGGCAGGCATAAGTATGTAAATCTCATGGTGCTAACCCCCAAATCTCTATTTTAATTCCAGATGTAATGGGACAAAACAGGACAAACACCAATGGAATGAATACTTTCACATGGCACTGTACCAGTGGCCAGCCCCCAGATTCCCCACCAGGTTGCTTCCCTGAGCCCCAGTGAGCCAAAAGTCCTACTGCACCTGCAGGCCCTCGGTAATGAGGTACAGCAGGGCTTTGCAGCTGTCGCCTGAGCCCAGGACATCATGATGAGCCATCTGGAAGGCCTCAGGGAAGAGATTCAGGTCCTGACACAGGCCAAGTTAAACCTGTGGGGCTGCATCTTTGCCCTGATGCCACTTACCACCAAAAGGGAGGGTCCTATATAGAGGGGAAGGGAATGAAGATGAGGGACCTTGGTTTATTTGTTGTTAAAATAAATGTGGGCTACTGATTGGGACAACCACTGTGTTTGTGTCTTCCATCATTCCCTCCTGAAGCTGTGTGCCCTGTGTCTCTGTAGCCAGTGGCACAAAGGAATCCCCCACCTAGGGGCCATCTGTGCCTGGTCATTCAGCACAGATCCACAATGATCTGCTTGCTGAACAGCAGACCTACATAGCAAAGGTTGCAGATATGAGTGCAGCCTGCTGCAAGGGACTGGTCACATGAGTACCTTTTGCACCATTTTAACAGTTTGATAAGTCTACATTCCCCATGCACGTATTTTCCAGGACTTCACTGCCTACTTTTCATTTTTAGAGTGCTACAAGGTGTAAACAGTGCTGGGTTGGGCTGGAGACAGGGAGGGAGGTGGATTAATAGTGAGAGGGGTGAGGGGGTTGGGATGCATGCCACTGGCAGAACTTGTGTGACACAGCTACCTGTGGCCGGCCCCCAGATGCCTCACCATGATGCCATCCTGGCTCTGGTGCAGCCAGACATCCTGATGCACTTGCAGGCCCTCAGGCATGAGGTACAGCAGGGCTTTGTGGCTGTCAGCGGGGCCCAGGATCTCATGGTGGGCCATCTGGAAAGCCTCAGGGCAGAGATTCAGGTCCTAATCCTAAACCTGCAGGGCTGCATCAGTACCACCAACGGGGAGGGTCCTGCATAGAGGGGAAGGGAAGCTGTGTGTCCTGTGTCCCTGTAGCCAGTGGCACAAGGAAAGCCCCTACCTAGGGGTCATCTGTGCCCAGTCACCCAACACACAACCACAATGATCTGTTTGCTGAACAGCAGACATACATAGCAAAGTATGAGTGCAGCCTGGTACAAGGGACTGGCCACATGAGTACCTTTTGCACCATTGCAACAATTTGATAAACCTACATTCCCAATACATGTATTTCCCAGAACATTACTACTTACTTTTCATTTGTTATAGTGTTACAAGGTGTTCACAGTGCTGGGGTGAGCTGGGGACAGGGAGGGAGATGGATTAAGAGTATTGTATTGTATTTATTTATATATGTGATTTTATAAACCACTTTCTCAGTAATCAAATCTATTTACATATAACCAAGAAGACGTATATACAATAATAAACAGAGAACATGTGCAGTGACTGGTAGTTATACAGATAACCTTAATCACAAGTAATTATTTACAGGCCATCATGAACATGTTTATATATGCAGTGAGATCTTGGATATAGTTTGTTTATTTATTTAACTAGGCTTATATGCTGCTTTTTTATGATTCAAAGCTGTGTATATTCAGGTACTCTGTTTGTGTGTATATATATTTCCCTTGTCTCCGAAGGGCTCACAATCTGTGTTTTTGTACCTGAGACAACAAAGGATTAAGGGTTTGCCCAATGCCACGAGGAGCACCTGTAGGACTGGAAACCCCAGTCCTTCTGGACCAAGGTCACTGTCTTCTAGCGGGATTTGAACCTCTGGCCCTTGGTAACATGTCCCAACCACTAGGCCACTCTATATACATTAACTCTAGATATGTTATGGTCTAGTGGAGTTGACTACATAACTAGGTTTATCTTAGACTGTTTAGAAGCTTAACCAGGTTATCTATTCCTCAAAATAGTCTTTAGTAGCTTGCAGAATGTTTGTGGGTCTGTAGTGGTTCTTATATTTTCTGGAGGTGAGTTCCACAGTCCAGGTGCATAAAGTGAGAAGTCTCTTTTGTATGTAGATGTATTTCAATAGGTAGATGTATTTCAATAGGAGGGGTTCGGGGTTTGGGGTGCATGCCATTTTGGCAGCAATTGTGTGACACAGCTGCCCGGGACTGTGGCACAGTAGCGGCTCTCTGTGGCCATCCCCCAGATATTCCACCATGAGGTCACCCTGGACTCTGGTGAGCCAGATGTCCTGCTGTATTTGTAGGTCCTCAAGCATGGGGTACAGCAGGGCCTTGTAACTGTCACCTGGGCCCAGGATCTCATAGTGGGCCTTCTGGAAGGCCTCAGGGCAGATATGCATGTCACGTTGGACCTATAGGGCTGCATCTCTGCCTAATGCCCCCAAAGAGGAGGGTCCTATATAGAGAGGGAAGGGAATGTTGATATGAGACCTTGGTTTATGTGTTGTTAAAATAAATATGGGCAATTGATTGGGATAACCATTATGTTTGTATCTTCCATCATCCCCTCCTGAAGCTGTGTGACCTGTGTCCCTGTAGCTAGAGGCTGTCTGTATCTACAATGACCTGCTTGCTGAACAGCAGACCTACATAGCAAAGGTTTCAGATATGCGTGCACCTTCCTGCAAGGGACTAACCACATGAGTACTCTTTTCACCATTTCAACAGTGCAATAAGCCTACATTCCCCATGCATGTATTGCCCGGGATGCTACTACTTACTTATCATTTGTATAGTGCTACAAGGCATACGCAGTGCTGTACATGTAGATCCAAGATACAGTCCTTGCTCATCAGAGCTTACAATCTAACCAAGATGAACAGTAGCACAAAACTGGAAACTAGAGAATTGTAAGATATGCAACAGTAAGTGGTGAACAAGAGAATGAGGGGCATCAGGATCCAAAATCAGCCTCAAAGAGGTGGATTTTTAGCCTGGATATAAATAGGGCTAGAGAAGGAGCCTGATGTACTGATCAGGTATTTTGCTTCAAGCATATGGAGTAGCAAGGAGGAATGAAGAAAGTCTGGAGTTGGCAGTGGCAGAGAGGAGCCATATAAAAGGGATCTGCCAGAGGAGAGGAGTTCCTAAGGTGGGGTGTAGGGTGAGATGAGAAAGGAAAAGTAGGGAGGAACTGCAGAATGAATGCACTTGAAGGTCTGTAGGAGAAGTTTGAACTGGATGCAGAAATAGATAGGGAGCCAATGAAGTGACTTAAGAAGAAGGGTTACGTGAGCATAGAAACACTGGCGGAAGATTAGCCATGTGGCTGAGTTTTAAACAGACTGCAGGGGAGAGAGATGATTCTGAAAGAGACCATAAAGCAATAAGTTGCAATAGTCTAGATGGGAGGTGACTAGAGAGTGGATAGGAGTCGTAGCAATGTGTTCAGAAAGGAAGGGGTGAATTTTTCTGAAGTCATAGAGAAGGAAATAGGTTTTAGCATGGATAGGGTGTATCCACAAATAGTAGCAGAACACAGTCCTTTTGATCTTGGCTTGCTAAACGCACCCTTGCCCCCATTGTACACCACAATATGAATAATCCTGGACAGCAACAATGATATGCAACAGTCGTCCCCCCATAAGAACACAGTGATGTTTCAGCAGCAACATAATGATTTGCTGGGAGTCCAACTCAGCAGGGTGTTCATCCACATACATATCCTACACTATAGCATGTCCCCAGAACCTGCAGTGTTAGGCATCGATAGTGACCCTCAGCATCAACATTTGCATCTGGAGCTGTAACCAACCTCCCCTCCCATGCAGGCTACAAATGAAATGTAGGTGCACACACTGTACTGCACACACCCATCACCTACAAGTACCTGTAGGCAACCAGATGTGTGAAATGAAGCCCATGAGTGCCTTCCATCTGGCACTGATGCAGCTTATCTACCACAAAGTGTCATCAGGGATAAAGGAGTCCAGGGGCTGATAGTTTAGGCCAACACCATAGCACCACATCCACTATGTTACTAAAGCCATATCTGCAGGCGTCCAGGTAACCATTTCTGGAAGGGGGCCTGTTGACATCCATCTGCTGAGCACATCTACACAAACTGTCCATTTTGGACATGGAGATGTACATTTTAGAGATATGCAGATGCAGCCCATCTGCACATAAATAAAAGCGCCAACGTATGTGCAAATGGTTGATTTTGAAATGCGATCCAATGGGAAATGCCAGAGTTCTTTCACCATGGCATCATGGCAAGGCATTCTTCACGAATTATAATGCACATCAGAAGAAGCATCTCTAGCGTGCCATCTGTATCAAACTGAATGCCATTTACCATCATAACTGTGATATGGAGGCATCAAGAGGAAGTGGAGGGTGATGAAGCACAGGGAAAAGGCTAAGACACCCAAGCACAATCTAGATGGGAGGCCACCCATGTCGATGGAGCCAGAAGAGTGCATACTAGGCACTTTTGATGAAGAGGCTTTGACAGGGGTTGGCAATCTTGATAGTTCACAATCCTCAAACAGGAGTGAGGGGGTAACAACAGCTGGGTGAAAGCCTGGGGCCTCTTGCATGCCTCAGGATGGGTGGCAGAGCTACACAGGTGCAACCCACCTATCCCTCTTTCCCACCGCCAACCTGTATCCCCATGCACCCAGGGCAGGCTCAACCACTAGGCAAACTAGGTGGTCGCCTAGGGCAGCAACCTCTGGAGGGCAGCAAAAGCAGGCCATTCAAAGTTAAATAATAGATTTTGACAGCCAGAGGGGGTATAAAGCTTGAGGTTTGCCTAGGGTCCTACACTTTGGACCAACTCGAGGGCTGGCCCTGCATGCATCCCACATTTCTTGCCCTCCTGTGCACATTCAGCCCATAATCCTTGATGTCAGGTGCTCACTTCAGATGTCCTATGGTGCAGGACAAAGAAAGGTCCAGGGAGGAGATGTTATCTGCTACTGCTACTACTACTACTACTACCACAATTTATTATTTGTATAGTGCTACAAGGCATATGCAGTACTGTACATATAAATGTAAGTCTCAGTCCCTGCTCATCAGAGTTTACATGGATAACAAATCTATATAAAGCTATACCTGTGATTTGACCACAGCAATTATACACTTACATTTATGTGGTGAGAGACTGAATTTTTCTACTCTCCATATACATGTAAACCCTACCCCCAAAATGTCTTTAAGTCCTTATATAGTCAGCACCCACTGCCAGCCACATAGGTTCTATACAATATTGAATCACATTTGTCTAGGAAATATCTTGATTTCCTAAACTAAACAGGTAAAAGTTTGAATAAGAAATCATAAGGAAGATATGTGATGTTATATGCCCCCCCTTGTAAAATGTAGTCAGTAAACAATATTCTTTTACTGAGCTATAGTAATATATTTAGAATTAGTCTTGGTTAACACATAACACAATACTCCAGTGAAGAAATTACAGAATAATGATGGCAGACGAGTGTATTTTCTGGAAAGGTGCTCTGCCCTACCTGCTTGTTTGTCTTCCCATCACAGGAACACTCTCTCTGCCTTTGATGGGGAACAGGAAGGGGAAGATATGGGCTGTTCTTTCCAGACTGGCTAGTATCACCATGATGGTTCGGAAGATAACATAAGAACATAAGATATACCATACTGGGTCAGACCAAGGTCCATCAAGCCCAGTATCCTGTTTCCAACAATGGCCTATCTAGGTCACAAGTACCTAACGGTTTCCTCAAAAGACACAGGTTCCACAATACTTGTATTGGGGCAAGCAGTGGATATCCCAGGTCCTCTTTAATAATGGTTTATGGACCTTTCCTCCAGGAACTTGTCAAACCTTTTTTAAACCTGGCAACACTTTTACTACATCCTCCGGTAACAAATTCCAGAGTTTGATTACACGTTGAGTGAAAAACTATTTTCTCTTATTAGTCTTAAATAGATTACCATGTAGCTTCATTGGATGTCCCCTAATCTTTTTATATTTTGATGGCGTAAACAATCAACTAAATTTACCTGTTCCACTCCATTCATTTATTTATAGATCTCTATCATATCTTCTCTCAGTCGTCTCTTTCCAGGATGAAGAGCCCTAAACCTCTTAGCCTCTCTTCATAGGGGTATCCTTACATCCCCTTTACCATTTTGGTGGCTCTTCTTTGTATCTTTTCTAATAATGCACCATGGAACGAAATAGAGGCATTATAATATCCTTTGTTTTATTCTCCATTCCTTTCCTTATGATACCTAGCATTCTATTTGCTCTCTTGGCCGCCCCTACACACTGGGCAGAGGGTTTGAACAAGTTATCCACAATGATGCCTAAATCATTTTCCTGGGAAGTGGTTCCTAAAGTGGAACCTTGCATCGTGTAACCATAGTTTGGGTTGTTCTTCCCTAGGTGCATAACTTTGCAATTGTCCACATTAAATTTCATCTGCCATTTGGATGCCCAATTTATCAAGGTCCTCTGCAATTTTCCATAATCCTCATGGCTTATAACAACTTTGAATAATTTTGTATCATCTACAAATTTGATTACCTCACTTGTTATTCCCATTTCCAGGTCATTTACGAATATGTTAAAAAGCAGTGGACCCAACACAGATCCCTGGGGTACACCACTATTCACCTTTCTCCATTGGGAAAGTTGGTCATTTAGCCCTACCCTCTGCTTTCTATCTTTTAACCGGTTCCTGATCCACAATAGTACACTGCCTCTTATCCCGTGACTTTTTAATTTCGCCAAAACTCTCTCATGAGGGACCTTGTCAAAGGCTTTCTGAAAATGCAGATAAACTATGGGGTATGTTTACTAAACGGCGCTAACGTCGCAGCGGTGGTATTATCGCATGATAAGTGACGTTATCGCACAATAATGTAACATTATCGTGTGCTAATGTCACTTATCGCGCGATAACGCAGCAGTGGTGTTAAGGCACACTAACGCTGTGAAATCCGTGTCTGAAGGGTGGAGTAAGGCTTCCCAGAGGGCGGAGAGAATAGGTCAATGGGCGGAGAGTGGGAGGGGAGAGGCTCCAGGCACACTAACGCTGTGAACTCCGGGTCTGAACACTAACGCCAGTGAAACCCTCGTATTAAGGAACATTTGCAGGAAAGAGAAACCATTTAAATCAGCAATGTGCAGCAAAGGCAGGGAAACCCATAAGAGTGATAGTTGTGATACATGTGCAGGAACCAATAAGGCAAATAAACATATAAAATGACCAGAACCACATTTAAAATCCCAATAACCAAGCTGGCCAATAGTGATATTAATGATAAACATAAAGCAACACTACTGACAAAGCGTAAAAATTAAGATATCATGTTTGGAAGGGTCTATGCTCTGTCCCCCTACAAAGTGAATGATCCCACATTGAAATAGTGCTGATCAGGGTTTCTGTCATTTAAATTGGGCAGGTTTGTTATGGCGTGCACATGTGCAGTAACAGCAGAGTGGGCACGTAGGAAAGGGCAACTGTACTGATGCTGTAAATGGGATACAGGGGGCTGCAGACGGCACATGCTGTGGTCCAGCTGGGGCACAGTGCGGACTGGGCAGATGCCTAGGTGGCACATAGGAATGCCGAAACTGTAAAGCAGCAAGATAGCAACTGACGAGGGTCCAACATGGGCATGAGTGTGTGTCCCACAGTGTCACAGGGGATATTACCCAGCAGGTACCCCCAAGGGCACAGAACATTGGCAGGCGGCGCCTGTGGGAAGCGCGTATGTCCATGTAGGCACCTCTACCCAAGAACCTACACCATAGACAGCTGCCTACCGGCACATTTGTCACATTCCTCCTCGATTCTCACCACCACCAAAAAGTTATCTAATAGACAACATTTTGGTGGTGGTGAGAAGCAAGCAGGAATGTGACAAATTCTATCTACTCTTTTTGATGTCTAGGACATCTGCACTTTGCCCACTCACAATCTTAAATTTATTTATTTATTTTTATTTATTTAACATCTCTTATATACCGCACTATTGTCATCAGCGCGGTTTACATGGAACAAACATATACATACAGGGAACTGTAGTGCATTTTACAAGTAACGGGGTTTTTGAACTTGGGATTAAAAAGGTAAATTATATAGGCTAACTAACTATTTACAGAAAATTCAAATACATTAGTCACATTTGATATCGTTTGGGGAATGTCTTGGTCAGAAAAAGTGTCTGTAGTATTTTCATGTGCAAAGATTAGATTGGGAAATAGCTTAGGAAGAGGTAGTGTTTGAGGCTTTTTCTGAATTGTGTTAGGCTGGTTATAGCTCTCAGTTCTGGTGGGAGGGCATTCCAGGTTATTGGGGCATGGATACTGAAGGCTCTTTTAGTTGTTTCCTTAGTGTATCTGACTGTTTGTTTCGGGGTTATTAATGTATTTATAGCAGTTGATCTTCTGGATCTGTTGGGGGTCTGTAAATGTACAAGGTTGGTGACAGTTGATGGTGCTTGGTTGTTTATGGCTTTGAATGTAGTGATCAGTATCTTGTAGTGAATTCTTGCGTTGGTTGGTAACCAGTGGAGTCTTTTTAGGACTGGGGTTATGTGATCTGTCTTTGATATTCCTTCAAGTACTCTGGCGGCAGTGTTCATCGCCAGCTGAAGAGGATTTAATGTTGCTTGCGGGAGCCCGTATAGAATTGCATTTGCAAAGTCGATGTGAGGCATTATCAGGGCTTGGTAGACGGTTCTGAAGTCTGAGGGTTCAAGTAAGGGTCGCAGGTGGCGTAATGTACGTATCTTGTGATATATTAGTTTTGTTATGTTTTTTATGTGGGCTTTCATATTGAGGCGCTGGTCGAGAGTTATACCTAGGTAGCGTAGTGTAGGTTTTACTGTTAATTCCTTGTCCTTTATCTTTACGGAGGTTGGAGGTGTGAAGTTTTGGTTCCTTGTTATAAACATCACATCAGTCTTGCTGTGGTTGATTCTTAGATTTTGTGAGATGAGCCAATCTTCTACTGCTTCGAGGCATGTTGTCAATGGTGTATAATCGGGGTGGTTGATGGAGAATGGCATGTATAGTAGAATGTCCGTCTGCATATGCTAAACAGGTGACATTATAGGAACGAATGAGGTCGCAGATGGGTTGCATGTATATATTAAACATCAACGCTGACAGAGAAGATCCTTGCGGTACCCCTTGATCTTGAAGAAATGGTTCAGATGCAGTTTCGCCAATTCGTACTTGTTGCCAACGGTTAGTTAGATAGGATATACACCAGTCAAGTGCGACACCAACTATTCCTTTTTCCTTAAGGCGATCGATAAGTATTTGGTGGCTTACTGAGTCGAACGCAGCTGAGATGTCCATGAATATAAGTATGAATCCTTGGTGAATGTTATCTATTCCTGTGATTAGTGTGTTGAATAGTGTGATGAGGAGGGTCTCAACTCCATGAGCCTCTCTAAATCCGTGTTGTGCAGGGTCAAGTGGAGCTTCAGTGTCTATGTGCTGTTGTATTTGCCGTTGGACCACTTTCTCAATTATTTTTGCTAGGAGTGGGATACTGGATATTGGCCTGTAGGATTCTACTTTTAGGGGGTCTAATTTGCTGTTTTTTAATAATGGTCTAATTGATGTTTGCTTGAGGCTTTGAGGAAAGGTTCCAGTTGAAAAAGATTGTTCAAGGATATTCTGTATGAAGAAGCTTACTTCATGTTTAAGGTTTTTTATCCAAGCTGCTGGACATGGATCACTTGCAGCGGTGGTAGCATTTATTGATGCGATAGTGTAAAGACAGAGGTGTAAAGACAGAGGTGTAAAGCAGGGGTCTCCAAATCCAGTCCTGGAGGGCCAAAGCCAGTCAGGTTGGCAGGATATCTCTAATGCATATATATTTCATGCATATTCATTAGGGCTATCCCTAAAAACCTGCGAGGATTGCAGCCCTCCAGGACAGGGTTAGACACCCCTGGCCTACACTTTACTGAGCCCACACTGCTTGCACAGTTTCCATTGTTAGCCTGCCAATGTGCATAATGAGAAGCAAAGTACTGTGGGTATGTTTATGTTTATGTTTAATTACATTTGATATACCGCTCAGGCCAAAGCATCAGAGCGGCACAATACAATATAAATATTACAGAAAATACGAAAAGAACGCCATTTATGAGATAGGACAGAGTAAGAGATACAGTGATAGTTAAAAGAATAGAAGAGACAAGAAGGAAGGAAAACAGCAGGTTACAACTATGATATAGCAGCATGACAGTTAAGCCCAAAGATTGTAATATAAGTTTTACTTACATGCCACAGACCAATGCCTAAGGCCTGGACAGGGTGGCCTGGGTAGGATGCATCTGCATGGGGCAATGTCTGGGACATTGTAGTGCCTGGCCACCACCTGCTGGGAGGTCACTCTCACCCTGACTGAGCAGTGACCACAACATGGCTAGGTTCCCCCATAGTGCTTTTTTTCAAGTGATATTTATGGGTTCCCTTTTCTGGGGCCCAATCACTGACTTACCTGCTTGGTGTGTGCGCTCACATCTGTTTTTTTGGGTGCACACAGTTCCTCCAGGACCATGCACTATGTACTAGTTAGCAGACTGTCTGCAGTTAGTATGTGTATGGCTGGAACGCCTTGCAGGATGCAGCGGCTGGAGATTCACTGTGTTCACTGATGGAGAATGTCAGATAGTGGTGGGGGCAGCTGAGCATTTCCAGGCCTACTGTCTGACTGCCATTGCCTTATGGATGTGTACAGATCTGCATTGACTACCCTGTAGGGTGCCTGTTCCCCCAGCAGGACTGGGGTTGATAGTCCCCTCTACTGCCACCATTGCAGGAATGTAGAATGTGGATCTGTTGGTAGGAGATCCTGTCTCCCACTCTGAGCCACAGAGGGCAGGTTGGGTGGTGCTACATAGTCTGCTTATGTGTCCAAACACCACCCCCTCCCCCTCCTCCTTCCTCCCCCCTCCCCCTCTCCCTCCCCCTCCCTCCCCCTCCCCTCCCCCTCCCCCTCCCTCCCTCCCCCTCCCCCTCCCCCTACCACCCCTTCCCCCTCCCCTCCCCTCCCCCTCCCCCTCCCTCCCCCTCCCCCTCCCCTCCCCCTCTCCTCCCCTTCCCCCTCCCTCTCCCCTCTCCCCTCCCCCTCCCCTCTCCCCTCCCTCCTCCCCCTCCCCCTCCCCCCTCCTCCCCCTCCCTCCCTCCCCCTCCCTCTCCCCCCCTCCCTCCTCCCCCTCCCCCCCAACCTCTCCCTCCCTCCTCCCCCTCCCCCTCCCCCTCTCCCTTCCCTCTCCCCCTCCCCTATCCCCCTCCCCCTCCCTCCCTCTCCCCCCTCCCCCTCCCTCTCCCCATACCCCTCCTCCCCCCTCCCCCCTCCCTCCCTCTCCCCCTCTGTCCTCCCCCTCCTCTCCCTCCCCCCTCCCCCTCCTACCCCTCCCTTCCCCCTCCTCCCCTTCCACCTCCCCCTCCTCCCCTTCCACCTCCCCTCTCCCCCTCCACCTCCCTCTCCCTCTCCCCCTCACCTCTCACCCTCCCCCTCCTCCCCTCCCCCTCCCCTCTCCCCCTCCCCTCTCCCCTCCCCACCCTATCCCCCCTATCCCCCTCCCCCTCCCCCTCCCTCATTTCCCCCTCCCCCCCTCCCTCTCCCTCCCCCTCCCCCCCTCCTCCTCCCTGCCCCTCTCCCTCCTCCCCCTCCCTCTCCCCGTCCCCTCTCCCCCTCCCTCCCCCCTCCCCTCCCCCTCCCCCTCTCCCCCTCTCCCTCTTCCCCTTCCCTCTCCCTCCCTCCCTCCCTCTCCCTCCTCCCTCCTCCCCTTCCCCCCTCTCCCTCCCCCCTCTCCCCCCTCTCCCCCTCTGTCCCTCCTCCCCCCTCCCTTCCCCCTCCTCCCCTCCCCCTCCCCCTCCCTCTCCCTCTCCCCCTCTCCCTCTCCCCCTCCTCCCCATCCCCCCTTCCTCCTCCCCCCCTCCCCTTCCTCCCCCCCTCTCCCTCTCCCTCTCCCTCTCCCTCTCCCTCCCTCTCCCTCTTTCACTTACATCATGTGACCATGTTGCTCACACAGGATATGCACTATTCTGAGTGCATCATAGTCCACAAGGGCTATACGTGACTGGTAAACACAGATGGACACAGGTGTGTCTGCAAGAACTACCTATCACACACTGGCACTGATGGTGACCTGCAGTATAGCTTCTCTCAGCTAAGCCAGGTGCTGCAGACCTGGTGATGGGCGCCCCACCTCGCCCTCAGGGTGAGAACAGTACCCGCACACTGTGACAGTCTGTAGCTACTCTGTGCCAGTAACACACACTGTCAGTTCCCCCTACCAGGCCGAGGCGCTGTGGGGGTGCATACCCCATCTTGTGATCATCTATAAACTGCTGATCTGCATGTGCAGTGCATCATGGGTCCTGGTAACCACAGCAGACAGTTTGTATGGTGACCTGCAGTCTTTCTGTAGCCAGCCAGGGGGATGTTAGTAGCTATAGAGATGTAGCCCACTGGTTACTTCACTGACTGTAGTGGCAGAGGGCATGGGTTTTATCCCACAGTGATGTTATTTGATAGGGCTGTCTGAGGTATTTCCATTTTGTAAGTTAAATTAGTGCTGCCAGCAAAAACACCCTCACAGTTCTGTAACCTTAAGGTGCCTCATAAGGCGCCCTATAAGGCTCCCTATAGGGAACATTATCAGGTGCCTTGGCGGACAGTGCGCTTCATAATGTGCCCACTGGAGTGCTTTATAGGGCGTCTTATGCGGACCTTAGGTTACAGCACTGTGAGGGTGTGTTCGCTGGCAGCACTAATTCTAATTTAAAAAGAAAATGCCTCAGACAGCACTGATTTAAAGTAAAGGGTAATGCCTCAGACAGCCTTATTACATCACACCACTGTGGAACTGAACCCATGACCTCTGACTCCACAGTTGTTGCAGTAACCAATGTGCTACACCTCTATTGCTGTGATTGTAGGTCAGCACGTGAAGTTAAGTTTAACGCGCGATAATGGACACGGCGCACTTTATCGCCCGATAACCTGCAATTGCTACCTTAAGACCGGAACGCCCACTCCTTATATGGCATTCTTCACATTATCACTGCAACTAACGCTGGTAACATTAAGACGGTTTAGTAAACATACCCCTATATTAACCGACTCACCTTTGTCTACCTGTTTATTCATACCTTTTCAAAAACATAACAGATTAGTAATACAAGACCTATTTGGCTAAAGCCATATTGTCTGTTTCCCATTAAGCCATGACTATCTACATGTTCAGTAATTTTGTTCTTTATAATGGTTTCTACATTTTTCATGGTACTGACATCAGGCTCACCAGTCTGTAGTTTCCCGGATCACCCCTGGAACCCTTTTTAAAAACTGGCTTTACATTGGCCATCCTCCAATTTCAGGTATTACAGATGATTTTAATGATAGTTCACATATTACTAATAGTAGGTCTGCAGTCTCATATTTCAGTTCTTTCAACACCCTTTGGTATATACCATCTGGTCCTGGTGATTTGTTACTCTTCAATTTATCAAATAGTTGTAATACATCTCCCCGGTGTATCGATATTTCTTTCAATTCTTCTGCAGCATCACCTTTAAATACCATTTCAGTCATGGGTAACATCCCTATATCTTCCTCAGTAAAGACCGAAGCAAAGAATTCATTCAGTCTCTCCTCTATGGCCTTGTCCCCTATACAGCGCCCCTTTTACCACTCTATCATCCAATGGTCCAACTGACTCTGTCACAGTTTTTTTTTGCTACAAATGTACTTGAAAATGGCTTTATTATGCATGTTTGCTTCCACAGCAAGCTTCTTCTCAAAGTCTCTTTTTGCCTACCTTATCAGTGTCTTTGGCTCCTTTTTCCATGTATTGAAATATGCTGTTTTTGGCTACAACAACCTCTCTGACCTCACCTTTAAACCATGCTGGCAGTTTTTTGGTTTAAAGGAAAAAATGCTAGAGGGTTTGGCATAAATCTTCAATTAGAAGCAGCAATTGCTATGACTGCACCTGCAGAAGTGCTAGCAGACCACCGCTCTGAGGGAGCATCACTTTGCTCTGAAGCAAGGATAACACTAGTCACCCAGATGTATGCTCTGCTGTGAAGAATTGCAGGGACACATGTGTGCTTGAAGATGGGAGCTGTCCCAGGAGCTAGAGGGGCCTCCAGTGGCTGAATCTTCTCCTCTGAAGCCAGGACTGAGGATACACCCAAGATATCACGGGTGGCAATATATCTTCCCCTTTTGATAGGATTGACATTCATAATAAGGCCATGATGACTGCAAAGAACAACCATTGTAATTTTGGATTTATTCTGCGATGCCAACCGTGGTTTGCAGCCCTCTTTTACTACTTTAGTTACAAATTTTAAACAAGATGTGGGTAATATTTCTGGGTCTGTGAAGGAGCAGGCTCATGTATTATATCAACAAGCTCCTAGGTTGGAAGTTCTGGAAATCCATTGGTATGAGTCAGTGATATCAATGTGGCTCAGGCTACAGACTAGGACTTTTTACATCAGAAGCTACAATATATTGAGAACCAGCTGAAAGGAATAATCTGAGACTACTGAATTTTCCCAAATTTCTGTTGGTTTCACTAGTTGAGATGGTATGCAAGTATTTTATGGAGATATTAGAAATGCCTACTAAAAGCATTACCGCAAGTGGTTAGGGGCAGTATCTTTCACTGCCAGGAAGAGGGTGAGTTAGGCAACTGGTGAACAGGATGGAGCTCAAGATAGTTTGGATGAGACTAGATTGTTTGGGTCATTTTGGAAATGGTTACCTAGAGGGCCTCCTTAGTAGTGACATTTCCATTCAAGCCTAAAAGAAATGCTATCCTATGTTTATATGTTTTATATATTCTTGAGCTGTTTTGAGGTTCTGCAGTTCACATATTTGATGATTTGTCTAAAGCTAGACAGAAGAGGCAACAGGACTTATTGGGGTATAAGTCAAGTGTCCTTTAATTAAAAATTTTTTGCAAATGTTTTGTTAATTTTCAAAGATAAACTTTTTTTTTTTATCCCAAATAGATTGTGAAATTCTTAATTGCAAGGGAAGAGCAATGAACCAGGGTTGTGGTTAACCTAGAGTTTGCATGAGCTGTGTAGGTCAGCTGTGGTTGTAACTTTTGTCAATTTTCTCAAGATTTATTTTGTTTCCTTTTTGATTCTTAATTTGCTCTGGCTCCTTAACTGTTGTGATCAAATAGGAAATTCTGCTGGTGATGTATTACTCTTTCTTACTTGTAATATAAATTTTTTTCTTTAGTTACACTTTATGGATGTGATTGTAATTTGTATAAATACCATAAAAATAAGCATAATAATATAAGAAATGCCCTACTGGGTCAAACCAAGGTCCATCAAGTCCAGTATCCTGTTTCCAAGTGGCCAATCAGGTCACAAGTACGTGGCAGGTTCCCAAAAAAAGGTACATAGGTTTGACAATGCTTTTCCTGGGATAATTATCGTTTGTGGAACTTTCCTCCAGGAAATTGTCCAAACCTTTTTTAAAATGAGATACACTAACAACTTGTACTCCTTCCTCTGGTAACAAATTCCAGAGTATGATTACGCGTTGAGTGAAGAAATCTTTTCTCTTAATAGTCTTAAATGGGTTACATTGTAGCTTCATTGCATGTCCCCCAAGTCTTTTTACTTTTTGATGAAGTAAACAACCAATCTGTGTTTACCCATTCTACTCTTCATTAATTTATAGACCTCTGTCATATCTCCCATCAGCAGTCTCTTTTCCAAGTTGCCCTGACATTTTAAGCCTTTCCTCATAGGGGTATCCTTCCATCCCCT
The DNA here is from genome assembly GCA_033557465.1 of Ichthyophis bannanicus. Lineage (NCBI taxonomy): Eukaryota > Metazoa > Chordata > Amphibia > Gymnophiona > Ichthyophiidae > Ichthyophis > Ichthyophis bannanicus. The sequence continues at coordinate 1,593,173,212 of CM066032.1, forward strand.
TTACCATTTTGTTGGCTCTTCGCTGTACGTTTTCTAATCATGCTATATCTTTTTAAGATATAGCAACCAGAATTGCATACAATATTCAAGGTGTGGTCACCCCATGGAACAATACAGAGGCATTGTAATATCCTTGGTTTTATTCTCCATTCCTTTCTCTGTGATTCCTAGCATTCTATTTGCTTTCTTGGCCACCACTGCACACTGGGTGGAGGGTTTCAATGTATTATCCATGATGGTGCCTAAATCCTTTTCCTGGGTGGTGGTTCTTGATGTGGAATCTTGCATCATGTAACCCCAGTTCGGGTTGTTCTTTCCTAGGTGCATACAGTAACTTTGCAATTATCCACATTAAATTTCATCTGCCATTTTGACATCTAGTCTTCCAATTTATCAAGGTCCTCTTGCAATTTTTCAGAATCCTCTTTGTTTTAATAATTTTATGTCATCTGCAAATTTGATCACCTCACTCATTATTCCCATTTCCAGGTCATTTATGAATATGTTAAAGCCGCGGGCCCAGCACAGATCCCTGGGGTACTCTACTATTCGCCTTTCTCCATTGGGAAAATTGGCCATTTAGCCCTACCCTCTGCTTTCTATCTTTTACCCAGTTCCTGTTCCACAATAGTACACTGCCTCCTATTCTATGACTTTTTCATTTCGCCAAGAGTTTCTCATGAGGGACCTTGTCAAAAGTTTTCTGAAAATCCAGATACACTATATCAGGGGTGTCCAACCCTGTCCTGGAGGGCCACAATCCTGGCAGGTTTTTGAGATAGCCCTAATGAATATGCATGAGATATATATGCATTAGAGATATCCTGCCAACCTGACTGGTTTGTGGCCCTCCAAGACTGGATTTGGAGACCCCTGCCTTACACCTCTGTCATTTAAGATTGTGAGTGGGCAAGATGCAGATGTCCTAGACATCAAAAAGGGTAGATGGAATTTGTCACTTTCCTCCTCTCTTCTCACCACCAACAAAATGTTGCATATATATCTCATGCATATTCATTAAGGCTATCCCAAAAACCTGCCAGGATTGTGGCCCTCCAGGACAGGGTTGGACACCCCTTCACTATATTAACCAGCTGACCTTTACCTGTTTATTCACATCTTCAATAACATATAATAGATTAGTAAGACAAGGGGGTATGTTTACTAAACTGTCTTAATGTTACCGGCACTAGTTGCAGCGATAATGTGAAGAATGCCATATAAGGAGAGGGCATGCCGGTCCTAAGGTAGCAAGAATCTGTATCGTGCGATAGTGTGTGCTGTGGCACGTTAACGCGCGTTAATCCTAAGTACATGCCAGCGCAGTGCTGGAAGCTATAAAGATGTAGCCCACTGGTTACTGCAATGACAGTGGAAGCAGAGGTCATGGGTTTGATCCCACAGTGGTGTAATTTAAAAAGGCTGTCTGAGGCATTTTCTTTTAATTTAAATCAGTGCTTCCAGCAAAAACACCCTCACAGTGCCGTAACCTAAGGTGCCTCATAAGGTGCCCTATAAGGTGCACCATAGGTCACATTATAAAGTGCCCTGTCTGCCAAGGCACCCTATAATGTGCCCTATAGGGTGCCTTATAGGGCACTTTACAGGGTGCCATACAGGGCACCTTATAGGGCACCCTATAGGGCGCCTATGAGGCAACTTAGGCTACAGCACTGTGAGGGCGTTTCTGCTGGCAGCACTGATTGAAATGAAAAATAAAAACCTCAGACAACATTCTTAAATAGCACCACTGTGGGATCAAACCCATGACTTCTGTTGCTACAGTCATTGAAATAACCAGTGGGCTACATCTCTATAGTGTTTAACACACGGCTGGCTACAGAAAGACTGCAGGTCACCATACAAGCTGTCTGCTGTGGTTACCAGGATAGGGTAAACCCACCCATACCCATGATGCACTGCACATGCAGATCAGCAGCCTACATCTGATCACAAGATGGGGTATGCGCCTCTATAGCACCCCGGCCTGGTAGGGGGAACTGACCGTGTGTGTTACTGGCACAGAGTAGCTACAGACTGTGACATCGTGCGGTTCCTGTGCTCACTCTGAGGGTGAAGTGGGGGGCCCAGCACCAGGTCCGCAGCACACGGCAAGCCTGAGATAGGCTGCACTTCAGGTCCCTATCAGTGCCAGTATGTGATGGGTAGTCCCTGTGGCTACACCTTTATCCATCTGTATTTCCCAGTCATGTTTAGGCCTTGTGGACTATGATGCACCCAGAATAGTATATATCCTGTGTGGGTGCTATGGTCACATGTTATAACTGAAGGATGGTGTTTGGACCCCAAAGTGGATTATGTAGCACCACCCAACCCACCCCTGTGGGAGAGGGATGGAGGGAGGGTGAGGGAGGGTGGGAGGGAGGGAGGGTGGGAGGGAGGGAGGGTGAGTGAGGGAGGGTGAGGGAGGGTGTGAGGGAGGGAGGGAGGGTGGGAGGGTGGGAGGGAGGGAGGGAGGGAGGGAGGGTGGGAGGGTGGGTGGGAGGGAGGGAGGGTGAGGGTGAGAGGGAGGGAGGGAGGGTGGGTGGGAGGGAGGGAGGGTGAGGGTGGGAGGGAGGGAGGGTGAGGGAGGGAGGGTGGGAGGGAGGGTGAGGGAGGGTGGGAGGGTGGGAGGGAGGGAGGGTGAGGGAGGGAGAGGGAGGGAGGGAGGGAGAGGGATGGAGGGAGGGAGGGAGAGGGATGGAGGGAGGGTGGGAGGGAAGGTGGGAGGGGGAGGGAGGGAGGGGGAGAGGGATGGAGGGAGGGAGGGGGAGGGGGAGGGGGAGGGGGAGGGGGAGGGAGGGAGGGAGGGTGGGGGACAGGATATCCCACCAACAGATCCACATTCTACATATCTGCAATGGTGGCAGTAGAGGGGAATGGGCACTCTACAACAAGGTCAATGCAGATCTGTACGCATCACATAGGGCAGTAGGCCTGGAAAAGCTCAGCTGCCCCCCCACCCCTATCTGACATTCACCAGCAGAGGGCACAATCAGTCTCCATCCGCCGCACCCTGCAAGGTGCTCCAGCCATACATATGCTAACTGCAGACAGTCCATTAGCTAGTACATAGTGCATGTTCCTCGAGGAACCATGTGCACCCAAAAATGGAACATGAGCGAGCAAGCGAGCGCGCGCACACACACACACACACTCCAAGAAGATATGTCAGTGATTGGGCCCCAGAAAAGGGAACCGAGAGATATCACATGAGAAAAATACTATACAGCACTATGGGGTAACCTAGACAACCCGTGGTCACTGCTCAGTCAGGGTGAGAGTGACCTCCCAGCATGACATGCTGTGGCCACCCTGTCCGTGCAGGTGGTGGCTGGGCACTACAATGTCCCAGCCATTGCCGTATGCCCTGTGCAGATGCTGCTTACCCAGGCCGTTCTGTCCGGGCCATACCCACAGTACCTTGCTCCTCATTATGCACATTGGCAGGCTAACACTGGAAACAGTGCAAACATTGTGGGCTCAGTAAGGTGTAGGCAGCCACATAATACTGGATAGACATACACACACTACTACACCTATTTCAGTATTGTGCACATATGGTGGTGTTTGGCAGCCCTGGCCGCCACACCAGTCCTGGGCACAGTGCAGGCATTGCTATGGTACTCAATACTGTTAGGGTCACTCCCCGGGGGAGTTAAACACTGTCAGAAACAAAACCTGAAACACACTCCACAGATGCCCGAAAGGTTGATATGATGAATCCCTGTCAACAAATTGTGTTCAACTTAGGATTTGTTATCTGACATTATTCATAGCAACCTTTTGATATATGTGGAACGTGTTTCCACGTTTAAGACAGCATTGCTAAGGTATGCAGGTGCTAGTATTGGTAGATGCTGCTGCGTGCAGGGCCCAACAGCCTGACTCTCCATGAGCCGCTGCATAGTGGGGCCTGTGGATGTGGGTGTTGCCCCTGTCGGCCGCTGCTCTAGGGCAGAGGTTCCCAACTCCAGTTCTGGTGGGCCAAACACGGTTCAGGTTTTCATGCTGCCCGTAATGAATATGCATGAGATACATTTGGATACAATGGGGGCGGTGCATGCAAATGCATTTCATGCATATTTATTAGGGACATCCTGACAACCTGAATGGTGTTTGGCCCTCCAGGAATGGAGTTGGTAAACTCTGCTCTAGGGATTGCACATGTTTATGGTGTTTGTGCTCTGTAGGGTACAATATAGGCGTTTATGGTGTGTTACTTTTATTTGCAAAAAAGATTCTGTCTTTATTACCACGTTTTAGCAAGGGTAAAATTAGGGGACATGGTCTCTCAGGAGCCACAGCTGGGACTTGAACCTGTGACCTTCTGTACCTGAATATATTGGCTGTGTGTACTGCACCAAACTGTTGCCACAGAGGCAGGTTATTCCCTGGGGATAGCATTACTATTCATCAGACAGCCCTTGTCTGTTGCACTGCATGCCACCCTCCTGAACAGGGCTTGGCCTTGTTGTGCTGTGGGCAGATGCCACTGCCCCCTCCACCACCAGTACCCCTCCGCTACCATGCTGACATGCCCTTATGCTGGTGGTGCTGGTGGTGCGCAGTCCCAGGCCATCCAGTGTGCCAGTAGGCGGCTGCCTATGGTGTGGGGTCTGGAGTAGGCATGCCTACACTGACATCCGCACTTCCCCCCCCCCCCCCCGGCACCACCTGTCAATATTATGTGCCCTTTGGGGTACCTGCTGGGTGATGTCCGCTGGGACACTGTGGGTCACGCACTCGTGGGCATGTTTGCCCTTGATTAGTTGCTGGCTTGCTGTTTTTCTGTTTCTGTGTATCCTTCAAGGATACATCCTTCCGAACCCTGTGCTTTTGGGCAATGTCGGCTTTTCCCTGTTATCTAGTTTAAAAGCTGCTCTATCTCCTTTTTTTTTTTTTTAGATTACGTTTTCAATAATTCTTACAGCAACTTGTAAGAAAAAGAAGCAAATGATATTGCAAACAATACCCACATCAATAGCGGGAACACACACTAATACAAACACATATAAAACAGCTCAAGCCCTCATCAAGAGAAACCTATTTCATAGGTGCAAATTTAAATTTACTCTCTTAACATAGCCAATTCAGAGAAATAACATACAAACCATCATATCACCACTTGCCCTGAAGAAAGGTTTCCAACTGGTTAATTCAAAAAATACATACTGCACATTCTGATACATTATAATACATTTACAGGGAAATTTGAGATAGAAAGTAATCCCCAATGCCTAAACCAAGGGCTTCAGCGCAAGGAACAACCTTCTCCTCAGTTGTGTTACCTAGGAATATCAGGAAACATGTTTAATTTCTGACCACAAAAGAGAGGGTTTTTCTTCTGAAAAAACAAATGTAATATATTATTGCGATCCACAAAAGAACAAAAAGAGACAATCAAAGTGGCACAAACAGAAATAGTATCTAAAGAACTCTTGTGGAATACTGACAGATCTAAGCTCTCCTCATGGGAGAGCTGATCTAAACTTGCACCCTCATCCTCAGGAATTGTCTTCTCTTTCGGCAAATAATATTTTTTATGCCTTCCACATCATCTAATCCTAAACATTCTTTAAAATATTTCTGAAGAAGAAGCGTAGGAGAAAGAAAATTAGTACGGGGAAAGTTTAGAAATCTTAAAGTATGCGAGGCTGAGCATTCTCTAGTGCTTCTAAATGCTGATGAGTCACCAAACGATCTTTCATATAAGAAGAATTAGTTGTATGTAAAAGGGAAAGAGTAGAATCAACCTTTAATAACTGTTCATCCACACTAGATAATCCCTTATCCTGTTCAGAAAGCTTTGCCACGGCTTCAACAGTGAAATCTGACAGATGAATCGAGGCTAGCTTCCAAATGTGTAATAGCAATGAAAATGTTTTTAAAAGTCACATCATCCAAAGTAACAACTTCAGGCTTTAGAGATACTGAGGAAAAATGTACCTCCTTAGGTAATGGCAGAAAAACTGCCTTGGTCCCGATGTCCATATTCCCCTCAAAAATACCAGCCTCTGGAGCAGCAGCACTAGGAACTAGAGGAACCCTCTCCACTACCTGGGACAGACTTCCCTCCTCTCCAATCACTAAACTGGATTGACTGGGTGGGGTTGATTCACCCAAAGGTCTAAGGAGTCCAGAGTAGATCCAGGGCTCATCTCCAGGATAGAGGATACAGCCACTACATGACAGTCCATGGGACCCACAACCATCACAATTTTTTTTTCTCTGAGAACATCAAATGCTTCTTCTCCCTCTTACCCATATGTTGTAAATCTCCTGGCTCTGGCAGTTCCAAAGTGCTCCGAAGGGGCTCCAAAGGGGCAGAACTGCCCATTTAGAATGCTTCTTTGGACATGCTCCCACGGACACGCAACCACATGCCGCGGTAGGGCCTGTCTTTAAAGGCCCGCGATCACCTGAGCAGATGAAAAGGAGGCTGAACGCTGGTAGTGTGCAGCACAGTGAGAAGATCCCGGCTCCGCCAAACACCTCATTGGGCCGGGCTTTAAAGGCCCTCAATCAGCTAGGCAGATGGAAAGGAGGCTGCCCAATATGAACACCGGCAGTATGCAGCACAGCGAGAAGATCCTGGCTCCCACTGTCTCCTTTTTAAGGGTTAATGTCAGCAGCCTGGTTCCACCTCGGTTAAGGTGGAGCCCATCCTTTTGGAAAAGCCCCTCCCTCCCCAGAATGTTGCCTAATTCCTAACAAATCCAAAACCCTCTTCTTTGCACCATCAATTCATCCTTGCATTGAGACTCCAGTGCTCTGCCTGCCTTTTGGGTCCTGTGTGTGGAACGGGAAGCATTTCTGAAAATGTTACCCTGAAAGTACTGGATTTCATTTTCCTAACTAAGAGCCTAAATTTGGCCCCCAGAACCTCTATCCCACAATTTTCTATGTCATTGGTACCAACATGTACCAAGACAGGAGGTTCCTCCCCAGCCCTATCTAAAATCTTGTCTAGGTGACACATGAGGTCCGCTACCTTTGCACCAGGCAGGCATATTGCCAGGTGATCTTTACTACCAGCCACCCAGCTATCTACTTGCCTAATGATCAAATCTGGATAGTCCCATCTCGCTGCTGGACTGCTGTCTGCATCTTAGTTTTAAGTATTTGTTTAGATATTTAAGTTGTTTACTTACTTAAAGTTGCTAGGGATACTTGTATTAATAAAACTATAACTAATAAGTTTAAGTGACTTTGTTCACCTCAAGATGTTTGCTTTGTTTAAATGCATAGAGGAGCATTTAAAACAAGCAAACATCACACCTATGGAATGGCCTGCAGAAACAACAAAAGAGCTGGAAAGCAGGCTAAAATGAGCCCCAAACTGGAAGAGTCCTGGCCCAGTTGGGGTAACCAACATTTGGCTCAAACTGATAACATAGACCAAGACCTGGCAAACTGCAAGAATCATTTGTCCAAGCAGCCAGACTTAACACTGCAATGACTTACTACAGGAAGAACATTTCTCCTTTCAAAAGGGGACCTAAGTAATATTCCTAATAATTACAGATCAATAACTTGTTTACCTACAACCTACAAGCTGTTCATTGCAATAGATTCAGACAGAATATATAAGCATATCGAATCCAATAACACTTTTATTATTTTACTTAAAGTCTTTTCTATATTGCACTCTTTAAAATCAGCTCAGTTTACAGCAAATTTGTACAGTGCAGGCAGCGCCCGTACTGTACTTACAATGAACAGGTTTTGCAACTTGGGCTAACTGGGGTAACTATGTACAGGCTACGCAGTAGGTCGTGGAGTAGTGTTTGACCAGGTCAGCTTGGCTACTCGTTTAAGTAACTATATACAGGCTAAGCTGTCGGGTCAACAGAAGTGAAGTGGTGACAGGACTGCTTGGCGACTATTTACAAGATTAGGTAACTATATACATGTACATACCAGGGTGTCTGGTAGTGCTAATGTTCAGGGCTGAGACTGTGTGCTGTGGGTATTTTTTTTGGGGGGGGGGGCTGTCTTGGTGGTTGCGTATGGCTGCTGGATGTGGTGTGTCCCCGTTGTGAGAGTAGTGCTGGACGAAAAGGTGGTGCTTCAGAGCCTTCCTGAATTGGGTAAGGTCAGTAATGGACTGGATGTTGGGCGGGAGGGCATTCCAGCATGTGGGTGCATAGTACACAAAGGCTCTTTTTCTTGTTGCTTGAGAGCACTTTATAATCTTGCTAGGGATACTCAGTGTGTTAGCAGCGACTGACCTTCTGGCTCTGTTTGGGGGAGTGGGGAGGACGAGGTCCATGATGGAGGAGGAGGTGAAGCTGTTGATGGCCTTGAAAGTCAACAGTAGAATTTTAAAGAAGAGTCTGCAGTGGACCAGCAGCCAATGGAGGTGTTTCAGCATTGGGGTTATGTGATCCCTCCTGGCGGCTCTGTGTAGTATTCTGGTGGCTGCATTCATTGCAAGCTGAAATGAGTTCGGCGTATTCTTTGGGAGTCCCTGTAGGATTGAGTTGGCATAGTCAAAGTGGGGGATTACCAAGGCTTGGTAGATTGTCCGGAAGTCATCATGGCAATAGAGCAAAAGGGCATTAAGAGGGGAGCATATGGAATCAAGGAACCGTTAATGTTAAATGAGGCCATCATGGCCAGTACTAAGAAAGGCAAATATCTCAGTATAGCATGGCTTGATTATAAGAAAGCGTTGACAACATATCACACTATTGGATAATAAATTGCCTTGAAATGTATAAAATAAATCCTGATTTGAAAGAGTACATTAAGTTCACTATGACAATATGAACTACACTCTTTATGAGATATGAAGATGGTCAGTACATCATTCCTAACATTAAGATCCAGCGAAGAATATTTCAGGAGATTCCCTGCCACCACTTGTGTTTCGTGTAGTGCTTAATCCAATGAGTACTCTCATTAACTCTTTGGGATATGGATTTAGCCTGAATCCTAAAGAAGGTAATAACCCAGAAGCAACAACCCATCTACTATTTGTAGATGATTTGACACTCTACAGTTCCAGCAACCAACAATTAGCAGAGCAACTCTGTGTGCTGAAAAGCTTTTCTGATGACATCAGGAGGACGTTTGGCCTTGAGAAGTGTGCTAAGGCACCTTTATTTATAGGTAAACTGAGCAAAATGGAAAATATCTCCCTGGCTGTGACATCAAGGACCTCGAAGAGCAAGGTATATATAAGTATCTCAGAGTAGAGGAAGGAATGACACTCTAGCAGAAATTACTAAGAGAGAAAATCAGTAAAGAATATTGTTCTTGTTGTTAAGTGCCGTCGAGTCGGAGTCTGGATAGCTATCCTAAATTGTGTTCGGTCTTCAGTCAGGCGGCTTATTGTTGACAGACTGGTACCCGTTGCTGCTGTTATTGTATCGATCCATCTCATTGCTGGCCTTCCTCTTTTGCGTTGACCTTCCATCTCGCCAAGCATGATGTCTTTCTCTAATGATCTCTCTCTTCGCATGATGTGTCCAAAGTATGAAAGTCAAAGTCTTGTCATCTGAGCTTCTAAAGAAAGCTTAGGTTTGATCTCCTCTAGTACAGACTGGTTTGTTCTTCGGGCAGTCCATGGTATACACAGTATTCGCAGCTAGCACCATAATTCAAAGGCATCAATTTTCTTCCTGTCTGTCTTTTTTACTGTCCAGCTTTCACATCCATATGATGTTATTGAAAATACCATGGCTTGAACAAGTCGAATCTTTGTATGGAGAGAGACATCTCTGCTCTTGAGAATCTTATCTAGGTCTTTCATAGCCATTCTGCCAAGAGCAATGCGTTGTCTGATTTCTTGACTGCTTGTTGCTTCTTTATTGATAGTTGATCCAAGTAGGTTAAAGTTATTCACGATTTCAATTTCTTCTCCTTCGACGATGAACCTGTTGATTATGCCAGTTGTCATGATCTTTGTCTTCTTTACATTAAGGTGCAGGCCCATTTTGAGACTATGTTCTTTGATTGTGAGAAGCAAATGTTTCAGATCATCTTCACTTTCCGCCAGTAATGTGGTATCATCAGCATAGCGAAGGTTGTTGATGAGTCTTCCACCAATCTTCACACCTCTGTTGTCTTCATACAATCCTGCTTCTCTGATGATTTGTTCTGCATATAAATTAAACAGGTAGGGGGAAAGTATGCAGCCTTGTCTTACACCTTTGCTTATTTTAAACCATTCTGTTTCTCCTTGTTCTGTTCGAACTGTTGCTTCTTGATCAATGTACAGATTGTGCAAGAGAACGATCAGGTGTTCTGGTATACCCATGCTTCTTAATGTGGCCCAGAGTTTCTCATGGTTTAAGAATATTACAGGAGATTAAAATTGTTATTGAAAAGTGCTTTAACATCATTGAATAAGATACAAGCCATTATTCAGCTGGCAATTCTTGTACTCTCATAAAGCTTTGGAATTGTGGACTGGCCTTTTAAAGATCTTGAAAAACTGGATGCGTGAACAAGAAAACTCCTCCATGCTCATGAAGTAATTTACAAGAATCAGTGTATGCCAAGACTGTATATTCCTAAACTGAAGGAAAATTGGGCCTCATAGAGATTGATTACACCTACAGAGCTACTATCATAGGCCCCCATGCTTACTTAACAGCATCATCAGTTTCAAATATGCAAAAGGTGCTAAAATATGAATGTAACTGATCCTTGGTTCCATCATCAAACTTGGACAAGCATTCCTATGACTAGAAGGAATGAGTGAGAATCCATAAGCATACAAAGGAAAGGAAGAAACATAATTTGCAAAATTCTTCAAAGAATTAGATCAGCAAATGAGGAAAAACAAGTGACAAACAAATAAATACAGTGGTAAACACAAACTATTACTCCAGGAACCCTTTTTCGATCAAGAATGGACAAATGAATGGTTAAGGAGAGGTGAACTGAAACCGAAGGATGAGATTGATAGTTAAATAGTAACATAGTATATGATGGCAGATAAAGACCAGCATGGTCCATCTAGTTTGCCCAGCAAGGTGGCAAATGTAGGTGCATCTGCCACTCTGTGCAGGTCACCCCTCCCCATGCCTTTGTTTAGGGGTGTACCCACCGCTCCACGCTGGTCACCCCTATTTTTTGAGATATAAGGGATAGCTATGTTTATTTTGATTTCTTCATGTTGCTATAAAGGGATCCACTGTGTCTGCCCCATGCTATTTTGAATTTTGTCACTGTATTTGCCCCCACCACTTCAATTGGGAGGGCATTCCAAGCATCCTTTCTGTGAAAAAGTATTTTTTGACGTTGCCTTTCGGTTTACCCCCTTGCAGCTTCATGTTATGTCCTCTAGTTTTATAGCTTCCCTATCTTTGAAAAAGGTTTGTTTTTGCATTAATACTCCTTAAGTATTTAAAGGTCTATATCATATCTGCCCTGTCCCTCCTCTCCTCTAGCATATTTAGGTCTTCAAGTCTCTTCTCATATGTCTTCTGATGAAGGCTCCAAATCATTTTGGTCACCTACCTCTCAACCATTTCCAGTATTTTTATATCCTTTGCGAGATATGGTCTCTGAAACTCAACACAATATTCCAGGTGAGGCCTCACCAGCAACTTCTAGAGTGGCATTAGTACCTCTTCCTTTCTGCTGGAGATTCCCCTCTGTATGCAACCCAGCATCTTTCTGGCTAGGGCCACCACCTTGTCACATTGTTTCACCACCTTGAGTTCCTCAGAAACAATCATTCCAAGGACCTTCTCCTGGTCTGTGCACACTGACCTCTCACACCATATTGCATACAATTCCCTTGGATTTCTGTATCCCAATTGCATGACACTGCATTTCTTCACATTAAATCTTAAGTGCCATACATTAGACCATTCTTCCAGCTTTTGTAGATCTTTCCTCATGTTATCCACTCCTTCAGGGGAGTCCACTCTGTTGCAAATTTTCATGTCATATGCAAAAAGACAGACTTTTCCATTCAGTCCTTCAGCAATATCACTAACAAATACATTGAACTGTATTGGTCCCAGGACCATTCCCTGGGGCATGTCACTAATCACCTTCCTTTCATTCAAGTGTGTTCCGTTTACCATCGCCTTCTGTCATCTGTCAGCCAAACAATTTCTGATCCAGTTCACCACTTTGAAACCCATCCCCAGACTGTTCAGTTTATTGATAAGCCTCCTGTAAGGAACAGTATCAAAGGCCTTGCTGAAATCTAGGTAGATCACATCCTTCGCATGCTCTTGATCTAGTTCTCTGGTCACCCACTCAAAGAACTCAATCAGATTTGTTTGGCATGATTGTCCTTTGCTAAAACCATGCTGCCTCGGATCATGCAACCTATTGGTTTTGAGAAAGTCCAATATTCTCTCTTTCAGGAGCACCTCCATTACTTTTCCCAGCACCAAGGTAAGGCTTACTGTCCTGTAGTTTGCCACTTCTTCCCTATTACCACTTTTCTGGTCCCATGGAATTTCTCCCATCTCCAAGGATCTATTAAAAACATCCTTTAACGGCCCTCCAAGAACCTCTCTGAGCTCTTTCAGTATCCTTGGATGTATCTCATCCAGTCCCATGGCCTTGTCCACTTTCAGTTTTGCAAGTTGTTCAAACACATGTTCTTCCGTGAATGGTATATTATCTGCTTCAGTCCCATTTGTATATTTGTTAATCACAGCTGGTCCTTCTCCAGGATTTTCTTTTTAAAAACAACAGAAGTATTTGTTTAGCATTTTTGCTTTTTCAATGCCATTTTCCACGAATCTGTTCTCGGCACTTTTGAGTTTTGCATTTCCACCTCTGATCTTCCTCTTCCCCCAAATATGCCAGGACAGCGGATTACAGATGATATGGTTTATAGTGAATATTGAAAAAACAGGTAAAACATATGTTGATTTTGTAAGACAGAACTAGAAACAGTCACTCACCTCATAGCTGGCTGTGAAGTTCTGATTGCAGAAAATTTCTATGTAGAAAGGCACAACAAAGTAGCATGTCTCGTCCATTGCAAACTCTGTAAACACTACAACATCACTGTCCCTGAAAAACACTGGGATCATGACCCTAAGAGAATTACAGAGAATAAAGAAGTCATAATCACCTGGGACATTCCCATTCTGACGGCTGTGAAGAAACCTGACATAGTGGTAAAGGAGAAAAACACCAGAACGGTATTGATAACTCCTGAATAACTGTATTTTTGGGGATTTTAAAAATAGTGAATACAAATTGTTTAGATTATTGTGAATAAGTGAATTGTAAGGTTGGTGTTTATAGGGGGAGTATCTAAGGAGCATTTTTTGTTGTTTGATTACTATAGCCCTTATGCACAAACCTAACCCATTTGGAGAAACTGCCCTGGTGAAATATGGAGAAGGTTCTATAAAGTTATGGGGCTGTTTTGCTGCCTCAGGAACTGGAGACCTGAAATGTATTAAAGGAAGGAAGTCAGAGGACTACCAAGGTATTTTGGAGCAGAATGTACTACCTAATGTCAGAAAGCAAGGTCTGGTTAGTGAGTCATAGGTTCTCCAGCAGGACAATGACCAAAAACATACATCCAAAAGTACAAAAGAATGGTTAAAAAGGAAAAAATAGACTGTTTTAAACTGGCCAGCATTGAGTCTTTATCTCAGTCCAATCAAGAACCTTTGGAAAGAGTTGAAATCTGACATTGATAAAAGGAATCCTGGAAACATTCATTAACCGAGGGAGCGCGGACTCGCAGCTCCTCCATACACCGGTAAACATTCTTTCCTTTTTCACCTCTCAATCCCACCCCCCCACCCCCTTAACCCCTCTCCCCTTCGGGGAAGACAAAGTCAGACGCCACTCGATAGTTGGTCCACAAACTGGTCGCAGCTTTATTAAGTATTAACACTTGAAACCTCAACTTGAATAAGATACAACATTATAACAGTGGAATAAATGCATCACCAGCCATATCACTAGCAAGGTGATGGCGCCTCCACTTGTATTCTTCTTGCCCCCCCCTTAGCCCCCGACTTCGCCATGCCATTAGCAAAAGCCCAGCCAGGGAGTTATCCGGGTCGGGGGTACCCAACCCCCGGCCCCAGCTTATCCTCAGCATCCGGACCCCGGAAACCTCTGGGATCCCGCCTACCCCCCTCCAACTGCGACACCCCTACCTAGCTCACACCCTGAAAACAACCCAACACGAGGGTGGGTGCGTGGGACATCGACCAGGTCTCCGCACCCGCTCTGTCTGGGCCGTTGCTGCCAAATCGCACTCACCTCTTCCTCCTTGCAACTCATTGGCTCCCTCCCCCCTGGCTCCCGCCTGGTAGGGAGCCAATGAGTTTGAAAGATGTACCCCTCTTGTGCTTCACTTCCCCCCCCCCCCCGCAACCCTCCTGGCCGCCACGTGTTGCTCTCGCCGTGCCACCCGGTTACAGGCGGCCGGCGTGGACGCGGCCCCACGGCCTTCACTAACCGAGGGAGCACAGACTCGCAGCTCCTCCATAGACCGGTAAACATTCTTTCCTTTTTCACCTCTCAATCCTACCCCCCCAACCCCCTTAACCCCTCTCCCCTTCGGGGAAGACAAAGTCAGACGCCACTCGATAGTTGATCCACAAACTGGTCGCAGCTTTATTAAGTATTAACACTTGAAACCTCAACTTGAATAAGATACAAATTATAACAGCGGATAAATGCATCACCAGCCATATCACTAGCAAGGTGATGGCGCCTCCACTTGTATTCTTCTCGCCCCCCTTAGCCCCCGACTTCGCCATGCCATTAGCAAAAGCCCAGCCAGGGAGTTGTCCGGGTTGGGGGTACCCAACCCCCAGCCCCCAGCTTATCCTCAGCGTCCGGACCCCGGAAACCTCCGGGATCCCGCCACCGGTGCAGACGTCCCCCATGTTACTGCACCACCCCCTTGTTAAATCTCCAACACACATCCCCAGACCCTGTTCCCCCTGCTCTCCACTGCACAATGGCTCCTGTACTCTGAAAGGAACGACCCGTACCCCCTTGGCTCGCCCCTCCCACTTTTCCACCACCCAGAACCCCCACCCCTACTTTAGCGGACATTTGCCTTAGCCATAGGTTGATGTCTTGTACGCCCCATGACAAGAATCGGTTCTCCTCCATCTTATCTAGAAACCTCTCGTCGTAGTTCAACCACAACCAGCCTTCATGCGTCTTGTGATAAGGAAGCTTATCATAACTCAGGTAGGAGCTATAGAAAAGATGATGTGACTCTGAACAAGCAACCTGTCAGTTCTGGTAGAAGCAAGAAAACAGAGTTTTCACATAAAAGACTACCAGTCCCAGAATGCACCAGGTTTCCAGCAGCCATGAGAGGGGCTGAAGTGAGAAAATGTGTGTGCAATCAAGAGAGCTATGAGGTAATCCCTAAGCACTCATCTCAAAGGGCAGGGCCTGATTCAAGACAGCTGCGCTGTGTTAGGGAGGAGCACACATTAGGAAAGAATAAGAATAGAGCTTATTCTTCAGATAACAGTTTCAAGAACAGCTACAGAAAGAGCTTCAGGAAGAGTTACAGAGACAGAGACAGCAACGGCTACAAGCTCAAGCACCAGTATCACCTGGAGGAAGAGAAGCCATGCCAAGCGGATAGAGAAAGAAGGAAACTCTCTGGAAGGAAGAGAAGAAAGCCCATTGGATGGTCTGGGAGAGTCCAAGGCAGTACCCATACTGGGAGGTATTCCAAGTGCCAGCAGAGTCCATTGGACTGGATTCAGCCAGAGGAATGGAATGGCAGAGATAGGAATCACCAGTGGCTACCTGGAAGAGAGAAGACTGCACGTGGAAGGGACTTTCAGACCAAGGCCAGAAGGTATGTGAGAGGAGATCCAGTGTCCAGGGATCAAGATTGGAAGGCTGGACATCAGAATTGGATTACATACTAGCCAGGCTTTACAGAGAGGAATTATGATGGCAGGAGAGGCTCAGGTATGAACACTGATCCAGACCCTATCTATAATAGAGAATGGCAGCAAGGGAATAAGCATTCTCATGATAGTGCCTTAATGAAAGACTCGTCTGTGCCAATGTATGATAGTGACCCTATGCTGATTGATGAAGGGGGAGATACAGCAGATGAAAGTACAGTTTACATGGACTGTTCTCTATCTAAATGCTATTGCTAGCTTTCTGTGAGCAAACACATCAGCCATCACAAAGAAACCTAACTTTGTTCTTTATTTCCACTGCAAACAGCTCTTAAAGCAGGATTTGGGTTCACACAGTAGCAGCCAGCCAGCTAAAGGCTTACAGCTGGTCAATTGATAGTAATTTAAGCTGCACCTGATTGTGTGTGTGAGCAAGGGAGAATCACTGCAGAGATTTGCGTGGAAAATAAGCAGAAGTTAACCTAACCAGCAAAGTTTATTCTTTTCTTTGTGCCTTTGTATTTGGTAATTATTTGCTAAGAAAACATTAGCTAATTACCTGACAAGCTGAAGGTTGTTTTCTGGTTTACTTTGTGACTTTTTGTTATCCCTTTAAACACTGCAAGCAAGTAATCTCTTTTATATTGCTAACAAGCATACTTGTGCTGGGTGAATTAAACCCCATCAATAAAAGAAGTATTTTATTGACCTTACCACTTGGTTTCACAACTCAATTATTGTCATCAGCTGTGTTTGGGAGTGAATGAACTACAATACCCACAATACCTTGCAAGAATCATATGAATATATGCATCGTCAAGATTGTGTAAGTTCTCACCCTAGGCAGCCGTCTGACAGTCTGTGCTGCCTCCAAAATCGCGTCGGGAAACAGTGAGGCAAGAGATTGGATGAACACAGGTGCCTTTATTGGTGGTCCCCTACGCGTTACGGCCGAAGCCTTCCTCAGGGGGATACACTTAAAAACAAACAATATATGTAAAAATAACAATAAATGTGGATGAACACATTAAAATAAAAATAAAACATACCAGGCATGTAACATATATTAACATCAATATAAATACCATATTGTGAACATAAAATATAGATAAAATAATTATACTAAATATAAATAAACCTTAAAAAAGAAATAAAAACAAATAATTACATAATATAAATATATAAATAAAACAATATAAATAATGATAAATGAAATAAAATAAAATCATAAAATCATCATGGATCAAAAAACACCACAAACTAAAAAACTAAAAACACAGGGCAGATAGTGGACACTATTTAAAAACTACTAATGAAGATAGTGTATGAGAAGTACTCACAAGGCACTGCAGGAGAGAGGGTTCAATTTGGCCTATGAACTGGTACCTATTGTAATACTGACATTAATGAACAATGAATAAACACAGATGTAAAATTGAGGAAAAATAATAATGATAATAATAATGATAATAATAAAAAAAAATAATAATAAAATAAAAAATATATAATAATAAAAATAATAAATATTATACAAAAAAAACAACAACAAAAGAACAAAACAGCATTTAAGGAATGGAATAAAGGAAATCTGAAAAAAGTACTGCTGACTAAATTGTGTTAAAATAATAGACTTATGTTTAAGACACCAGAATTATAAACCATATATTATTTAAAAAAACATATATTATTTAAAAATGATACCTGCACTTGATCAATTGTGATGAATCAACGCTGTATATTAAAAACAAACCATTGTTAATAATGTTGTGACAGACTATAAGATGAATAAAAATAAAAATAGCCTCTGATCTTATTGTAGATAGTTCTAATAGTGAAAATTGCCCATACTTTTATGAAATATTCCTAAATTTAGTAGCGTACTAGAGATCCTCCTAAAAAGATGTCGTTCACCAAGAGCTTACTTGTATAAAAAATGCGTTTAAAAAATATACGTTTAAAATTTATGTGAACTAATTGTACAAAATGTTTGTACCCTTACATAAAGTAAGGCAAAAAGGAGTGTACATAGGATCGGGACAAGATGCTTGTAAAACCGTGAATGCATGAGAATGAGACATTTGAAAAAAACATAAGAATGAGACATTTGAAAAAACGCTAAGGATGCGCGCCAAAATATTTACATATTATTTCAAATAATTGTAGAAAAACAATCCAAGATGTCTATTAAAGTTACAGTAAAGAAATGTCTCATTCTTATGTTTTTTTCAAATGTCTCATTCTCATGCATTCACGGTTTTACAAGCATCTTGTCCCGATCCTATGTACACTCCTTTTTGCCTTACAGTTCATAGGCCAAATTGAACCCTCTCTCCTGCAGTGCCTTGTGAGTACTTCTCATACAATATCTTCATTAGTAGTTTTTAAATAGTGTCCACTATCTGCCCTGTGTTTTTAGTTTTTTAGTTTGTGGTGTTTTTTGATCCATGATGATTTTATGATTTTATTTTATTTCATTTATCATTATTTATATTGTTTTATTTATATATTTATATTATGTAATTATTTGTTTTTATTTCTTTTTTAAGGTTTATTTATATTTAGTATAATTATTTTATCTATATTTTATGTTCACAATATGGTATTTATATTGATGTTAATATATGTTACATGCCTGGTATGTTTCATTTTTATTTTAATGTGTTCATCCATGTTTATTGTTATTTTTACATATATTGTTTGTTTTTAAGTGTATCCCCCTGAGGAAGGCTTCGGCCGTAACGCGTAGGGGACCACCAATAAAGGCACCTGTGTTCATCCAATCTCTTGCCTCACTGTTTCCTGTTGGATCAGCAAGAGCTAACTGCTCTCCTTGTGCCTGTCCAAAATCGCGTCCGCATAAGCCAGCAACATCCCATATTGCACCGGATAATAATGTCCCCACACACTCGCTAAACGCAGAAAACCTCTTGTCCAATTCACGACATTTCGGGACACCTTCCGCACCCTACCCGCCTTCTCATCTTCTTTTCTTTTTCTCCTACTATCCCCCGAACGCCTCCGTCCCTCCAACAGCCGGAAGATGTCAATATACCAACATTTCCGTATCATACTACGCAATTTCTTTAGGACCCCCTCCCACAATTCCGCATAAGCTGCTAAGTAAGAGGCCCCTACCTGCTGGCCTAGCCCCTCGCCGCTGCCGCCGCCCCCCCCCTCCCCGCTATCACCCTATCTCCCTCGCTCGAAGCGGATGATGAAAAACCACTTGACGACGACGAAGAGGTATCAGACCCATGCCGCCTTCTCCCGCTGCGCTTCCGCTTCCGATGGCCTCTTCCTTTTTTGCCCGACGATGCCCCTGTCTG
Source organism: Ichthyophis bannanicus (assembly GCA_033557465.1). Taxonomy (NCBI): domain Eukaryota; kingdom Metazoa; phylum Chordata; class Amphibia; order Gymnophiona; family Ichthyophiidae; genus Ichthyophis; species Ichthyophis bannanicus. The sequence continues at coordinate 1,593,192,380 of CM066032.1, forward strand.
CGCTGTAGCCGCGCCCCGGTCGGCAGCAGACTCACCTGCGGCCATGTCCGCTGAACCCTCAGCCGCTGCTCCCGATGCCGCCATGCTACTGTCCGCTACGGGCCGCTGCCGCTCCTCAGCCCGCTCACCTTCCCTCTCCTCCCCGCCAGTCGGCTGGCCACCGGTTTGCCTCTCTCCTCTGACACCGTCCACTCTGGTCATCATAGGGTGCGAACTCCTGCCAGGAATCTGTGGAGACAAGAAAGGAAAACCAGGGGGAGGGCCCACCGCAGGCCAAGCTGACTGCCACACCCCAAGCCACTCGGCCCCGAGGAGCCCTGTCCGCCCCTTGCCCAGTGCTCCCAAGCCCCTGCACTCCCTGCCGGCCATGCAGCCCGGTACTCCCCCCATCCAGTATAAGGCATGCGATGACCCAGGCCCGCTACCCCGTCCATGGCCTGCCCCATTTGGCCCCTGCCAGTGCTCCCCCATAAACCCTGGGGTAACCCTTCCCCCCCTGTGCACCTCCGCTGCCCCTAGCCCTCCTCTCCGGGAGCCCACCTCCCCTCCTCTCATCCCCCCTTTTTTATTCGCCTTGCCGCGAGACCCACGGTGAGGCCCCCCTCTTCTCACCCCTCCCGGGGCTGCTTGACCACCCCTCCTTGCCCCCGAAGTGGCCCGCGCTCCCCTAGCCCTTCTGCAATCCCTTCCCGGTCTGCAACTGCTCCCCCGCCCATCCATACCCCCCCCCCTTCCTGCCTGTTCATGGCATTCTCAGGCCCTGACTCCAAAGCCCCCCTTCCCGTCAACGCTGCCCGACTCCGTAAATCCACCCCCCTACTCCCCGGCCCCCCACTCATCCGTCTACCACGAGCAGGCATAGCCCCCTCCCTTCCCCAAGCTCCGACTCCTTCTCTCTACTCTTTATTTTGCTTTAATTAATTAATTAATTTAATTTTTATAAAAGAATCAGGCCTGGCTCGTACTTGCCTTCCTGCCTCGGCTCCCAGGTCTTCCTGCACTCCGAGCGCTGCAGCCGACCACGTGCCCTCTCCCAGTCCGACGCGCTGCCTCAAACTGAGACGCCCACCGCGCTCAATCTCTGCAACTGTCGCTCATCCAAGGAATGGAAATTGCCGCTGCGATCCTTCCAAGCACGCGACCAACAAACGCCCGACACACCGACCACGTCTCCGCACCCGCTCTGTCTGGGCCGTTGCTGCCAAATCTCACTCACCTCTTCCTCCTTGCAACTCATTGGCTCCCTCCCCCCTGGCTCCCGCCTGGTAGGGAGCCAATGAGTTTGAAAGACGCACCCCCCTTGTGCTTCACTTTCCCTCCTGCAACCCTACTGGCCGCCACGTGTCGCTCTCGCCGCGCCGCCCGGTTACAGGTGGCCGGCGTGGACGCGGCCCCACGGCTTTCACGAACTGGAACAAATTGCAGTTGAAGAGTGTGAGAAACTACCAGCAGACAGATGTTAGAAACGTATAGATGGCCACAAGAAACATTTGGAGGCTGTCATCACTGCCAAAGTTTGTGCAACCAAATATTAATGAAGGGTGCCATTAATCCTGTCTAGGTCATATTTTGTTTTTGTTTTTTCTCAGAAATGACTGTGTCTCAGTTGCACAAACATGTTTTCTGTTGTATACCTTTGAATATACTATTAAAATATTATGATTTCATACAGTTGGAATATTTCCAATAATTTCTCAAGATATTGTACACAACATATCTCAAATGAAAGGGTGCCAATAATGTTGATCAGAACTGTAGAAACAGGATGGAGTGGTGCAGAGGGTGGCTACCATAATGGTCAGTGGGCTTTGTCATAATGCATATGGGAACAGACTTAAAGATCTCAGTCTGTATACACTGGAAGAAGGGCCGGAGAGAGGAGATATGATAGAGATGTTTAAATACCCCTGTGGCATAAATGCATAGGAGAAGATCCTCGTTCAACTGAAAGAAATCTCTGCATTGAATTGACATAGGGTAAAAGTGAAAGAATAAAGTCTCTGGAGTAATTTACACAAATATTTCTTTATGGAAAGAGTGGTAGATATATGGAATAGAATCCCCGTGGAGGTAGTAGAGACATAGACTATCTGAATTCAAGAAAGCATGGCACAAACACAGAAGATTTCTAGAAGTAAAAAAAAAAGGGATTGTAGAAGTTGATATGGAAGGGCAGACTGGATAGCCATATGGTCTTTATCTGCTACCATTCTTCTGTGTTTCTATTTGAGCTGCAAAGTGATCAACATCCAGGCAGGGCAGGCGCCATTATTTTCAAGTCTAATAATTTTTGTCAGAGAAGGAATGGCTCCCAAATTATTGGTTAAAACTAATCCTGCCGCATGGCAGCAGGAACTGGTGAAGAGGAAGGGGATATGTAGCAGTTTTCAGAGCCATGTTTGTTGGGTATTTTCTCTCTCCTTGGTCACCTGGAATCATCCTCATGGACCCCTCAGAGACATCTGGTAGGAGTGAGGCCAATGTGTCACTCCCTGAGTCCAGATGCTGCTATTGTCAAGCTATGGCCTGCTGATGCTGGCTTAAAGTTGTTTGTTTCTTAAAGCAGTGTTATCTTCTATTATTTTCTCCATGAAATGACACTGGCTCTGCTGCTGTTACTGCACCAGCATTTGTTGCTGCTTTACAGCCATTTTATTGGCCTTTCTACCTCCATTTCAGAGCTAAATGCCACACAGGGAAAGGCAAAAAATTATCGTTATTTTCTTTTTCTGGCTTTGCCCAGCAGGGGCTACTTAGCCACTGCCTTACACCATATGTGCAAGTTCAAACTTAACACAGGTCAGTAAAGCTATTTCAACATGCCCTAAGTCTCTTTTCAAGTGCCAAACAACAGCTGTATTCATCCATCATGTGCACAAAGCTGTACATTCCACGTCCCAGTTTAATTTTCCCAGTAAGCTGGGAAACTCTCTTGCTGACTTCAATTGTCTTTGTGAGAGCAATTTGTAGCAGACTAGCAAGTGGTTAATTTATGCAGTAAAGTTATCTGGAAAACGTTTGCCAGGTAACCAGCAAGACATCATGATAAAGCTCCCATGGATTCTATTCAGTTAAGATTATTAGGAAAACTTTATCTGGATAAGTTTAGGACAGGTTTTGGTCAGATCCAGACTTATCTAACTAACTTTAACTGGATAGCACTGAATATTAGCTCTGTTCACTAAAATCAAACAACATCCCCAAAACATCTGCAGCACTTCCTATTTTATGGCAACTATATTTAAAATTGTTATGTTGGGGGGGAGGGGGAGGGTAATTTTAAAATCCGAACATTTGTGTAGGTAACAAATATTTTGATATTGACTTTGCTTTTCCTGGGTTCTAAGTCTTAATCTGAGTTTTGATCCTACCAAGTGTGAATCCTAAATCCTAATACTTTACACAGTTCCAGTGAGTTAATTAAAATCAGGCATTTCTTCTCCTTTGGCTCCCAGCAATACCAGTTTCTCCTTGCTTGCACTCAGCCAACTCTCTGGTTAACTAGACCCCTGGCTCTGATTCAGCCAGTCTGAAAACTGTTGTTTTAGCTACCTGTTTGACCATATCCTGCTCTGGTTCCACTCTCATGTCCAGCGTTAAGTCCCTAGGGCCCCATTTAGAATCTGAATTGGCACTTGCTGTTTTCCTACCTTTAAACAGACATTTTTCCTAGTACAGATTTTTTGACATTAGCTATGCAGGGCCTGCAAACACTGCCAAAAGGGTTTTAACTGTTCCTTTTTTTAAAAAGCTGAAGGTCTTAAATGTATTTTTCTCTCCTTTTCTTGAAGAAAATCTGCACACAACTGTGACAACAGTCATGCTCTCCTATGAATTGCATTTTTCCTTCCCATGCCAAATCATTTGACTTACAGAGGCAATAAAAATGAGGGACCTTTACTCAATAAGATCTTTTTTTGTGGGTACAAGTAATAAGATATATATTTGTAGAACGTAACCCTGCCAAAAGTCAGTTGTTAATCCTGTTTCTTCCTTTATCCCTTTCTCTTTAGCATCATGAAAATGATATAACAAGGAACAAAATATTGCAAAAAAACAAATGAAAAATGAAAGTTTCTGCTACTGCAACTGGAAAACCACTAATAGAAGTCTTTGGAATAAAGAAAATATTTAGCAGACTCTGCCTTAATGAAGCTTATAAAGAAACAAGCAATTTCACTAGGACAGGGATCTGCAACTCCAGTCCCGGAGAGCCGCAAACCAGTCAGATTTTCAGGATATACCTAATGAATATGCATAACCACCAAACAAGCTCCCAAACCCACCAGTCTGGAGAAAAACACAAATCCTACTCCTCACACTCACAGACCAAAAACCCTTCTCCCAACATACAATTCAAAAACAGATTTTTAATGTATATAAATCACTTACTATGCCCTTAATCCCAACTACAAACAATCAGCAGAGACTCAGTAGTGAGCAAACAGACTAAACAATGGGTAGAAGAAAAGCCTCAGATAACTTAACCTCCCTCTATGTGGCTACTCAAAGCCATAGCAGAACAAACAGTTTCATATCATTGGCTGAAAAAACTCTTCCCATCAACACATTCAAAAATGTTTTTATTACAAAATACTTAAAAACCTCTAAACAACATCTACAGCAGAAGGCACCCCAGGGCGCCCTGATAGTAACAACCACTCAAATGGTATTAGAACACCAATTCTATAGGAGCTAACTAAATCGGAATCACAGACCAATACAATGACCATTTATAAAAGAATAAAGAAAGGAGCAGTCACAAAACTTCTCAAATATAGCTCAAAGCCTGCCCGCAACCCCAGGACAGCAGCTCTTCAAACTCGTCAAGCTTACAGCACTCTAAGCTTCAAACACTCCTGCACAGGATGCCAAGAATCCAGGCACCACTGCTACACTCACCACTGAATCTACCACCATACCAGTGTCAGTTTCTTTGAACAAAGAATTTTGGCTGGTAGTGTAATCCCTGAAGAAGCTGTTTTTAGTGAAACAAAGATCTTTGTAGGGCTATTCTGAGGGTTATTCTGAGAAATGGTATGGTGGTGGATTCAGTGGTGAGTGTAGCAGCAGTGCCTGGATTCTCAGCGTTCTGTGCAGGAATGTTTGAAGCTTAAAGTTCTGCAAGCTTGAAGAGTAGCTGAAGAGTTTGCAGAGCTGCTGTCCTGAGCTAAGTGGCCGTTGTGCTGGTCTGTGATTCTGCTTTAAATAGCTCCTGTAGAATTGGTCTTATAATACCATTTGAGTGGTTGTTACTGTCAGGGTGCCCTGAGATACCTTCTGCTATAGATGTTGTTTAGAGGTTTTTAAGTATTTTGTAATAAAAACATTTTTGAATTCATTGATGGGAGGAGATTTTTCAGCCTATGATGTGGAGCTGTTTGTTCTCCTATGGCTTTGAGTAGCCACATAAATGGAAATTAAGGGGTATGTTTACTAAACCGTCTTAATGTTACCAGGGTTAGTTGCAGTCTTACTGTGACAAATGCCATATAAGGTAGTGGGCGTTCGGGTCTTAAGGTAGCATTTCGAGTTATCGCGTGATAGAGGGAGCCGTGGCACATTAACGCGCATTAGCCTTAATTAGGCACGCTGATGTGCAAACACAGCAGCAGAGGTGTAGCACGATGGTTAATGCATTGACTGCTGATACAGTGGTCATGAGTTTGATCCTCCAGTGGGCTCAGTTAAAAGACTGTCTGAGGCAATCCCTTTTCCTGCTTGTAACAGTCAGAGACATCCCAACAATTTGCACTGCCAGCCAAAAAAGCCTCACTCCAGTGCCACAACCTAATGCACCATTTAGGGCGCACCATAAGGCACATCATAAAGCAGATCATAATGTGCCCCAGAGGGTGGCAGGAAAGGTTGGCACCCTCCAAGGCAGCATATAAGGCACCACATAAGCTGGCCAAACCTAAAGTGCCACTAAATGTGCCCCAGGGATGCCAAGGTGACATAGGAGATGGTGCCCACGGGCACAAAGGTGCCCCAAAGTCACAAGCATGAAATGTATGTCTCAAACACAGATGTAACCATAACACTGCACAGAGCACCAAGGAAAGGCAATGAACAAGTGATGGAAGGAAGTAGATGACGGAGCTCATGGGCCAGCCAAATCTGCGTGCAGCCCATGTGGCAGCAGGTAAAGTGGACAAACATATCGGGGGCAGCTGTACTGATGTACAGGGTGATGGTAATGTACAGTGCAACAATGACAGTCTGTGGCAGAGGATGGGGATACGTGTCCACCAGAGGAGGTAGGGGTGGCAGGATAAGTGCAATGACAGGAGGACAGAGGAGAGCAGTGCCATGCAGAGCAGACACAAGAGAGGCAATCATGAAGAACCGCAATGCAGAAAGGTGTTCCAGTGCAAGACATGGGGTAGCAGCCTGCACATTAGGGCAGGCCCCACACAGCTGGCACACACACATAGATGGACAGAAGGATGGATGGCAACAGTGATGAGGGTATAATGTGGCGACAGCACAGATATGACTGTTACACGAATGAAACGGAGTTATGTAGGACAGCCATAAAAAAAAGGGGAACAGAGAAGAATTGAACCCATGACCGCTGCCACTGAAGTCATTGCATTAACCATTGTGCTACATCACTACAGGACAGGGGTTCTTAATCAGTCCTCCTTGAACCCCTAGGCCAGTCGGGTGTTCAGGATAGCCCTAATGAATATGCATGAGATATATATGCATTAGAGATATCCTGCCAACCTGACTGGTTTGTGGCCCTCTAAGGCTGGATTTGGAGACCCCTGCCTTACACCTCTGTCATTTAAGATTGTGAGTGGGCAAGGTGCAGATGTCCTAGACATCAAAAGGGTAGATAGAATGTGTCATATGTCTCCTCAATGCTTACCGCCACCAAAACGTTGTCTAATAGATACTATTTTGGTGGTGGTGAGAAGCAAAGAGGCATGTAACAAATTCTATCTAACCTTTTTGATGTCTTGGAGATCTGCACCTTGCCCACTCACATTCTTAAAAGACAGAAATGTAAGGCAGGGGTCTCTGACTCCAGCTCTAGAGGGCCACAAACCAGTCAGGTTGGCAGGATATCTCTAATGCATATATATCTCATGCATATTCATTAGGGCTATCCTGAACACCCGACTGGCCTAGGGGTTCAAGGAGGACTGGTTAAGAACCACTGCTATAGGAGTTAACACATTAATGGCTGGCTACAGAAAGAGTGCACGTCACCATAAAACTGCCTGCTGTGGCTACCAGGATAGGATAGAACCAACAGTACCCATAATGCAATTCACATGCAGAACAGCAGTCTACATCTGCTCACCAGATCGGGTATGCACTTCTACAGCACATCAGCTTGGTAGGGGGGAATGACTGTGCGTGTTACTGGCACAGAGTACCCACAGGCCATGCCAATGTGCATGTTCTGTGCTCACCCTGAGGGTGAGGTGAAGTGGCCAGCACCAGGTCCGCAGTACCCGATTTGGTTGAGGCGGGCTATGCTGCAGGTCTCCCTCAGTGTGAGTGTGTTATAGGTATTTGTTGTAGACATCTTTAGGAAGTCTCTGTGTCCATTTGTAATTACTAGTCATGTCTGGCCCTTGGGGACCATGATGCACACAACATGGTGCATAACCACTGTGCTTGCTATGGTCACCTGTTTAAGGAGCAGGGGTGTGTCAGGGCTCACATGGTGACAATGCACTTAGCAAACCACTCTCTCTGGGTCAGAGTGGGGGACATGATCTGCCCCCAGCAAACCCACACTCTCACCCATTGCAAAGGAGGCAGTGGAGATACATGAAGACAGGCTGTAGGACCAGCATCCCCCAGTCCTGGGGGCAAACAGACAGCTGCTGAAGATATACACATGGGACAGAGCCACTGGCAGATAGGTAGTGGGCCCAGGATCTCAGCTGCCCCCACTACAATCTGACATTCACCAGCAGAGAGCAGTCAGTGTGCACCTGCTGCACCCTGCAAGTTGGTGCAGCATTACAGATGCTAACTGCAGACAGTCTGCTAGCTAGCACATAGTGCACGTTCCTGGAGGGACTACGTGAACCCAAAACTGGGATGCCAGCACACACACCACACAGGTATATAAGTGATTGGGCCCCAGAAAAGAGCACCCATAAATATCATTTGAGAAAAATGCTATATAGCACTATGGGGAAACCAAGCCATGCCATGGTCACTGCTCAGTCAGGGTGAGAGCGACCTCCCAGCATGACATGCTGTGGCCACCCTGTCCATGCAGGTGGTGGTCAGGCACTACATTATCCCAGCCATTGTCCTATACCCTGTGCAAATGCATCCTGCCCATGCCACACTGTCCAGGCCATACCCACAGTACCTTGCTCCTCATTATGCACATTGGCAAGCTAACACTGGAAACAGTGCAAGCAATGCGGGCTCAGTAAGGTGTAGGCAGCCACAACACACAGGATAGACCAGGGGTGTCCAACCCTGTCCTGAAGGGCCGCAATCCTGGCAGGTTTTTGGGATAGCCCTAATGAATATGCATGAGATTATATGCATTAGAGATATCCTTCCAACCTGACTAGTTTGTGGCCCTCCAGGACTGGATTTGGAGACCCCTGCCTTACACCTCTGACATTTAAGATTGTGAGTGGGCAAGATACAGATGTCCTAGACATCAAAAGGGTAGAATTTGTCACATTCCTCCTCGATTCTCACCTCCACCAAAAAGTTGTCTAATAGACATCTGCACCTTGCCCACTCACAATCTTAAATGATAGAGGTAAAAGGTAGGTGTCTCCAAATCCAGTCCTGGAGGACCACAAACCAGTCAGGTTGGCAGAATATTTCTAATGCATATGTATCTCATGCACATTCATTAGAGCTATCTCAAAAACCTGCCAGCCTTGTGGTCCTCCAGAACAGGGTTGGACATGCCTGAGATAAACAAACACACACTCCTACACCTATGCCAGCATTGTAAAAATATAGAGGTTTGTGGCAACCCTGACTGCCACGACAGTCCTGTGCACAGTGTGGGTATTGCTATGGTACTTAATACTGTCAGGGTCACACCCTGGGTGGTAAACACTGTCAGAATCAATAACTGAAACACACTCCACAGATATCAGAAAGGTTGCTATGATGAATCTCTATCAACAAATTGTGTTTAATTTAGGATTTGTTAGCTGACGTTAATCATAGCAACCTTTTGATATATATGGAACGTGTTCCCAAGTTTAAGACGACATTGATAAGGTATGCAGGTGCCAGTATTGGGAGATGCTGCTTTGCGCGGGGCCCAACAGCCTGACTCTCCATGAGACAGGGGTTCTCATCCCTGTCCTCGGGACCCAACTAGCCAGTCGGGTTTTCAGGATAACCACAATGAATATGTATGAGAGAGATTTGCATACACTGCTTCCATTATATGCAAATCTCTCCCATGCATATTCATTGTGGTTATCCTGAAAACCCGACTGGCTAGGTGGATCCCGAGGACAGGGTTGAGAACCCCTGCCATGAGGCTTTGGATAGTGGAGCTTGTGGGTGTTTATGCCCCTGTTGGCCGCTGCTCTAGGGCAGAGATTCCCAACTCCGGTCCTGATGGGCCAAACACTGTTCAGGTTTTCATGCTGTCCCTAATGAATATGCATGAGATACATTTGCATACAATGGGGGTGGCGCATACAAATGCAGCACAGGCATATTTATTAGGGTCAGCATAAAACCTGAATGGTGTTTGGCACTCCAGGAGTGCAGTTGGGAAACTCTGCTCTAGGGATTGCACATGTTTATGGTGTCTGTGCTCTTTAGGGTAAAATATAGGTGTTTCAGGCATGTTTATTTTATCTGAAATAAAGGTTCCATCTTTATTACCACTGTTTAGTACTGGGTAAAATATGGGGACATGGTTGGCAGGAGCCACAGCTGGGACTTGAACTTGTGACCTTCTGCTTCTGAACACATTGGCTGTGTGTACTGCACCACACTGTCTCCACAGGGACAGATCATTTCCTGGGGATACCATGACTGTTTGTCAGACAGACCCTGTCTGTTGCAGTGCATGGCACCCACCTAAACGGGGCTTGGCCATGATCTTCTGTGGGCAGATGCCACTGCTCCCCTCTGCCACAAGCACCTCTCCGCCACCATGCTGCCATGCCTTTATGCCAGTGGTGCTGGTGGTGCGCAGTCCCAGGCCATCTAGTGTGCCGGTAGGCAGCTGCCTATGGTGTGGGTTCTCGGGTAGGGGTGCCTACATGGACATGCGTGCTTTCCCCAAGCACCGCCTGCCAATGTTCTGTGCCCTTGGGGGTACCTGCTGGGTAATATCCCCTATGACACTGTGGGACACACACTCATGCCCATGTTGGACCCTCATCAGTTGCTGTCTTGCTGCTTTACAGTTTCGGCATTCCTATGTACCACCTAGGCATCTGCCTAGTCTGCACTGTGTCCCAGCTGGACCACAGCATTTGCCGCCTGCAGCCCCCTGTATCCCATTTACAGCATCAGTACAGTTGCCCTTTCCTACGTGCCCGCTCTGCTGTGGCTGCACATGTGCACACCATAACAAACCTACCCAATCTAAATGACAGAAACCCTGATCAGCGCTATTTCAATGTGGGATCATTCACTTTGTAGGGGGACAGAGCATAGACCCTTCCAAACATGATATCTTAATTTTTACGCTTTGTCAGTAGTGTTGCTTTATGTTATCATTAATATCACTATTGGCCAGTTTGCTTATTGGGGTTTTAAATGTTGTTCTGGTCATTTTATATGTTTATTTGCCTTTTTGGTTCCTGCACATATATCACAACTATCACTTCAGGGTTTCCCTGCCTTTGCTACACATTGCTGACTGTAATGGTTTCTCTTTCCTGCAAATGTGCCTAACGCGAGGGTTTCACTGGCATTAGTGTTCAGACCCGGATTTCACAGCGTGAGTGTGCCTGGAGCCTCTCCCCTCCCACTCGCTGCCCATTGACCCCCTCTCTCCGCCCTCTGGGAAGACTTACTCCATCCTTCAGACTCGGATTTCACAGCGTTAGTGTACCTTAACGCCACCGCCGCGTTATCGTGCGATAAGTGACTTTATCGCACGATAATGTTACATTATCGCGTGATAACGTCACTTATCACGAGATAATACCACCACTGCAATGTTAAGACGGTTTAGTAAACATACCCCTAAGTTATCTGAGGCTTTTCTCCTACCCATTGTTTAGTCTGTTTGTGTACTCACTACTGAGTCTCTACTGAATGCTTGTAGTTGGGAGTACGTTCATGGTAAGTGATTTATATACATTAAAAATATAGATAAAATCTAGTGCCCCTATTTACTATTATTTCTGACCTGAAACAGAATTGTTTTAAATAAACAGTTCATATCAATATGATACTATTTCCGTGGAGAACAATTCTGTTTGGGGCATATCTGGCCAGTCCGGATGTCCAAAGTCTGGACAGGCCAGATTTGCACCCGATTCCACACCGCGGGAGCTAGATGATTCTCAAATACAGCTCAAATACAGCTCAAAGTCCCTAGGTCCCCATTTAGAATATGAATTGGCTCTTGCTGTTTTCCTACCTTTAAACAGACATTTTTCCTAGTACTGATTTTTCGACATTAGCAGTGCAAGGCCTGCAAACACTGCCAAAAGGGTTTTAACTGTTCCTTTTTTTAAAAAAGCTGTACGTCTTAAATGTATTTTTCTCTCCTTTTCTTGAAGAAACTCTGCACACAACTGTGACAACAGTCATGCTCCCATTGTTCCCAATGGATTCTGCTCCATGTTCCCTTTGGAGCAGAATCGGGTGCAACGGGCCTGGACAGACAGGACGTGCCCTGATTCAGGTCCGCTGAACATTCACTGCCTCCCCGTCTAAGCTTCCCAAGGCCTCTGCATGTAGCCCGTGCCATGGTGTCCCATTGCCATGGCACCTGGACGGCATGCAGGAGCCCCGATTGTCCGCAAAACTTTCATGTTTCCTTTTTCTTGCTGCCCGAACTACAATTGGGCCTGCCAGGGCTGGGATCGGGTGGCAGGGATCCTGCTGGTCCGCCCTCCTCACCAGTGGTTGTCCCACCACACTGTCCTCTGGTGTCAGGGTGACTTATTTCACTTCCAGGTGGAATAAGTCCCCCGTCTAAGTCAGCAACCCCTTACATACAGGGCTGCAACTGGAATAGGCCCTGTATATCCAGGGTCAGGGTCCTTTCTCCGCCCCGCCCATGCTCCTCTGGCCTTTCCCCCCTCTGGTGTACATGTGGGGAACATTAGGCACGGAATTGGGCTCAGGCATTTAGCAGGGGATATACATCGAAACCAGATGTGTATCCCACTAAACGCGGCGCATAATAGACCCCATAGTGCAGGGGTGGGGAACCCTGGTCCTGGAGAGCTGCAGACCAGTCAGGTTTTCGGGATATCCCTAATGAATATGCATGAGATATATATGCATTAGAGATATCCTGCCAACCTGACTGGTTTGTGGCCCTCCAGGGCTGGATTTGGAGACCCCTGCCTTACACCTCTGTCATTTAAGATTGTGAGTGGGCAAGGTGCAGATGTCCTAGACATCGAAAAGGTATATAGAATGTGTCACATTCCTCCTCGATTCTCACCACCACCAAAAAGTTGTCTAATAGGCAATATTTTGGTGGTGGTGAGAAGTGAGGAGGAATGTGACACATTCTATCTAACCTTTTTGATGTCTTGGACATCTGCACCTTGCCCACTCACAATCTTAAATGACAGAGGTGTAAGGCAGGGGTCTCCAAATCCAGCCCTGGAGGGCCACATACCAGTCAGGTTGGCAGGATATCTCTAATGCATATATATCTCATGCATATCATTAGGGATATCCCAAAAACCTGACTGGTCTGCGGCTCTCCAAGACCAGGGTTCCCCACCCCTGCCATAGTGTATAGCAGTGTTTCCCAACCCAGTCCTACGGGGCACACCGGCCAGTCAGGTTTTCGGGATATCCCTAATGACTATGCATGAGATATATATGCATTAGAGATATCCTGCCAACCTGACTGGTTTGTGGCCCTCCAGGGCTGGATTTGGAGACCCCTGCCTAACACCTCTGTCATCTAAGATTGTGAGTGGGCAAGGTGCAGATGTCCAAGACATCAAAAAGGTATATAGAATGTGTCACATTCCTCCTCACTTCTCACCACCACCAAAATATTGTCTATTAGACAACTTTTTGGTGGTGGTGAGAATCGAGGAGGAATGTGTCACATTCTATATACCCTTTCAATGTCTAGGACATCTGCACCTTGCCCACTCACAATCTTAGATGACAGAGATGTTAGGCAGGGGTCTCCAAATCCAGCCCTGGAGGGCCACAAACCAGTCAGATTGGCAGGATATCTCTAATACATATATATCTCATGCATAGTCATTAGGGATATCCCAAAAACCTGACTGGCCGGTGTGCCCCGTAGGACTGGGTTGGGAAACACTGGTGTATAGTGTAGTTTACAATGTAGGTAGGTTCATATTTTATACAAAATATCATTTAAGATTCAAAGCAAAGACAGGCAAATAGGGCAGTGGAAAGTAATTTAGAGAACTGTGATGTTCATTTGTCTTAACTGTAGCCAGTCAATGAAATCACGTTCTTAATCAGAGTGCTATTGACTGTAAAAGAAAACAAAAGTACTGATTAAGTTCTGATTTTCTGAGAAAATAAAAACAAGAAAATATAATTTGCATGATATAAAGCTGGCAACGTTATATTAAATAATAATAAGAATAATAAAGCAAACTTTTTCGTTGGTTAAAGAAATCCTTTTACAAAATTCAAGACTTTGAATGCATACCTGAAAAATAGCTTCTAAACAAAAATAATGTCATCCTAGGTTCCCATTGACATCCATTTAGATTGAAGCAATATGCAGAGGACCTGTATTCAAAAGGATTAATGTATTTATTGAAGGCTAGTAAAACATAGGGGCATGTTTACTAAACATTCCTAACGTGCGGGGCCGCGGTAGTGTGCCTGTGCCATATAAGGAGTGGGCGGGTCAGGCAGAAAAAAGAAAAAAAACGGGAGTAAGCGATCGCACATTTGCACAGCGCGCTAATGTGCGCCGTGCAAAATAGTATGTGGGAAGGCTAAGTGGCGCCCTGATATGCACACACAAAGGAACAGAGTCATAGTACAATGCTTAAGACACTGACAGCTGGTGCAGCTGCCATGGGTTCAATTCCCCATTGTGTGCAACAAAAAGGGCTGGCTGAGGCATTAATTTTAATGGGTAAAGGTGCTTTAGGAGGCATATTAATTTTGGGCGGCATAAGGCAGTGCGCTGATGCCCAAGCACAGGACCAGAGCCACAGCACAATGATTAAGACACTGACCAATGGTGCAGGGAGCAGGGGTTCAATCCCCCACAGTGCCCAATGAAGAAGGCTCACTGAGGCAGTGCATATTATGGGGATGAGTGCTGTAGGGGGCAATTTATTTTTATTTCAGTTATCACTACTAGCAAACGCACTCACAAAGCGTGTTAACATAAGGCGGCCCATAAGGCACATGTTAAAGTTCACTGTCCGCCAAGGCACCCTAGAATGTCCCCTATAGGGCACCATATATGTTGCATCACAGGATAATGTATAGTGCACCTTATATGGACAGCAACCATAAGGTGCCCTATAGGGCGCCCTATAAAGCACCCTCAGAGGCACCTGATGGGTACAGTACACTGAGGGTGTGTTTGATGGCAGCAACATATGTACATTAAATCTAAAAAAAGCTTTGGACAACCCTATCAAATAACCCCACTGTGGGCTTGAACCCATTACCTCTGGCTCCACAGGCAGTGAAGTAACCATTGGGCTACAGCTATATAGCTGCCAGCAAGCCCCTGGCTGGCTGCAGAGAGCCTGCATGTCACCACACAGACAGTCTGCTGTGGTAACCAGGATAGGGTTAGGCCACCCATACCCATGATGCACTGCACATGCAAATCAGCTGTCCACAGATGAACACAAGATGGGGAATGCACCCCAACAGCTCCCCGGCCTGGTAGGGGGACGTGTCCGTGTGCACCCACACAGCACCTTGGCCTGGTAGGAGGTACTGACCGGGTGTTTAACTGGCACAGAGTAGCTACACACAGTCACATTGTGCGGGAACTGTGCTCACCCTGAGTGTGCGATGAGGCGCCCTGGACCAGGTCCACAGCACCCTCCATGGCTGAGAGAGGCCATGGCAGAGCTCCAAATCAGTCGTAATCCGTCAGATAGGTAGTTTCTGCAGGCAACACCTTGGATATCTCCGTCCGTCTCAGTCAGGGGGACCCCTAGGTGGGCCATGTACCACCCCCCCCCCCCCCCACCCAGGGGTGGCAAACAGGGTCTCCCATCAACAGATTTCCTCTTCCCCCCTGCAATGTTGACAGTAGAGTGGACCATCAACCCCAGTCCTGTTGGGGAACAGACACCCTACAGGGCAGTCCAAGCAGCCCCACACACACCCAGACCACAATATCAGACAGACAGTAGGCCTGGATATGCTAAGATGCACCCCACCACCATCTGATATTCCCCTGCATCAAGCCATCAGCCACTGCACAGCACTCCAGCAGGGCACATACCAGCTGTGAACAGTCTGCTGGTTAGTCCCACTGGAAATGCATGCACCCACAACTGGGATGGCAACACACACAAGCAGATACATCAGTGACTAGGCCCCAACAGGTGACCCATATATATCACATGAGGGAAATGCTATGAAGCACTATGGGGGTGCCTAGCCATGCTGCCGTCACTGCACAGTCAGGGTGGAGTGAAAGCCCAGCAGCACATACAGAGGTCACCCTGTCTGTGGAGGTGGTGGACGGCCACTACAATGTCCCTGCCAGTGCCCTATGCCCTGTGCAGATGCATCCTGGCCAGCCCACCCTGTCTGAGCTATACCCATGGTACCTTGCTGCTCATTATGCACATCATCAGGCCAAAACTGGCAACAGTGCTGGCAGTGTGGGCTGTGGACAGTGTTTGCAGCCAACACACACTGTATAGACAGACACACACTCCCACACGTATGCCAGCATTGTGCTACTATAGAGGGGTTCAGAATCCTTGCCCACCACACCAATCCTGGGCACAGTACAGGCATGGGTATGGTATGCAGTACGGTTGGGGGTCACTCCCCAGGGTGGTAAACACTGTCAGGGGCCAGACCTGATGCACACACCGCAGACATCAGATAGATTGTTATGATGGATCTCAAAGAGCAGACTGTGCGTAACGTAGGGATATCTATCTGCCAATACTCATAGCAAACGTTTGAGAGCTGTGTACCATATACCCAGGTGTATGGTGACATTGCTAAGGTATGCAAGTGCTGGTATTGGGTGCTGCACGCAGGGCCCAATGTCCTGCCTCTCCAGGAGGCATTGGCCAATGGGGCCTGTGGGTGTGGGTGTGTCTGCCCCTGTTGGCTGCTGCTGTACGGCAGAGGTTCCCAAATCCAGTCCAGGTTTGCAATACACTGGTTGGGGTTTCCTGCTGTCCCTCATGAATATGCATGAGCTACATCTACATGCCATGGGGGTGGTGCATAGATATACAGCACAGTTATTTGTATGTGTGGCAGCATGGAACCCGAATGGTGTGTGGTCCTCCAGGACTGCATTTGTGAGACTCTGCTCTAGGTAATGCCCCTGGTCATGGTGTCTGTGCTTGGTGGTGTAAAAGATGGCGTATGACCAATGCGTATGTCCCCAGCAATAAAGGATTGCCCTTACTAACATGGTTTAGTTGTGGGGTAAATATGTGGACAGGATTGGTAGTAGCCCCAGCTGGGCTTTGAACCTGTGACCTTTTGTTCCTGCACATGCTGTCTGTGTGCACTGCACCACTGTGTTGCCACAGATGTGCTGAATTCCCTGGGAAGTCCATGACTGTACATCCGACAGGGCCTATGTTGCAGTGGACGTGCCAGCCTGCACATGGCTCGGCCACTGTCTTCTGTGGCTAGCAGCCACTGCCCCCTCCACCACCTGTACCCTACCGCCAACATGCTGGCATGTCCGTATCTTGGAAAAGCATATGATCTGATTGCGTTGTGGCACTCCAGGACTGCATTTGGGGGACTCGGCTGTCGGTAATGCCCATTGTTATGGTGTGTGTGCGGTGTTGGGTACAAAATGGGTGTGTGAACCATGCTTATGTTCTCTGCAATAAAGGAGTGTCTGTACTATCTCTGTTTAGTGGTGGGTAAAATATGGGGACTGGGTTGGCAGGAGCCCCAGCTTGGATTTGAACCTGTGACCCCCTGGTCCTAGAGGTACTGCCTCTGTCTGCTGCACCACATTGTGGCCACAGTGATAGTGCAGTCCCTGGGGGTGGGAAACCTGACCAACAGAGTCAGAAACCCTGCTCTGCACATTTGTACTGTGGGCTCCGTCACCATGTCTGGTGACATAAGTGCAAATACACCCCTCAACCGACCACGAACAACTGGGGATACATATAACCAAGCTGGGCAACAGTGATATTAATGGGCAACCATAGCAAACACCCCCAGGAAGGCTCAGAAAAAAGGAAATGGTTTTTGGAAGGGTCTCCCCTCCGTAGCCCCTTCCAACCTTCATTTCATTTTCTTTGAGCTTTCCTGGGTGTGTTTTCTTATGTTTGCCCATTATTATCGGGGTTCCCCAGCTGCCTTCCTATTTTTAATATTTTTGTTTGGGTCTTTTTCTATCTTTATTTGCACTTTTGTTCTGTGCACATGTATCACACTGCTCACGTTTTTCAGGTTTCCCCGGTTTCCCTGTACATTGCTGACGCGAAATGGTTTCTCTTCCCTTTAAATGCCCTCTACCGTGAGTGTTTCACTCGCGCTATTTTTAACCTGTGAATTCGGCCCCGATCATGTGCGGGGAGCCTCTCCCCTCCCCTTCCCCTCCCATTGACCCCGTCTCTCCGCCCATCGGGAGCCTTCCTCCGCCCTCAGAATGCCTTTCCACGCCTCTATCGGACATTTGCGGGCCGGGTACTTGTGCGGGGTGCGTTGGTGCGGCGCGCAATTGTGCGGGGCCCACGCGCACTTTTGCGGGGCGTTTAAGAGCGTTTCTGAGCGTTTGAGTGCCGCGTTTCCGTGCGCTATTGTGCGGCACGCAATTGTGCGGCTTTTAGTAAACATACCCCATAGTAACATAGTAATGACAGCAGATAAAGACCAGTATGGCCCATCAAGTCTGCTCAGCAAGGCAGCAAGAGAAGGTGCACCTGCCGCTCCGTTCAGGTCACCTCTCCCCATAACTTTGTTTAGGGGTGTACCCACCGCTCCGTGTAGGGCACCCCTATTTTTTCAGATATAAGAGATAGTTATGTCTATTTGATTTTGTCCTGTTGCTATAAAGGGATCCACTGTGTCTGTCCCATGCCATTTTGAATTCTGTCACTGTGTTTGCCCGCACCACTTCCATCGGGAGGGCATTTCAAGCATCCACCACTCTTTCAGTGAAAACATATTTCCTGACATTGCCTTTCAGCTTACCCCCTTGCAGCTTCATGTTATGCAACCTCCTTCTCCGTCTTTGGAAGAGGTTTGTTTGTCCATTAATACTCTTTAAGTATTTAAAGGTCTGAATCATATCTCCCCTGTCCCTCCTCTCCTCCAGAGTGTACATATTTAAGAGGGAGGAGTAGCCTAGTGGCTGGGGCAAGGTACTTCAGGCCAGAAGGTCAGAGGTTCAAATCCCACTAGAGGACAGCAACCTTGGGCCAGAAGGACTGGGGTTTCTAGTCCCACAGATGCTCCTTGTGGTCTTGGGCAAGCCACTTAACCCTCCATTGCCCATGTTCCCTGTAAGTATTAGTGTATGTGTCTCATATCCCCACATGTTAAATGTATCCCCCAAATGTGCTGTGACCACTTTGATTGAAGGATAAGGCAGTATACAAAACTGTCTAAATAAAATAAATAAATAAGTCTTCAAGTCTCTTCTGACACAGGCTCCAAATTATTTTGGTTGCCTTCCTCTCAACCACTTCCAGCCTTTTTATATCCTTTGCGAGATACGGTGTCCAAAACTGAACACAATATTCCAAGTGAGGGCTCACCAGCAACTTCTAGAGTGGCATTAGTACCTCTTCCTTTCTGCTGGTAATTCCTCTCTGTATGCAACCCATCATCCTTCTGGCTTTTGCCACTGCCTTGTCACACTGTTTCATCACCAATCTCTCACCCCCCTATCACTGTTCCCTCTAAGCTGTGCGCGTGTGCGCGCGCACACACCTCGCCGAGCGGGCGCACATACTTTACAACAGAGCGCACAAAAATTACGGTTCTGATTCTGATAGAAAACAACACAGACGTCTTAAAATTTAAAAGTTGTTGTGTATTTACGGTTTTCACAGGTTCTACAATATTTTCTAGTGCAATCAATGTGGTGTACATACTGTATTCTGACATGTAGTCAAATTTTAAAGTATATAACTCAGAGTATCGTTATGTGGCGCACAAAAATTTAACCTTCCTTCAAAAGCTGCACAGCTGATATTTTATACGCACACAGCCTACAGACAATTAGAGGGAACATTGCCCCCTATTGTATACAATTCCCTTGGATTTCTGCTTCCCAAGTGCATGACACTGCACTTCTTCACATTAAATCTTAACTGCCAAGCATTAGACCATTCTTCCAGCTTTTGTAGATCTTTCCTCATGTTCCCTACTCCCTCAAGGGAGTCCACTATATTGCAAATTTTGGTGTCTTCTGCAAAAAGACAGACTTTTTCATTCAGCTCTTCAGTAATATCACTCACAGGTAATGGGCTGATGGGGGTTACAACAGGTAATGGGCTATGGGGGGGCTAAGACTACAAGTGGGCTGATGGGGGGGTTAGGACTGGTAATGGGCTGATGGGGGGTTAGGACTGGTAATGGGTTGATGGGGGGGTAAGACTGAAAATGGGCTGATGGGAGGGTAAGGACTAGAAGTGGGCTGATGGGGGGGGGGGTTAGGACTGGTAATGGGCTAGAGGGGGTTCGGACTGGAAGTGGGCTGATGGGGGGGGTTAGGACTGGTAATGGGCTATAGGGGGTTCAGACTGGAAGGGGGCTGATGGGGGAGCTAGGACTGGTAATGGGATGGGGGTTGCTAGGACTGGAAATGGGCTGAGTGGAAGGGGGGCTTGAACGGCAAATAGCTGATGGGGACAGGGGCTTGGAATGGAAATGGGCTGAGTGGAAAGGGGGCTTGAACTGCAAATAGCTGATGGGGAGGGGCTTGGAATGGAAATGGGCTGTGAGGAGAGGGAGCTAGGACTGGAAATGGGCTGAGTGGGGGGGGGGCTAGGACAGGAAATGGGCTGATGGAGGGGCCAGGATAGGACTGGAAATGGGCTGTTGGGGGTGCTAAGGTTGGAAATGGGCTGTGGTGGGGGCTTGAATTGAAATGGACTCATGGAGGGGCTAGAACTGGAAGTAGGCTCATGGGGGGCTTAGATTGGAAATGGGCTGAGTGGAGGGGAGCTAGGATTTGACATGGGCTGATGGTGGGGCTAGGAAAGGAATAGAAATGAGCTGATGGGTGGCTGGGATTGGAAATGAGCTGATGGAGGAACTGATAGGACTGGAAATGGATGGGGGAGCTAGGACTGGAAATGGGCTGATGGTGGGGCTAGGATAGGATTGGAAATGGGCTGATGGGGACTAGGACTGGAAATGGGCTGATGCAGGGACAAGAAGGGAGCAAATGCTGGGTGGGGCTGGAACTAGAAAAGGAGCTGATGTTGGGGGGAGGATTAGAATGGGATGGAGCTGGGAGAGTGAAATGGAGAGGGAAAAATATTTTGCGTGGGAGGTAAGACAAATCTACAATTGGCCGGATATTGGGAGAGTAAGTGGGGATTGAGGATGGAGGGGTAAAATTTGAGTGGATGAAATAGGAATGAGGAAAGAGCAAAAGGAGAAAGATTAGTATGTTAAAGCAGATGTAGAGAGAGAATGGAAAAAAAAACAAAAAGACAGAAGAAAGGACAAATGGACAGCAGATGGAGAGTTAGCAGAAGACACGAAGAAACCAGAAGAAAGTGGCTGGAACAATTGCAACTGAAAAAAAATGCACAAAAGGTAGAAAAATCTCTCTTTATTTTGAATTTATTAACTGGAATATGTCAGCTCTGGGAAATGTGCATCATTAATTTTTGCGCTTTGTTTAGTACAAGAGGAAATTAATTTATAGTTTTATTTCTACAGTGTTGTTGTATATTCCAAGTTTGGCTTTTGGGGTTCCCAGTTTAATTATTGTCTTCCTGTTTCTAAATTGTGATTCCTTGTTTGGTGATGGTCTATTTCTGCATGTGTAACTGAGCTGAGGTATTCTGTTTATATAATTCCTATTTGACATTGCCACTTGTTCTTTCCCCAGTAGGTCATGTATTGTTGTTCTCTGAAATGTATTGGTTTAATATTTGCAGTGTTGCCTTTTGATAGTTAGGGTATGGTGCTTTGTGAGTCCTGGTAGTGCTGTTAGGATACGGCGGGTTTGCTATGGGTTCTAAATGGGCAGTGTTTGTAGTAGTTCCTAATGTGCCTGGCGGTTGGTACTGGATTATAGTAATGTAGTAACCTTTTAGTCTTTCTTTATCCATATACTCATTAAGAGGCATGTTTACTAAAAGTTAGTGTATGGTAACATTATGCAAATATTTATGCAAATGAGGCAACCTATGCAAATGAGGCCCCACACCAAGTCTCCGCACCCCCCTTGGGCCGCCCCTGTCTGCATGCACTGCTTCCATTCTATGCAAATCTATCTCATGCATATTCATTGTGGATATCCTGAAAACCTGACTGGGCTGGGGGTCCCAGAGGATTGGGTTGAGAACCACTGCTCTAAATCTTCAGAGGACAAGGGTTCAATTCCCACTAGCACTCATTGTGGCCTTGGGGAAGGCACTTAACCCTCCATTGCCTCTGAAAAATCCAAGTTATCAATATCCCTGTTTAATGTACATTACCAAGTTTAAGTTTCAATGTAAACTACTTTGATTGAAATGATAAAGCAGTATATAAAACCTGTTAAATAAATAAACTTTTAAAAGGGAGACTATGATAAAATGAGGAAAATAGTTAAGAAAAAACTAAAAGGAGCAGTTGCAAAGGTTAAAGACTTACATCAAGCTTGGGTGTTGTTGAAAAATACTATCTTGGAAGCCCAGACCAGTTGTAATCCACGCTTTAAGAAAAGTGGAAGGAAGTCCAAAAAACTGCCAGCATGGTTTAAAGGTGAGGTCAGAGAGGCTGTTTTTGCCAAAAAAGCATCTTTCAGGAAATGGAAAAAAGGGCCAAAAGACGAAACCTGGAAACAGCACAAGCACTGACAAGTCAAATGCAAGGCATTGATAAGGCAGGCAAAGGGAGAATTTGAGAAGAAACTTGCTGCGGAAGCAAAAACGCGAAATAAAGACTTTTTCAAGTACATTTGTAGCAAAAAACCTGTGAGAGACTCAGTTGGTCCATTAGATGATAGAGGGGTTAAAAGGGCACTAAGAGGCAACAAGGCGATAGCTGAGAGAAAGAATGAATTCTTTGCTTCGGTCTTTACTGAAGAAGATGTAGGGATGTCACCCATGACTGAAGTAGTATTTAAAGGTGCGGAAGAATTGAAGGAAATATTGATACATCGGGAAGATGTATTACAACTATTAGATAAACTGAAGAGTAGCAAATCACCTGGGCTGGATGGTATACATCCAAGGGTGTTGAAAGAACTGAAATATGAGATTGCAGACCTGCTATTAGAAATCTGTGAATTTTCATTAAAATCATCTGTAATACCTGAAGATTGGAGGATCGCCAATGTAATGCCAATTTTTAAAAAGGGTTCCGGGGTGATCCGGGAAACTACAGACCGGTGAGCCTGACGTCAGTACCGGGAAAAATGGTAGAAACCATCATAAAGAATAAAATTACTCAGCATGTAGATAGTCATGGCCTGATGGGAGACAGCCAACATGGCTTTAGACAAGGAAGATCTTGTCTTACTAATCTGTTATGTTTTTTTGAAGGTGTGAATAAACAGGTGGACAAAGGTGAGTCAGTTGATATAGTGTATCTGGACTTTCAGAAAGCCTTTGACAAGGTCCCTCATCAGAGACTTTTGGAAAAACTAAAGAGTCATGGGATAGAAAGCAGTGTACTATTGTGGATCAGGAACTGGTTAAAAGATAGAAAGCGGAGGGTTGGGCTAAATGGCCAATTTTCCCAATGGAGAAAGAACATAAGAACATAAGATATACCATACTGGGTCAGACCAAGGTCCATCAAGCCCAGTATTCTGTTTCCAACAGTGGCCAATCTAGGTCATATGTACCTAGCAGTTTCCCCAAGAGACAAAAGTTCCACAATGCTTGTACTGGGTCAATGCTTGTATTGGGTCAAGCATTGATATCTTCGGTCACTTCTTAATAATGGTTTATGGACCTTTCCTCCAGGAACTTGTCCAAACCTTTTTTAAACCCAGCTACAAAACAGCCTTTACTACATCCTCCGGTAACAAATTCCAGAGTTTGATTACACGTTGAGTGAAAAAATATTTTCTTTTATTAATCTTAAATAGTTTACCCTGTAGCTTCATTGCATGTCCCCTAGTCTTTCTATATTCTGATAAGGTAAACAATTGATCTACGTTTACCCGTTCCACTCCGTTCATTAATTTATAGGCTTCTATCATATCTCCCCTCAGCCGTCTCTTTTCCAGGTTAAAGAGCCCTAACCTTTTTAGCCTTTCCTCATAGGAGTATCCTTCCATCCCCTTTACCATTTTGGTGGCTCTTCTCTGAACCTTTTCTAAAATCGCTTTATCCTTTTTAAGATACGGCGACCAGAATTGCACACAATATTCAAGGTGCGGTCTCACCATGGAACGATATAGAGGCATTATAATATCTTATGTTTTATTTTCCATTCCTTTCCTTATCATACCTAGCATTCTATTTGCTCTCTTGGCTGCCGCTGCACACTGGGCCGAGGGTTTTAACATGGTATCCACAATGACGCCTAAATCTTTTTCCTGGGTGGGGTTATGTCTATTTGATTTTGTCCTGTTGCTATAAAGGGATCCACTGTGTCTGTCCCATGCCATTTTGAATTCCATCACCGTGTTTGCCCCCACCACTTCCATCGGGAGAGCATTCCAAGCATCCACCACCCTTTCAGTGAAGAAATATTTCCTGACATTGCCTTTCAATTTACCACCTTGCAGCTTCATGTTATGCCCTCTAGTTTTACAGCTTCCCCGTCTTTGGAAGAGGTTTGTTTGATCATCATTTCTCTTTAAGTATTTAAAGGTCTGAATCATATCTCCCCTGTCCCTCCTCTCCTCCATAGTGTACATATTTAGGTCTTCAAGTCTCTTCTCATAAGGCTTCTGACGCAGGCTCCAAATCATTTTGGTCACCTTTCTCTGAACAGTTTCCAGTCTTTTTACATCTTTTGCAAGATATGGTCTCCAAAACTGAACACAGTATTCCAAGTGAGGCCTCACCAGTGACTTGTACAGTGGCATAAGTACCTCTTCCTTTCTGCTGGTAATCCCTCTTTGTATGCAGCCCAACACCCTCCTGGCTTTTGCCACCGCCTTGTCGCACTGTTTTGCCACCTTGAGATCATCAGAGATAATCACACCAAGGTCTTTCTCCTGAACCGTGCATACCAACCTCTCACCCCCTATTGTGTACTTTTCCCTTGGATTTCTGCTACCCAAGTGCATGACACTGCACTTTTTCACATTAAATCGTAGTTGCCAAGCATTAGACCAGTCTTCCAGCTTTTGTAGATCTTTCCTCATGTTATCCACTCCCTCGGGGGAGTCCACTCTGTTGCAAATGTTTGTGTCATCTGCAAAAAGACAGACTTTTCCATTCAGTCCTTCAGCAATATCACTCACAAATATTTTGAACAGTGCCGGGCCCAGGACCGAACCCTGAGGCACCCCGCTAATCACCTTCCTCTCATCCGAGTGAGCTCTATGTACCATCACCCTCTGTTGTCTGTCAGTCAACCAATTTCTAATCCAGTTTACTATCTTGGGACCCATCCCCAAGCTACTGAGTTTACTGACAAGCCTCCTATGAGAAACAGTATCAAAGGCTTTGCTGAAATCCAGATAGATGACATCCATTGCATGCCCCAGATCTAGTTCCTTGGTCATCCAATCAAAGAACTCAATCAGATTTGTTTGGCAAGACCGTCCTTCGGTAAAACCATGTTGCCTTGGATCTTGCAACCTGTTGGTTTTGAGAAAGTTCACTATTCGCTCTTTCAGGAGCGCCTCCATTACTTTTCCTGCCACCGAGGTAAGGCTCACGGGCCTGTAATTTGATACTTCTTTCCTGTCACCACTTTTGTGTAGAGGTACAACATTAGCCATTCTCCAGTTCTGAGGAACCACTCCTGTTTCCAAGGATCTGTTGAAGACATCCTTTAATGGTCCTGCAAGAACCTCTCTGAGCTCTTTCAGTATCCTGGGATGTATCCCATCTGGTCCCATGGCTTTGTCCACTTTCAGTTTAGCAAGTTGTTCTAACACCTCATCTTCTGTGAATGGTGTGGTATCTACTTCAGTCCTATTTTTATATTTGGGAGTCACAGCTGGTCCATCTCCGGGATCTTCTTTAGTAAAAACAGAGCAGAAGTATTTGTTCAGCAATTTCGCTTTTTCAGTGTCACTTTCCACGAGTCCTTTCCCAGCACTTCTGAGTCCTGCAATTCCAACTCTGATCTTCTTCCTTTCCTGAATATACCTGAAGAAAGTTTTGTTGCCACCCTTAACATCTTTAGCCATCTTTTCTTCTGCCTTTGATTTTGCTATCCTTATTACTCTTTTAGACTCTTTGAGTTGGATCCTGTATTCATTTCTGTGTTCTTCTGTTTGCAAGCTTTTGAATTTTGCGAAAGCTGTGTTTTTTGCCTTTATTTGAGCAGCCACCTCTTTGGAAAACCAAATAGGTTTCCTTCTCCTCTTGTTTTTATTTATTTTTCTTTCTTTCATATTTATCTGTTGCCCCTTTTATTGCCGCCTTTAGTTTAGTCCATTGCAATTCCACTTCCCTTATCTCCTTCCACCCCATCATCTCCTCCTTTAAGTACTCGGCCATTTTATTGAAGTCAGTGTTTTTGAAGTTTAGGACTTTGAGCTTGCTATGATTGGCCTGTACCATGGCTTTTATCTCAAACCACACCGTGTGATGGTCGCTGTTGCTCACAGGGGCACTCACGCAGACATTCGACACGTTATCACTGTTGGTGAGCACTACATCCAGCATTGAGCTTTCCCTGGTTGGTTCCATCACCATTTGTCTAAATAATGCATCTTGGAGAGCATCCACAATTTTTTTTGCTTCTTTCCAGATGTGCAGAAGGAGTAATCCAATCCACATCAGGTAGATTAAAGTCACCCAATATGATCGCTTCCCCCTTTGTTGCTTTCTTGGCAATATCTATAATCAATTCGTTATCTCTCTCTTCAATTTGAGTCGGAGGTCTGTAGACTACAGCAATATGGATGACAGTGCCATCTCCTCTTTCCAACGCAATCCAGAGCGCTTCTTCTTTTCCCCATGTTCCCTGTATTTCGGTAGCTTTAATACTGCTTTTGACATACAAGGCTACTCCTCCTCCT
Organism: Ichthyophis bannanicus; assembly: GCA_033557465.1. NCBI lineage: Eukaryota > Metazoa > Chordata > Amphibia > Gymnophiona > Ichthyophiidae > Ichthyophis > Ichthyophis bannanicus. Next base: position 1,593,219,021 of record CM066032.1, read on the forward strand.
TTTCCATTTTCTCTGTCTCTTCTGAATAGATTATAGCCAGCTATGGCTATATCCCAATCATGCGATTCATTAAACCATGTTTCCGTAACGGCCACGATGTCCAAATCTGTTTCCACCATTAGGGCTTCCAAGTCTGGAATTTTTTTGGCTAAGCTTCGAGCATTTGTGCTCATTGCTTTCCAGCATTTACCTGGCTTGTGTGTATTTTGCATTGATTTTATTCTGCCCACTTCTTCCCACTTGTTTTTGATGTGTGGTTTAAGAGTGTGGCTGTTTCTGATGTTGTTCTGCTTTTGCAGGGGGTGGCATGCAGATGTTTACCTTCCACATCCGTCACCCCCTTTTCCTAGTTTAAATGCATATCCACATACTGCCTGAATTTTTCACTTAGGTTTCTTTTCCCTGCGACAGAGAGATGTAGTCCATCAGCACAGTATAGTCTCTTGTTGGTCCATCTGTTGCCCCAGTTGCCAATAAATCTGAATCCTTCTTGTTTGCACCAGGTCTGGAGCCATGTATTAAAGTTGTTAATGCGATGCAGCCTTTTTGTCCCCTTACCAAGAACAGGTAGAACTTCTGAGAATGCAACAGTGTTAACAATGGGCTTGAGTTTCTCTCCCAGATAACGCATGGAAGGCAGAATGTTTAATACTGTTTTACTTCTTATAAGTGGGCGGAAAGTTGCATATAAATAAGAAATATTGGTTGGTGATTTTTCTGAAGCATAATATGAGGAAACCAGGTTTGTCGGTAGTTTCTGACAATCAATTGGGTCACACAGCGGCCATCTTGAATTCATGCTGTCTCACCCATTTAATCTATACCTCCTAAGAGGGGTAGGGTTGGTGCCTTGCAAGCCTATCTTGTTTTTGTTTTTTCTATCCTGTACCTATCAAAAGAGAAAGCTAGAGCAGCCCGTAAAAATCTGTTTAATTCTAAAAACTCAAATCTACTATGAACCTCCTTAAAATATTGTCCTTGAATGTAATGGGCATTAATCATCCTGCTAAGCGGAAAAAGATTATAGCATACTCTCAGAATCAAAAAGCAGATATAGTAATGCTGCAAGAAACCCATTTATCTACTAAGGAGACCATGAAACTTGTTCTTGGAAAATTTTGTCTGGCTGTGCATGCCCCTGCCATTGGGAAGAGTAGTATTGCAATTTTAGTTAACAAGATGCTTAATGCTCAGTTTATCTCTGAACGGGCAGATCTCGAAGGCAGGTGGGCTAAAGTGCATATGGAAGTGGAGAAAAAATATATAATTATAATCAATGTTTATGCTCCAAATTGTGACTGCCCAAAAGATTTTCAGTAGAAGTGATTCAAGTAGATTCCTCCCTTCCAATTATTCTTGGAGGAGATTTTAATATGGTCCTGGACCCACTAATTGACTGCAAACCTAATAGGCTGAATAGAAGAAGTAGAGCTCTGGTAGTATTAGAATCCATTATGGCTGACATAGGTATGGTAGACATCTGGAGGCTACTACACCCCCTCGGAAAACGATTATACATTTTTTCTCATCCCTATGGCTCCCATTCCAGGATAGACTTTTTTTTTTGTCTCTACAATACTAGTTCAAGAAGTTAAAGGTGCAAACATCTTAAGCACACACATATCGGATCATGCAGCGATAATGTTGAAACTCGGTCTCCTGGAGGATCTTAAGAAGCAACATTCCTGGTCTTTCACAAGATCATTGCTAGCGGATTAATCATTTAATCTATAAATTCAACAAGCTATTAGAGAATATTTCAACATTAACTCTCCATGGAATATATCCATCTGGGCATGGTGGGAAGCTTTCAAGGCTTCAATAAAAGCGACCATAACTAGCTTCACTATTGCTGTGGATAGAAATGAAAAAAAACAAGTTAAAAACTCTTGACCAGCAGATTAGGGCAGGAAAGAGAATATTGCAAAGGCAATTCAACTCTAGGGCACTAACACATCTACAGAAGCTACGATATCAATATAACACGATACTTAACCGAGAAGTGGAACAAAACATGTTGGTTCAACAAGCACAAAATCACACAGAGATGAACAAGGCGGGTAAACTATTGGCTTCAAGATTAAAGCCATGACACAATAATACCCATATTATCTCTATAATAGATGAGCAACACGGTCCGTTGAATAATAGTAAGGAAATCGGGGAAGCCTTTCGTAAATTCTATATGCAATTATATAATACTGAAGTGTCCTGTGATGATTCTGATATTAAAAACTTTTTGAGTCAGATTTCTCACTCTAAATTGGAGGCCGACAAGTAACCTCTCTCTCCAAAAGTATTGCGCTAGTGGAGTTGAAGGAAGCTCTAACAAGAATGAAAAGTGGGAAAGCTGCGGGTCCTGATGGAATACCATCAGAATTCTACCAGACCTTTGCAAAGGACTATCTCCCTTATATGTTAATCTACTATCAACAGCTGCAGGAGCAGGGCAGTAATATTGGAACTTTCGCTAGTGCAACAATAGTGATACTGGAAAAGCCAGAAAAGGATCCGAAATTAGTAAGAAACTATAGACCCATTTTGCTTCTGAATGTGGACTATAAACTGTACTCTAATGTTCTGGCCAGCCATCTTACTAAGGTGCTGCAGTCATTAATATACCCAGATCAATGTGGCTTTGTTGCGGACAGATCCACGGCAGAGAATTCTCAGTTATTATGTAATTTGTTAGAAGTAGCAGAACACCTTGACATACGTTAGCCTGTCATTGGACGCTGAAAAAGCTTTTGACAGGTAAGAATGGCCTTACCTGTTTCAGGTGCTAGAGTGGTTCAGCTTCCCAAAGTGTTTTGTAGATATAGTACAGGTGTTGTATGCCAATCCCAAAGCAAGGAGTCTTGCTAATGGAAAGCTCTCACTACCCTTCTCCTTGCGTAGAGGCACTCTCCAAGGGTGTCCGATGTCACCGTTGCTATTCAATTTAGCACTGGAACCTCTGGCGTTGCTCATTAGACAATCGGATGAGATTAAAGGTATTACATTGGGGGATCTTCAAGTCAAATTGTCAGCCTATGCTGATGATCTTCTACTTTTTCTATGTCCATCCTCAATTTCTCCTCTCTTACAACTAATTGAGCAATACTCTAAACTCTCAGGATATAAAGTTTACTGGATGAAATCAGTAGCTTTTCCTATTAATCAGCGAGCCAACGCTACAATGGTAGAAGATTTTTCTTTTAAATGGGAGTTTACAGCAATAAAATATATGAGGGTGTCCAATATTGTGCCCCTTTGGGTGAAACATTACAAATAAATATGGAAAAGTTGCAAGATATAGCATGGTCCTTCACCTTGAAATGGTCCCCTTTGCACCTTACCTGGTGGGGGCATATGGAAACCATAAAGATGGTTTTGATGCCAAAACTGAATTAAATACTAGGAATGTTGCCCATTTTACTCCCAATGTCTGTCTATAAAACCTTGGAACGTATCATAAGCGCCTTTCTTTGGAATGGGAAAACATCCAGGATTGCAATGAAGTAGTTAAAAGCCTGAAAAATCGAAGGGGGGTGCATTTTCCAGACTTCTATTGGTATAATCTTGCCGCTCTCTTAAAGCAAGGTGCCTTGTGGTCAATGGGAGAGATACTTATGCAGAAGCCCACATGGCTGGAATTAGTAGAGCGCCTGGTCTACCCTTGTCCAGCCAAAGTACTTATCGGGATGAGATGTCCTGATCCTGTCAGAGTAGGCCGCATAATTGTATCCACACAAAAGGCTTTTCAATGTCTTCTTCCTATTATTAAAAAGGATAACCCCCCTTCGCTCCAACTGCCTATATGGAATAATCCTTGATTTAAAATAAATAAAGCTTCCTTTTCTTGGGCAAATTGGCAAAGATGCGGTATCTGGACGGTGGGGCAATTGATAGTAGGAGCTTCTTGGAAGTCATTTAATTCCTTACAAAAAGAGTTTGGACTACCTTCCTCATGTTATTTTCAGTGGCTTCAGCTTAGGCACTGTATTGGCGGCCTGAAGAGGAAGCCCTGCAAGTTTTCCCACTCATGGATGTTGGAAAAAATTATGATGGAGATCAGTTCCAAAAAAGGAGGTATCTCAAGCCTATATGCTTACTTTAGAGTTCATTCCTCGTCCCTAGGAAAAGGTCTGCTGAGGATATGGGAAGATGAAATTGGAGTAAAACTATCACAACAAACATGGAACTCCCTTTGGGGTTCGCTCATCCGAACATCAAGATCTGCTGCTCTAACTCAATCAATGTACTTCTTTGCACACCGGGCGTTCGTCACCCCGATCAGGCTGGCTAAATGGAATAAAGAGGCGACTACTAGATGCTGGACCTGCCAGAAGGAATTGGGTACCTTGTGACACATGTTTTTGGATTGCCCTTACATTCAAGCTTTTTGGGCTCCTGTTTGGGCTAGGATTCAAAAAGTATTACTTTTCTCTTTCCCCCTGTCCTGGCGCATAATTGTTTTGAGATCTCTAGCAGAGATTCCCATGCTAGAAGAAAGGCACTTTTTCATTTTAAACTTTATGATCACGATAGCCATAAAAGCAATCTTATCCAACTGGAAAGACCCTACGAAGCTCAACTGGCAATTATGGTGGAATCAAGTATGCCTATACAGCAAATATGAAAAAGCGCAAGACAAAATCTCTAGCCTTAGAGGTAGTTCTCCAAAAGAATACAAATGGTCTGCTTTTGATCTGTATGTGAATACTGTCTCTGATTGATAGGTACCTTTTCCTCCTTTCTTTCTTCTCTCTTTTCTCTTCTCTTCTTTCTTTTCTTACTTCTTTCTTTTTTTACGTGTCTAATTTAGGATATAATTGGGAGTGAACTCTGGCCTATATAGACAGCATAGTATGCCAATGTAATATTCAATTGCTGCCTGACTGGGCTTGCAAGGCCCCGGTGGGAGGGAAGATGAATAGAAAGCTAGATTTGGATTTGTAATTTCCTTTGTTGATTGTATGATGATTTTTGTTTTTATGTTATAGTTGTAAATTTCAAAAAATATCAATTAAAAAAAAAGCATAAATATTTATTGAATATTTGATGATAGTTCCAATGTGTGAGAGGGAGATGTAAGTGACAGGAAGATAGTACAATAACTCTGTTTTGTCAGTCATTGATATAGTAGGAGATTCTTTCTTTATCTTTATCTTTATTTAGTTACTTGATATACCGCTTAAGTCTGCTTTGTCTGAGAACAACTGTCCTATGCACAAGGGTACTGCACTCATTGTCCAGCAGCATCGCAGGTACCTGCCATGTAGCGATGTAACCTTCTATGTAGAAGCAGCAGGATGTACACGGAGGTTGCAGCAAGGGTGGGTGTCTGTACACTGGGTATAGAAGGGCAGAGCAGAGGCCATATGGGCCCAAATGTTACCCAAGTGGATGCAGATGTCAATACAATATTCTCTCCTGACCGACATGTTCCCAGAGGTCAGCAGTCAGCAATGCAAACACTGGCCCAGAGACAGCATCCAACCTCCGAGGGCACCACCTCCACTAAATGGCCACCCTGCAGACAGGACCAACCAATCCCTACAGTCCAAGTACCAGTTGGCCAGATCATATCAGACGGGCATATCACTACAGTGAGTACCAACATGAGAGGATAGTGACAGCTGAACCCCACCATTCCCAGTCAGCTGTACACAACCCATGTCCAGACCTTGTAAGCCCAGCTATTCCAAGCCACACAGTACAGGCATGAACAAAGGGGCCACATGAGACTCTGCCAGCCCCAAAGGCCAATACCCATGGATGCACAACTACTAACAGACCCTCAGGACAGAAACAGTAGTGGCCTGACAGCTGAACCATATAACCAGGGAAACACATGACCAACCATCACTGCCAGGACACACCGGTACCTGATATTGAATCTGCAGAGCTATGTACAGATATAAGTAGGCAGTGTGTTCAGGCAGGGTTTGCAACTGGCACATGACAGCAACCCAACCCTCTTGCTGTACTTAATGCTCACCTCTTTGCATCCCCCACCACTACCCACACCAGAGGAGCCAATTTATTTTATTTATTTTATTTAACAGTTGCTTATATACCGCTACCTTCCACAGATCAGGTGCGGTTTACAGTGAACAAGGAATGAACAGATTAACAGGTCTGTTTTACATGAAACATTAATTAACTAGGTACAATTTTGCTAAATACATGAAACATTAATTAACTAGGTACAATTTTGCTAAATACATTAAACATGATTGGACTAAATATGGTAAATAATTTGTTAAATAACAATTGAACTAGTTACATATTTTGAACTATTTACATATATCTATTTACAGGATTTACAAATAGTTATTTAATCAACTTTAATTGTAGTTAGATAGAGTAATTGGAGTTGGTGTACCCTGATGTCGCTATTAACCATTTCCTGTTAGTGGTAAGGTATTTTCTAGTTTGCCGAAATGGGAGATGAATAAATATGTTTTTAATTTCTTGCGGAGTTCCTTTGCATCATTTAGTGCTCTTATTTCTTCAGGGAGGGAGTTCCATAGGGTGGGAGCTGCATGAGAAAACGCTTTTTTATTAGTTGTTTTTTTGGTAGTTGTGAAATCTTTCGGGATCCTAATTTTATTCGTGTGGCCTTTCCGTAGCGCAGTTTGGGATGTGTCTTTAATGATAAGTTTTGTTAAAGAGACTGGGGCCATTGTATTTAATGTCTTAAATGTAGTGATAATCAATTTGTGATTTATTCTGGATTGAATTGGGAGCCAGTGAAGGTTTGCTAGTATAGGGGTAATGTGTTCAAATGGTGGAACCTTCATTACAATTCTTGCTGCTGCATTTTGGGCAAGTTGGAGTCTTTTAATGTTTTGTTTTGTTGTTCCTAGTAGGGTGAGATTTGCGAAATCAAAGTGTGGTGTGATGATAGCCTGGATAATGCTCAGAAAATCATGTAGGAGTACAAGAGGACGTAATTGTTTTAAAATTTTAAGTTTAAAGTAGATTTTCTTAGTGATGTTTCTAATATGTGTGTCCATACTAAGGTGTGAGTCAAGGGTGACACCTAGGTATTTTACTTCATTTTTTATAGTAATGTTGTGATTTTGGAGAGTGATGTGTGTTGGAGGTATGTAGGATTGATTTTTAGTTACTATTAATATATCTGTTTTAGAATGATTGATATGGAGATTGTGGTCTTTTAGCCAGATTGTTAATTCAGAGAAGCATTCTGTTAACAGTTGTAATGGGAGTGTTGGGATTGTAAATGGTATGTACATCATCATATCGTCTGCATATATGTGATAGTGGACTTTAAATTTAAATTGAGGAGGGGGACAAGGACGTGGAGAAGGAGGAGCAGCCACAGTCAGTTCCCCATGCCAGGAGGGAGGACAGGGGACAGAGCAGCATGAGAACCAGGCCAGCACCAATCCAAGCCTAGCACTCCCAGCCCCATAGTGCTATCAAGCGCCTCCCTTGCTAACAGAGGTCCCCAATAGCACCGTGCAGCTGGGGAAGAGGCCTCTTCAGTGGGGGGGCCCAGCTTAGTGAGGAAGGTGCCCTGGAGGAAACTGCAGCACAGGAGGGCTGGGCTGTTATGGCTGAGGCCAAGCCCCACCAGAAGGGGTCACCGGAGGAGGAGGTGAAGGCCGCCATGGTGGAGGAGGAGGAGCTGAGAGAGGAGGTATGGACCAGTGATGCGGACATGGGAGCAGCTAATGGGGAGTCCCTGGAAAAGGGGGAGCTGAGGGACGAGGTGTCACCCACAGAGGCCAGAAGTCATGAGAAGAGGGAGGATGGGAGTGGGGAGGAGGAGATAGGAAGTGATGGCAGTGGGGTAGGGTGGGGGAAGAGGTTGGGGATGGGAGTGGGATGGGGATGGGGATGGGTGGAGGAGATTGGGATGGCCCAAGGGAGAAGGGAGTTGTTGAGAGGGGATGTGTGATGAGGGTGGGGATGGGAGTGGCCCTGGGTGGGGATGGGGATAAGCCTTGGAATTGGGGGAGCAGATTGGGGGGAGGAGACAACTTTCACAGACAACCTCCCCACCAGCCATGGTGCAGCACAAAGAGGCACTAATGGCCACTGTAGACACTGAGACCTTGCAGTGGGTGGAGAGCTTTGTGCGATCTGTACTGCAGGGCCTTGCTGCCCTGGCCAGGCCACTAGACCTCATCGTGCTGCACCTAGAGGGCATGTAAAGAGAGATTCGTGCTCTGACACATGTTCTACATCATCTCACAGAGATACTTACCTCCTGTCCAGGCCCTCCAGCTGGGGGAGAGGAAGGCCTGTAGTCTGCCAGGTTCATGAAGTCAGGGCTCCCAGCATGCCATGTCTGCCATGTGATGGATATGTATACCCCATGATCTGTACGTGGATGAACATGCTTCCTTGTCAGGTCTGACCCGCACGTCCCCAACTGCTGTTGCGATTGCCTGATGTAAAGGCAATGTGCTGAGTGTACAGTACATATTCTAACAAATGTCTGTGAATATGGAATATGCTGGTCTCCACTGTTCTGCTCAATTGGGGCTATAGGAGGTCATTGAGGCATGCATAGTGTAGTGCACAGACTGCACCCATGTCTGCAACTTCTGCCTCTGAGATGGGCCATCCATGGTGTGGTATGCCCACAGGATGAGTGCCCAACCACTGTAGCTAACACAGTGGTAGCTGGACATGGCCATGCAACCTATGAGCAAGGGAGACATAGGCATTGGGCAGGGGTACCATGTGGGCCTGGTGAGTGTGAGGGGTGGAGGGTCTGTGCTTGCACAACCAGGGCAGGTGCTAAGGTATCTGGTGCCCCCTGAAACCTATAACTTGGCGCCTCCTCCCTAATTATTATTAATGTCCCCCATGTATGCTAGCCTCCAACTCCCTTTATCCCCATGTCTGCTCGCTTCTAGCCCCCTCCTTCCTCTCCTTTCAGCACATTTCCAATCCCCACTCATGTCTGCTCCCTCCCAGGTGTCTCCTTCCCCTCTTTTCTGCTCCCTTCCAGCACTCTCCTTCCCTCCATTAACTGCTGTCATCGCTAGCTGCCTTCCTCCTCCCCCCCTCACTGATGCACCGTGGCTCTACCATATTAGAAACTGCTGAACTGTGATGTCTCTAAAAGCAGTAGTAAGCATTTCCAGTTGCTTACAAGAAATTGGAAATGCTTGTTACTGCTGGAAACGCTGCAGTCCAACATTGTACATGATAGTGGAGGCACAGGAAAAGAGACGTGTTCTCACAGCTCACTCAGAGGTGAATCAGTGAGAGAGGTGACTAACAACAGTGCCTCCTTCTGTCAGCATCCCCCACGGCACTTACCTGGCCCACTAGGTAGCGCCATCCCTGTTCATAGCATGTGGATCATTGGGGCAGCAGGCAGAGCAGGGTGGATGGCAACTGCACATGGCCCTGCCTGTGGGCATTGAGGGTGTGGGAGGGGGGTTGGAGTCGATGTGCAGGGTAGGTGGCTCCTGGGAATGGCCAATGGGTACCATGGAAATGGCGACGTGGTAACAGTGTGTGCTCCCCAAGCCACTCTCCCCAGTGCAAGGGTTGCATGCATGAGCACATCTTGACAGACAGACTGGGTGTGTTTGGGTCAACAGGGGTTGTCCATGAGCACTCTGTGGTTGGGGATGGGGGGACACATGAACATTGTGTGTCCAGACTTGGCCATGTACAAAAGGAATGCAGTGACCAACAATTGCTAGCTATGAGTTTATAGTATGAGTTATAGTGTGACTGGTTCATCTGTCCCACAATTTTATGGGGTCCTTTTCAACCTCTTTGCTTTTATTATTTTATGGTTTCAGTCTGTTCACCACCTTGCTGCTCCCCTGAAAGGTTGTTGTCCATCATGTATCTGCATGGGTAGTCCATGCTGCTACAGCCAGCCATATCTATGGGTGCAGTGCCAGTTGCCATACAGTGATGCTTATGCAATATGCCCAACATCATTGTTCACTGACAAGAGCCTGTGTTGGTCCCCAGCAACCGTGGCTTTGCATTATAAATGGACAGCATACAGCATTTGGCCTGGGATAGCCCTGTTTCTGTCTCCATTCCTATCCCTGTGCTGGGCAGTGACATCTCCCATCCATTGGCCCAAGTTCAGCTCCTACCAGTGGTGGATCTGCTGCTGCTGCTGCTGGCATCTCTTTCACCACAAGCACTCATGCACCAAGGTCTGTCCTTCCTTCAGCAGGGTCTGCACACACACCAGAGTGAGAGCTGCCTCAGCAACAGACTCAGCCACCACAGCACCCTCCAATATTTTGAGCCCTGTTCTTCAGGGCATGGAGTTTCCACTGATCTTCCCACCCTTCCATGAAGATCTGGTGGAGAAGAGTGAGGACAGCATCAGTTCAGGGTCCGATGGCACACCACCATCCGCACCTGTGCAAGCCATCGTGCCAGCACTTGGGCAGGTGCCTCTGGGAGGGGGGAAGGCCAATGAGGGGGGCAATGGGTCTTGAGGGGCCAAAGTAGTTGTCACATGCAGGGCCCTGGTATGTGTACTTGGGAAGGGGTGGAGTTGCTGTTCTGTTGGTGCGGGGTGGAGGGTGGGGATGGCTGCAGGTGATGTATTTTGGGATATGTGGGGGGCATTGGGATGTGGGGATATAGGCACACTTGTGGTCTCTGTTCTCACATGGGTATGACTGTGTGGGTGTGGTGGGTGGGCAGGTACAGGCATTTGGGATATCATGTCTTGGGGGGTACTGTACCTCTGCTTCTGCCTTGAATAAATAGGTTTGCATCACACCTACTTGTCTCCATGTCTCCTTATGCCTCATTCTGCAGTGCTGCTCAGTTTTGCAACCTTTGTACTGCCACAGGTTGCTATAGGCTGGGCAGCTGCTGGGCTTTCTTGGCTACATCTATGGCAGTTTCTCCTATTCCTGTCACACTGGCTATGTGTGCCAAGCTCATTTTTTTTCTAACTCCTGCCTTTATACTACGTGTCTGCTGGTCTACTGTAGACGTCTGTGGGGCACACGCTGGACATACACATGTACGACCTGCATATACTTTATACGTCTCCGTGACACACCACGCTCCTGTTCCACCCCTAATATGTGCGTTCTGAGACCCCCGCCTTCACGGCATTTTGTACACGGGAACCGCTTTCTAGGATACGGATGTGGACGTGTTTACCTGATATCTGTCTCCCATGCACATCCACATGGCTTATTCATGTTTCAGAATGACTCCCATTGTGAATAAACTTATGAAGCTAAAATGGGGACAGGGAGCTGTTTGAGGTTGCCTAAGGGAGCAAAAAGCTTATAATTGATCCTGATAATTGCCCAATTTGCAAATATTACCATAACTATTGAATGAAGCATTATCAGGATGGCAAGAATATTTTCAATATTTCCAAATGTGTACAAAACATGGAAGGAAGTATGCTTCTTCCTGCCTATAGTAATTTCAAGGGATAAAAGAATTACACTGTAGCTGATTAGATAGAATTGTAGTATAATACTGCAATATGTAGGCAGTAAAATTAATTTTGCCAATCCACCTTTAATCTTCTTAGTACTGTGTCAATGAGCAGTGCCGTGAACTGTAAAATGTATTGCTATAGTTCAGCTATAAGGAGAACAATCCAATTAGAAACTTGGTTTCATAAAGTTCCTTAATCTAATTTGCTTTTAGTTAGAAATTCATCCGAGATGATATGCTTCTATATGTCATGCTTTGTGGGGTCCATATTTAATTAGTTTTTATTTAATTAACATATTTTATTTCTTTTTAAAACTGAGTTTAGTGCATGTGGATAGTGATAGATTGGCACACAAAATCTAAGTCTTCCTTTATCCACAGAGCAGTTGCAGAATGGGTAGTGCGGTCAAAGCCTCTACACACTGTGGGTGGGGTATGTCTACTAAAGTGTGCTAATTTATTTATTTTATTTTATTTATTTATTTAACAGTTGCTTATATACCGCTACCTTCCACAGATCAGGTGCGGTTTACAATGAACAAAGAATGAACAGATTTACAAGTCTGTTTTACATGGAACATTAGTTAACTAGGTACAATTTTGCTAAATACATTAAACATGAATGGACTAAATATGGTAAAATTTGTTAAATAATGGCATAACATTGCTGTTAGCATGTGTTATCAGCGTGCATTATTGGTTAATATGGAAGAAAGTGCATGGGCTAATTGGGTGTTAGGCTGTTAACGCAGACAAGGGTCGCTGATGGATAGAACAAGGGTACTACATGGGTGGAGACAATGTGCATGCCTCTAATACGTGGGGATAGTAGTACATGCTAGAGGCGATACCAGTGGAAACCTTAACACCAGTTTGAGCAGGCATTAAAAACTCCATAGCAGGAAAAATTCAATTTTCGCATGTTACAGACTGCAAAAGAAGTAGAGGCAGGTTTGTGCATTATGCTCCACCTACACTCCAGACCATAAATGACTGCATGGTGGGGCCCCTTTCCTGCAACAATATGGCAATGTGCAAAGCTGTGGCTGTGTTTTATGTCTTTTTTGGGGGAACTGACTGAGGAAACTGTGCCTCCAGAGGCAGCAGGTGATCAGGGGGCAAGTCCCCCTCCCTCACATCCCACAGGTGGTAGGTGAGAATGTGTAGGGCAGCCGCCTATAGAGTGATGATGCTTGCGTTCTTGGAGAAGGGAAGTCCAGGAAAGAAGGCAGTGTATCTTCGGAGATAGAGCCGCCCTCCTCAGCCTTCCTAAGGACTAAGTAGTCTCCCTCTAAAGGCTGAACTCAGGGGCCATATGAGGATCTGAGGCTTGACCTTGAGCCTCTTACTGTCCAGTCACATGCCATACCAGAACTGGTCAAGCTCCTGAGCGCTCTACATTTATTTTCTTCTGACTGCTCCCAAACATCAGTGGCTGCAGTGAGAGGAATGTCCAGTTCCATCTTTTTGTCCATCAGCCAGGTTAGGGATTACATAGCCATGACCAGCCAGGTTAGGGATTACATAGCGTTTCCTAATGACAGGCAACAGTGGGTGACCCTAAACCAGCAGTCTGAGAGAATTGCAGGCCTACCAAATGTGATGGGAGCCATGAACTGCACACATATGGCACTTATCTCACCCAGAGACAGGGAAGCAGTGTACCGCAAACAAATGCACTTTCATTCCTTGAATGTACAGGTGGTGCGTGATGCCAACATGTTTCATTCTGAATGTGGTGGCCATGTTTGTAGGTTCCACCCATGACTCGTATATCCTGTAACGCTCAGCACTGTTTGAGCAGTTTGAGGAGGGGAGGTTTGGAGATGGATAGCTGCTCGGTAAGTAATATCTGCTTTACTAGAAATGGGCATGTGGTTGGGAAGAAACTCCAGTCAGGGCAGAAGAAAAGGTAATATGATAACAGCCCATGTCATGGGAAACAAACCCTCACAGTAAATTCAGTTTTCCAACTCAGATCTGGGACTGAGATTGAACTTGTAATCTTTGGATAAGTACAGTAAATACTCTTTTATATGTTGCACCCATCAGAGCCCTATGTGAGTAGTAGTCAGTCCAGGGGCGGCCCAAGGGGGGTGCGGGGCCATGTGCAGAGACTCGGTATGGGGCCTCATTTGCATAAGTGACCTCATTTGCATAAATATTTGCATAATGTTACCATACACTAACTTTTAGTAAACATGTCTCTTAATGAATGTATGGATAAAGAAAGACTAAAAGATTTCTACATTACTATAATCCAGTGCCAACTGCCAGGCACATTAGGAACTACTACAAACGCTGCCCATTTAGAACCCATAGCAAACCCACCGTATCATAACAGCACTACCAGGACTCATAAAGCACCAAACCCTAACTATCAAAAGGCAACACTGCAAATATTAAACCAATACATTTCAGAGAATAACAATACATGACCTACTAGGGAAAGAGAACAAGTGGCAATGTCAAATAGGAATTACATAAACAGAATACCTCAGCTCAGTTACACATGCAGAACATAGACCATCACCAAACAAGGAATCACAATTTAGAAACAGGAAGGCAATAATTAAACTGGGAACCCCAAAAGTCAAACTCGGAATGTGCAACAACATTGTAGAAATAAAGCTATAAATTAATTTCCTCTTGTACTAAACAAAGTGCAGACGTTAATGATGCACATTTCCCAGAGCTGACATGTTTCAGTTAATAAATTCTTTAACATACTAATCTTTCTCCTTTTGCTCTTTCCTCATTCCTATTTCATCCATTCAAATTTTACCCCTGCATCCTCAATCCCCACTTACTCTCCCAATACCTGGCTAATTGTAGATTTTTCATCCCTCCCACACAAAATGTTTTTCCCCTCTCCATTTCACTCTCCCAGCCCCATCCCATTCTAATCCTCCCCCAACATCAGCTCCCTTCTAGTTCCAGCCTCACCCAGCATCCGCTCCCTTCTTGTCCCTGCATCAGCCCATTTCCAGTCCTAGCTCCCCCATCCATTTCCAGTCCTATCCGAGTCCCTCCATCAGCTCATTTCCAATCCCAGCCCCCCATCATTCCATTTCTAGTCATTTCCTAGCCCCACCATCAGCCCATGTCAAATCCTAGCTCCCTTCCACTCAGCCCAATTCCAATCCAAGCCCCCCATGAGCCTACTTCCAGTTCTAGCCCCTCCATGAGTCCATTTCAATCCAAGCCCCACCACAGCCCATTTCCAATCTTAGCTCCCCCCAACAGCCCATTTCCAGTCCTATCCTAGCTGCTCCATCAGCCCATTTTCTGTCTTAGCTCCCCCCCACTCAGCCCATTTCCAGTCCTCGCTCCCTCCCCTCACAGCCCATTTCAATTCCAAGCCCCCTCCACATCAGCTCGTTGCAGTTCAAGCCCCCCTTCCACTCAGCCCATTTCCATTCCAAGTCCTCGTCCCCATCAGCTATTTGCAGTTCAAGCCTCCCCTTCCACTCAGCCCATTTCCAGTCCTAGCAACCCCCCAACACATTACCAGTCCTAGCCCCCAATCAATCCACTTCCAGTCCTAACTCCCCATCACCCCATTTTCAGTTTAAGCCTCCCCCCATAGCCCATTACCAGTCCTAACCCCCCATCAACCCACTTCCAGTCCTAACCCCATCAGCCCATTTCCAGTCTTAGCCCCCCCATAGCCCATGTCCAGTCCTAACCCCCCCCCATCAGCCCACAGCCCATTACGTCCTAACCCCATCATCCCACCTCAAGTCCTAACCCCTCCCCATCAGCCCATTCCTGTCCTAGCCCCCCCATAGCCCATTACCAGTCCTAAACCCCATCACCCCATTTCCAGACAGCCCCCCATAGCCCATTACCAGTCCTAACCCCCCCATCAGCCCACAGCCCATTACTAGTCCTAACCCCATCAGCCCACCTCAAGTCCTAACCCCCCATCAGCCCATTTCCAGTCCTAGCCCCCCTTATAGCCCATTACCAGTCCTAACCCCCCATCACCCCATTTCCAGACTTAGCCTCCCATAGCCCATTACCAGCCCTAACCCCCCCATAAGCGCAGAGCCCATTACCAGTCCTAACCCCATCAGCCCACCTCCAGTCCTAACCCCCCCATCAGCCCATTTCCAGTCCTAGCCCCCCTTATAGCCCATTACCAGTCCTAACCCCCATCAGCCCACATCCTATTACCAGTCCTAACCCCTTCAGCCCACCACCAGTCCTAGCCCCCCCAATAGCCTATTATCAGTCCTAACCCCCCATCAGCCCACTTCCAGTCCTAACCTCATCAGCCCATTTCCAGTATTAGCCCCCCCCATAGCCCATTACCAGTCCTAACCACCCCCCCCCCATCAGCCCACAGCCCATTACCAGTCCTAACCCCCCCTTGGCCCAGGGAAAATTTAAAAAAAAAAAAGCTGGCTGCTGCCGCCGCGGCAGAATTGAGTGTCTTGCGGGTCCCCCCCTGCCCGGCTGAGCCCTCCTTTGCCCGGCTGAACCTCTCTGCGGTGGCTTTCAGATCTGTAAAGCGAGAGTATCTCCCTCGCGCCTCGGTTAAGCCCGCAGGGGCTGATGGGAAATTGCCCATCTTCCCCTGCAGGCTTAACAGAGCCAAATTTCCCATCAGCCCCTGCGGGCTTAACAGAGCTGCGAGGGAGACACTCTCCCTTCGTGGATATGAAAGCCGTCGCGGAGAGGCTCAGACGGGTGGGGAGGGCTCAGCCGGGCAGGGGGGGCCCGCGGGACACTTGATTCTGCCGCTGCCGCGGCAGCAGCAGCCAGCTTTTTTTTTTTAATTTAATTTATTTTTAAAGCAGAATGTTCTTTGCGCGGGGCTCCCTGAAACACGGGGCCCTGTGCAAAAACATTCTCGCTCAATGGATGGGCCGGCCTTGAATCAGTCAGCAATTTCTGCCAGCTGTGGGGTTACTGCATCCTACCCCCACCTCCCCAGTGACTCTCTCACTGAGGTGTTAGTGTGAAGGCAAGGAGTATACATAACATACCCGTATGGCTGCTCAGAAAAGACAGGCCGCTGCAGGTTAACATTCTATCACCGCTAAATAGATAGCAGCATCGGTGGCCAGACAGCCCGGAATCCAGATATCTTCCACTACTGAATATCTAGCTTTAATTAAAATGGAACTTTATTTCATCCAGCTGCTGCCCCTAAATATGCCTAAATAAGTTTAGAATTAATTTATGCTAGATTTAGTTAGGCTCCTATTGTACTAAAATGAAACAGAAAAGTATGAGCTTGCATTAAAGGTTTAGAATTATTTTTTCCTGAATAGAGTTAGGCACTTACTGGCCAAAAATAAAATAGGCAGGTATTTACTTGGTTTGAAAGTCTAATTAGTCCTAGCATTTTGAGTGCATAACTGTCTTAAACAGGAAGGATATTTTTATTTGCAAAAGGGTGAGAAAACTGATATTTGGATTAATAGGTATTAACTAAGATATTGTTAGGTAGG
Organism: Ichthyophis bannanicus; assembly: GCA_033557465.1. NCBI lineage: Eukaryota > Metazoa > Chordata > Amphibia > Gymnophiona > Ichthyophiidae > Ichthyophis > Ichthyophis bannanicus. The sequence goes on from CM066032.1 coordinate 1,593,235,901, forward strand.
TAGAACAGCTGAAAAGTTTATTCTAGTTGTAAGTTCCCTCAACCCCCTCCCATCACATCACATTATACTCTGTTTTACGTTTAATAAGTTTGATGTAACCTGCATGCCCCAATGTTCAATGTAGATCGTTTTGACTGGTAGAAAAACAGTATATTAAATCCGGTTAAATTGATGGATTGCTTAATTGATTAATTAACTGATTTATTTATTTATTACAGTGCAGGCCACATTCAAAGGGGGCTTTGGTAAAAGGGCCTCTAAGAGCCATTGTTGATTTGACTTTTGAATTAGTGGTATAGTTATACAACTAGTACTTAAACAAATAGGGACGTGGTTCTAAACCCAGTCAGGTTTTTAGGATATTCATGAGACAGATTTGATGCATGTCTGCCACTATATGCAAATCTTTCTCATGCTTATTCATTCTGATTATCCTGAAACCTGACTGACTAGGTGTGTCCTGAGACCTGGATTGAAAATATCTAAGCACTACAGATGGTGAACATAACCACTGTAAATTTATCCTCAGTCCAATAGTATGGTATGCATGTAATACCAAACCATAAATGCGCCCTGTGCGACTTGCACATCTGCTGCACCCCCTCCCCTCCATCACAGGTTTGCCATTTGCCCCATGCCCAGCATCTTGCCTTACCCCACACCTCCATGTCCAGCTGGCTCCCCACGCTGCCTGACCTTGCCCTGCTTCCGCAGTTGTAGGGGTTAAGTGTGAGGTTAAGTGATAATTAAAAATTTTAAGGGTTAAGGGATAATAATGTTCCTGGTTCGGGGGCGGAGCCAGCCGCGGAGCAGAATGGCGGTGTGATTTTAGAGCTCCCATTGCCGGAGAAGAATCCTGAGCAATTACCACCAGAAATAGCCCCCGAGGGTGCATACTAAACTAGCTCTAAGCAGTTAATAATGTCAGCGCTAAAACCTGCCCAACTAGAGTTCTCGCAAGGCACTAGCACCGCGACGAAGAGACCGAAGCCCGAGGCCGGATCCCCACAAAAAATGGCTGCGGCTAGCAAGGAGACAGCGGGGGAAGGCATAAAAGAGATATTGACAGAATTGAGAGGCGTGAAGGATCTTATTGTGGCCAATACATCCTCCTTGGCAGCGATACAGGAAGACTTAAATGCGGTTAAAGGTCGAATGCAGGACCTGAACAATCGATTGGCCATAACGGAGGGAGTAGTGCAGAAGCACGACGCCATATTAGACAGCATAGGAGCTCTATCAAAGCATATTAAGCTAATCGAGGCTCAACTTGAGGATCAAAATAACCACTCGCGTCGGAATAATGTCCGCCTGGTAGGACTCCCGGAGGGAGCTGAAGGGACTAATATAACAGAATATCTTGAAAAACTGATCCCTGAGATATTGCAGATCTCCTTTGTTAGGGCCTTCGAGCTTGAACGGGCTCATCGTGTACCTACGCATAGAACAGCGGCCAACAAATACCCACGGCCAATTGTTATGAAGGTACTGCGCTATACACAAGTGCTGCAAATACTCCAAGCGTCGAGGAAATCGGCACCACTGAAGCTACAGGGACAGAGGATCTCCTTCTTCCCAGACCTTAGTAAACCTACGATGGATCGCAGAAAGGAACTGCTTGCCTGCAGGCCAATGATGCAAAAACTACAAGCAAGATACGGCCTCTATTACCCCAGCACGATGAGGGTCACGCTAAACAACTCCACAAGGAACTTTGTAGATGCTGGCACATTGCGAACCTTTCTGCAGGAGAACAGTGCCATGTAGACTTGATAATTACCTAAGGAGGGGTCCGATCGATAAGTATAAGTACAGAAACCCTCTTGGGGAAGATGAAGGGCCCAGACTGGGAGGCTATTTACTGTACATGTTTTTTACTTGTTTCTTGTACACAGCAGCGGGTGCAGGGAAGTCAGGAGCAAGTACTTACCACAAGTCATTGTTTGAATGTTTGTGTTTATAGTCCTATATACATCTAAATATTGTGCACGTGTGGTGAGCTAGTTGAGATTGTTATACTGTACCATACATTAAGGGGAGCGCGTAAATAACAACTATCATGCTATATTGGGCAATGTTGGATGCTATTTAATGAGATATTCTGCTGAGACAGGATGGTTTTCCACCAACAGATGTTTAATGGTTAAGTTTAACAGTTTTGTACGGGCAATCCAATCTACCGAGATGTACTTGCTGCAAGAGTCCCCTAGGAGCAGTATTATAGAGCTATCGTGTCCAGCACTACTCTGCATCATCCCATACAATGAGTAGAATAACATATCTTACCCTAAATGTGAAAGGAGTAACAAACCCAATAAAGCGCAAAAAAATCCTCACTTACTGTCAACAAAAACGCGCTGATATAGTGTACTTACAGGAAACGCATTTATCTGAAAAAGAGTCCTTAAAGATGGTATCGGCGTTTTATCAAGTAGTAGCCGCAGCACCGGCAGTCAAGAGGAAAGGAGGTGTTTCGATATTAATGCGAAAGCCCTTGGCTGCTATAGTCAAGGAAACAAAAATTGACATGGAAGGCAGGTGGGTTAGAGCCACCCTGGAAATTGCACAGAAATCCTATACACTAATGAATATATATGCCCCAACTAAAGATGAACCCTCCTTTTTTCGAACCGTGGCTAAGGCTTTGCTGGACGCATCGCATACTGAAATTGTGTTAGGAGGGGATTTTAAAATAATCCTGGATCCCCTGATAGATAGGAACCCATATCGACCGATTTATAAAGTAAAATCTCATGCAGTAGTACAGAGTATGATTAAGGAACTGCAACTTAAAGACATCTGGCGTCTCTTAAACCCCGCCGACAGAGCATATACTTTTTATTCTCCACCTCATGCTACCCAGACGAGAATTGACTACTTTCTTGTAACCAGTGGCCTGGTTAAACAAATAGTAGCTTCTGAAATTAAAGCGGGAACAGTTTCAGATCATTCAGCTGTCACTCTAGTCCTGGACCCGGGACAGACACATCAAGCATCCCATCGGTGGACCTTTAATAAAGCCTTACTGTCTGATGCTGACTTTGTGACATATATGAACAGAGAAATTGAAGCATATGACACGGCCAAAAATCCTTCCGAGACACCAATATGGGCCTGGTGGGAAGGCTTAAAGGCAACCATCAGGGCGCATATAACAACCTACTCCATCCAGAAGAGTAGAGCCCAAAAGAAAGAGCAACACGAACTAGAGGACCAGATAAAAGCGGGAGAACGCCTGTTGACGAAAAGAAAAGATTCTATGATATTGATCAGGCTTCAGAAGCTTCGAAGCAAATATAATAATATTCTTTCAGCGCAGGCTCAAACCTGCGTTGGATTGCAACAGAGTACATATTATCATGAGAATAACCGAGCTGGATCGCTTCTGTCGAAACTGCTGAAGGCGAAGAGAAATATGACCCATATCGCGGCACTGCGTGGTGAGAACGGAGACCTTCTACTGCAAAACGACCAAATACTAGGCCGCTGCAAAGAATTCTATGGGGAACTATATAATTCTGAAGTAGTTTGTGATGCATCGAAATTTCAAGAATTTGTTGCAGGCATTGTGGGTCCCAAATTATCGGAGGCACAGGCACACATGCTAGAGGAGGACTTCACCATTCACGAAATACAGCAAGCTATTAGTCAACTGGCTAAAGGGAAGGCCTCTGGCCCAGATGGAATCCCACTCGAGTTCTATCAAAAATGCCAGCAGTGTTTAATACCCATGTTATATACATATTACTGTGGGCTAGCTTCAGAATCTCCTAAAGTTGGAGCCTTTGCTGATGCGACAATTGTGGTACACCCGAAACCGGGACGGGATCCGCAGAAAGTTGAGAACTACAGGCCAATTTCTCTGCTCAACGCAGACTATAAAATATATGCAAAGATACTAGTGAATCGGCTTAACAAAGTTCTCAGCTCACTAGTACATATAGATCAATGTGGATTTATGGCCGGCCGGTCTACCTCTGATAATGGGCGGCTCCTTGCCCATGTGATGCTCGCAGCAGAGAAGACTCCTACACCACTGATAGGATTATCACTAGATGCCGAAAAGGCCTTTGACAGGCTGGAATGGTCCTTCCTGTTCCAGGCCCTTAAATGGTTTGGAATCGAAGAAACTTTCCTTCAGAGGGTCGCACTCTTGTATGCCAACCCCACTGCTCGGATAGCAGCTAATTCAGACACTTCGGAGTCTTTCGTGTTGCAAAGAGGCACCAGACAGGGGTGTCCTCTATCCCCGCTGCTCTTCAACCTCGCCCTCGAACCACTGCTCATATCAGTTCGACAGCTCGATCGGATTAATGGAATAACCCTAGCGGATGGTCCGTGTAAGTTATCAGCCTATGCTGACGATCTTATACTGTTCTTGCAACCTGACTCCTTATCCACGGCTCTCGCCCTGATTGACATCTACTCAGCAGTTTCCGGCTATAAGATTAATCGGACCAAGACGATAATTGTTCCCCTAAATTCTAGGGTAAAAGCTGAAATGTTCGCCGACTACCCTTTTCAGTTTGCACAATCCTCCTTCAAATACCTCGGTGTTGAATATGGGCGCACTATGTCTGAGACTGTAAATCGGGCAGCTGAAGGCTGTCGGGAAGTGGTCAGTTCTTGTGCAAATGCCTGGTCCCCTCTAAATTTAACCTGGTGGGGAAGACTGGAGACGATTAAGATGGTACTAGTCCCGAAACTCAGCTACATACTAGGCATGATCCCAATAATCTTCCCTCGCGGTTTCTACAAAAAAGTAAATAGAATGCTAATGGCTTTTCTCTGGAATGCGAAAGTCCCCAGGATAGCAGCGTGGAAGCTTAAGCTGCCCAAAGAAAAAGGAGGGGTGAATTTCCCTGACGTTGAATGGTTGCATCTGTCTGCCCTGTTAAAGCAAAGTGTGCAATGGGTAGTAGAAGGAGACCCTAAAGAAACATCTCGATGGAGGCTAGTGGAAGAAGCCTTGAATGACCTCCCGGCAATGAGTATGTTGATCGGTACTACCAACTTGCGACAAAACGCTGTTATCATGGCAACTCAGCGGGCATGTCGATCTGTGTCGCCGAATATTGAAGGAGGTGTAGACTTTGCTCTAGAGACGCCCCTCTGGCTGAATCATGGTATTGTCATAGGAGGTAAACCGTTTTTGTGGAAGAATTGGATGAGCTGTGGTATCAATATCCTAGGACAACTGGTGCAAGGCCAATCCTTCAAAACCTTTGAGATGTTGGTCAGTGAATTTGGCCTACCCAACACCTGCTATTTTCAATGGTGCCAGCTCCGACATTGCCTAAGCAAAGCGGGAATTTCCCCACTGCTCCTGAAGCCAGGATGGCCTTTACTTAAGAAATTCAGTGAAATGCAGTCGGAACCCCGAGTCATTTCGAAATTCCTGGAATTATTCAGGGCGGGTTCACTCAAGTTATGTGACGGGGTGCAATCTGTCTGGTTAAAAGAAGCAGGGAATTATATGAAACCTGAGTGTTGGGACACCTTCTGGGCCCTTACACGGGTGACTAGAGCGGCGTCTCTCACGCAGTCGTTGTTTTTCCTTTCACATCGGGCGTATTTAACTCCCGTCAAGATAATGAAATGGGCACCGCAAGCAGGGAACAGATGCTGGTCCTGCAAGGCGGAGATGGGGACGTTACCTCAAGGTTACTGGAAAAGTGTGCTGAAGAGAATCTCCACGATTTTTGGTTTTACAATTCCCGCCTCCTACTATATAATTGTTTACAGATCTACGACGGAGGGGCTTGCACTTGGAAAACCAGAGAGTCGGCTTTTTGATCTCATGATCAGTATAGCCATCAAAGTTATCCTGATTAATTGGAAGAATTTCGAGAAAGTGCATAGCGATTACTGGTGGAACTCTGTGTGTCAGCACAAGGTATACGAGGAATTATATGTGATTAAAACTCCTAGACTAGTTAAGATGCTTGACAAATGGGAACTTGTCAATAAATATTTGAGGTTAACCGCCCCCTAATCCCCCTTTTGTGAATGCTGGACGCTCTGTTATAATGTTACTACGGATGACCAAAAGTACCAGCAGCATTAAGAGATAGCTCAGCATAAGTCAAGATTGGACTGCCCTTTAGTCTTTAGTTTTAGAAAGTTGTGTTCTTTTAATACCTGTAATATGTATCCTATTTCTTTGTTTGGTTTTCTACAGTATGCTATTGTTATTGCATGCGGGATGTGATCAACTCTTGTTTTGTAAAATGTTTAAAAGATAATAAAAAAAAAATAATAATAATAATAATGTTCCTGGTTCATAATCACTCAATGGCTGCCCTGAATCTCAAAAAACTCTAAAGAACAACAGCCACGCTGCTATACCATGTGGGCAACTACTTTGGCCGGAACAGGAAGAAACCCAGCACAAGAAAAACCATATAAGGAAGTATCATGAGCCCAGTAGGTGTAGGTCTGAACTTGAAAGTCCAGACATAGGCCTACAGGGGCAATGTGCCAAGGAGCACGTACGCAAGAAACCATAAGCTGGCAACATATATGTTAGGCCATGGCCCTGAAGCAAGCAGGTGGCAGGATGACAGACGGTAAGTATAAAGGAAACAGGGGTATTTTGGAAGGCCAGGGGTATTTTGTAACAGGAACTAAGGGACAGAAAAAGGCAATGATAAAAGATAAGAGGGGAGGGGGGAGAGAACACATGAGGAATGGGTCTGGGGACTGTATGCACAAAAAGGGAAGCAAAGAAAAGTATAAATGTAACACGCTTTTTATATTCAGGGGAGGAGTTGCTCTTGAGATGCCAAGTGCTTGATAGAACTCTCTTCCCCACCACTGCCTGCATTGATCATCAGTTATCCAATAAACTGAAATTCTGATTGCACCTGTACTGACTCTGGTTCTGATCATTACAGGCTATTAGTAATAATTAGGTTGTGGTCTATTTTGTACGAAACAGGGCTGTACACTTTTCATGGTTCCTTGGCAGTGGCAGCAGCGGAGCGGACATCCAATTAAAAAAAAAAAACATGCGGGTCTTTCCAACTCCATGCTTGCATGCAGGTCTGATCCCTCCCTCCTCTCACGTTTGCTCACGTCAGAGAAGGGAGGGACCAGACCAGCCATTAGAACACAGGTCTTTGCAACTGTGTGCTTGCATGGCTGGTCTGGTCCCTTCCTCCTCTGACGTGAACATACATCAGAGAAAGGAGGGATCAGACCTTTATGCAAGAGTAAAGTCAGAAAGATCCATGTAAGGTTTTTTTTTACAATTGGATGCCCGCGCCGCTGCTGCCACCGCCAAGGCAACACTAAAAGCAGCGGTGCCTGGGCAAGGGCAAGCAGCGTGGGGTGGGGGGGAGAGCCGAGGCTGGCAGCCCCAAATGCGCCCCTATTTCTTTGCGCCTTGTGTGGCCGCACCCTCACACAGGGCTAGGTATGGTGCTGATGGTATGTATTTATTTATAACAGTTGTTATGGGGCAAGGCAAATAAGAACAGAAGAAATGCAGGAAAATGCTCGGGGTAGTTTTAAAAGGCACACTGAAAAGCACATGGCTAGTGGTTGCCATGAGCAATGAATGAAAACACAAGCTCAGGCTGCAGGAAAACACCTAGAGAAAGCATTACGTAATGGCTCATTAGGAAGACAGAGACAGCTGCAAAGAATTGAGCCAATGGAAGTCTCAAGCTATGATGCACTTAAAATAGAGCCAGCTTGGAGCATGAGGAAGAAAGGCGAGAAGGGCCAGGAGAAAGGCCAAAGGGAAGGCAAAAGAGAAAGGAATGGAGAAAGTTACCACAGAAGCCCAGAAGCAGCTTGCAGAGAAATAGGACACAGGAACACTGCAGCCAGCAGGAAAGCCGTCCACAGAAGCCAAGGTAAAGGAAGGGATAGAGAGAGATCCCCAAATCCATACCTGAGTGTTTCTGACGTGGAGTCTATCTGCTCTGAAGGAGAGTTTGCCCCAGAGGAATCCTCACAGGTCAGTGCTTTAAACCAGGGCTATGATAAGAAAAAGCCTGGCTGGGAGCAGAAGAGAATTACCCGTAGCAAACTAAGAGAGAGAGAGATAGATAGTAGGTTCCGGTTTCACAGTCCTAAGCAAACAAACCGAGGCCGGGCTGAAAGAGGCCACAGTGAATGGAATAGAGGGGCACTGGAATTCCTGCCTAGAGGTCTTGAAGGGAAAGATCCTGTGAGGGCAGAATCCAGTCTCTTTGGTAACCAGCCTTTCCTAGCTGATAGAGGGGAGAGAAGCTTCAGCCGTAAAGAAAGAGAGTTAAGTAATACCAATACAAGTTACAGCCCTGAGCAAGCTTTTACAGAAGACGTTCCAGAGGAGATGGAATATGATTGTGGTGCTGATAATAGTGATTGCTGTAAGATGGACTGTACGCTAGTTTTTTCTGACGGTATTACATCTTTTTGCTGAAGACCCTGTTCAGGTGAAATCTGTGCAGGAGGCACTGATTTCAGCCACGCAGTTTTTCTGAAGAGTAAGAAAGCTGTTTTCCTCCCTGTTTATTTTGTTAAAGCTGAAGCAAAGCATTTCTGTTATCATTAATGATCCTTTTTGTGTTACACCAGCATGATGGTTTATTTCCTTTTGTAACCTGCCACAAGAATCCTCCCGGGAAGGGGAATAAAACCTCTTGAAAGCATAGTCACTCGTCCGCAACTACTTTCTTATTGACTGGCTATTGGGATATTCCAAACCCAGGGGACATAACCAAGTCCTTGCTTGTAATAAGAGGACCCACACTACATCCCTCCAGCCTTCTATCTTAGGAGCCTAGGGGGTTGGTGACAAAGTGGCGACGTCAGCAGGATTTTGTGCAAGACTGCAAAAGGGACAAGCACAGAGGATTACAGTCTGCAGAAAATTACATCTTAAAGGGGAAGTACCGTTAAGCAGGTTCCTGCCACCAAGAGCTGACCAGAAAAGAAACTTTCTCACAAGCTGACCCCTGCCAGGAGACTCAGGTAAAGAGTACCTAAGCTGGTGCAGGGAGGATAAAAGTGAGAAAGGAGGTGCTGGTGGGCAGAGGAAGGGCGGTGGAAGGAAAAAAAAAAAAAGATATATACATAGAAGTGGCGATATCGCACTTGGTTTGTTTTTCTTATCTCTCCCACAGGTACATCAGTGAAGGATGGAGCCCCAAGAGGTAGCTCACTGGATGACCACGCAGTGGGATAAGCAGGTCAAACTTATCCACTATCTTCAGGAGCAGACCACGCAGAATATACAGGCGCAGCAGCGGCCCTTGATTGAGGCCATAGAAGCTTTGCTGAAGAAACCCGCGGACACTGGAGTGGATGTTCCCTTGACACTTCAAGCTGCAGGAATGAGGTCGTATGAGGCTTTTTCTATAGGGCAATTACAGCCTCAGGATAACCTGGACGATTACTTGGACGCTTTCGAATGCATAGCCACTACTCTGAAATGGCCAGAAGAGCAGTGGGCCATTCGCTTTGCCCTGTCGCTCTCAGGCGAGGCCCTTGCCGCCTATAAGGCTATGCCTGCAGAGTTAGCCTCTATTTATCCTGAGGTCAAGAAGGCCGTGAAGGATAGACTAGGGCTTACCCCTCTGCATTATCAAAGGATGTTAAGAGAGGCGGTGATTAGGCCCCAGGAAACTCCAAAAGCCCTAGCACAGCGTTTAACAAGTCTAGCAAGGAAATGGTTGCTAGTAGAGGGAGCAACGATGGAAACGGTCCTTGATAAAATTGTATTGGAACAATTTTTACAGACTGTTCCCAGCGGGCTCAAAACTTTCCTTACCCTCCAGCAGTGCCAGACCTCGGAGGATGCAGCCACTCTAGCAGAGCGATACTTCGCTGCGGAGAGGACTGACACCTCGGGGCAGGGTATCTGGTTGGCAGCAGCGGGAAGGAAGAATAATAGAAAAGGAAAATATATGCAGAATAGGATGTATAACCCTGTAGTAGTAAATACTAAGGTCTCTGATAATAATGTTCATTCTATACCTAAAGGGAGTTGTTTCAGGTGTGGAAAGGCTGGGCATTACCAAAGATCCTGCCCCGAACGAACGGTTCTGGTAACAGGGACAGAGGGAGTAGAAAAGGATGAATTCCGCATACAAGTGCAAGTAGAAGGAATCTATACCTTGGCTCTACTTGACTCGGGGGCTGACCAGAGTATGATTTCCAAAGAGCTCTGGACACTCATTGAGGAGAACCGTCAGTCGCCCCCGAGTCAAGCGGATGGTCAGGTCAAGGTTAGATGCGTGCACGGCGAGTTCGTTCCTTATCCCGTACATAAGGCTGTCATAAAAGGGTTAGGCACCACTGAAGTAATGAAAATGGCTATAGTTCCTAAACTGCCAGAAGATGTAGTGTTAGGAAAGGATTGGCCTCCTTTTCACTATAAATTGGAAAAAGAATGGGCTATTAAGTTAGGGCTAATAACCACCCGCTCTCAGGCTGGACCCTCAAGGGAAGGGGAAACGTCACACGAGCACACTGAGGACCCGGAAGGGGAAGAGAAGGCTCCAAAGGGAGATTCAAAAGAGGAAAACACTCACGAGGAGGACCCAGAGGAGGAAGAGTTAGTTACTCTCCCTAACCATGAGGATATAATCCACCCCTCTGGAAAGATAGGGAGGAAAGAAAAAGCTAAAAAGCGCAGGGAAAGACAGGCTAGAACCCGGGGGAGAGCTGAGCTGGGAGGTTCCGTAGGATTACCATGGGTACCGGCGGAGGTGGTGAGAAAATTTCCCTCCTTCCCCATGGAGCAGAGGGCTGACCCAGCGCTGAAGAAGGCATTTGAATGGGCAGAGGAAGTGCGACAAATCCTACCCAGGTTTTTCTTAGAAAATGACCTCCTCTATAGAGAGTCCGCTAATCCCCATAATGATGCTGTTCGCAAACAGTTAGTGGTTCCCGTGACTTTTAAAGCCAGTGTACTAAGATTGGCCCATGATCACCCGGTGGGGTGTCATAAGGGGGTTCAGGGGACGCTGGACCAAATCTTAACTAGGTTTTATTGGCCCGGGATTTTTAAAGAGACGCGGCAATACTGCGAGGCTTGCCCTAGCTGTCAAAGGGTAATGGTAGCGAGGCCTAAGGCAGTGCCAATGGTCTCGACTCCTACTATAGCGACCCCTATCAGTAGATTGGGTATGGATATCATTGGACCTCTGGTGAAGACACCGAGAGGATTTAAATACATCTTAGTTGTGGTTGATTATGCCACCCGGTTCCCTTGGGCCATTCCCTTGAGAAACAAATCCGCTAAGTTAATAGCTTTAGAGTTAATTAAACTCTTCTGTGAAGTAGGTTTCCCCAAGGAAGTCCTGACTGATCAGGGGAGCAATTTCCTCTCGCGGCATTTGGCCATGGTCTGGGAAGCCTTTGGCTTTCGCCACATAAAAACGTCCGCCTACCATCCCCAATCAACGGGCTGGTGGAGCGTACAAATCAGTCAATTAAGCAGCTATTACACAGGGGTCTGAAGGAGAGGGAAATACAAGAGTGGGATACGTTACTCCCATTCACACTGTACGCTTGCAGGGAACGCATACAGGCGTCCCTGGGGGTATCCCCATATGAGCTATTGTTTGGCCGCACTCCAAGAGGTATCTTGGATATTTTGCACGAGCAATGGGTGGAGCCAACCATACAAGAGGTAGGAGTACCCCAATTCCTTACAGAGTTAAGGCAACGCTTGGAAAGAACCGCTAGAGCCTCTAGAGAAAATTTACAGGCCAGTAAGACCAAGCAGAAGCGATATTATGATAAGGGCACCAAACCACGACACCTCAACATTGGGGACAAGGTGTTGATTCAGGTATCCGACCCCGGACCAAAGTTTGAGTCTAGGTGGAGGGGCCCAGGAACAGTCGTGGGAAAAGTTGGCCCTGTGTCTTATAGAGTAGAAAATGAGAAAGGCCGCCGACAGACATACCACATTAACGTTCTTAAGCTGTGGAAGGAAAGGTCTGCCACGGCTAGTTTGGTTACTGTGATATACCAGGATAGGTCCCAGAACATAGAGCCTCCAGATAGGTCCCAAAAAGGTATTCCGGGCTGTCAGGTAAGGACTGCAGCCCGTAATATTTTAAGGGGGGGGATTTGTCATGGGGCAAGGCAAATAAGAACAGAAGAAATGCAGGAAAATGCTCGGGGTAGTTTTAAAAGGCACACTGAAAAGCACATGGCTAGTGGTTGCCATGAGCAACGAATGAAAACACAAGCTCAGGCTGCAGGAAAACACCTAGAGAAAGCATTACGTAATGGCTCATTAGGAAGACAGAGACAGCTGCAAAGAATTGAGCCAATGGAAGTCTCAAGCTATAACGCACTTAAAATAGAGCCAGCTTGGAGCATGAGGAAGAAAGGCGAGAAGGGCCAGGAAAAAGGCGAGAAGGGCCAGGAGAAAGGCCAAAGGGAAGGCAAAAGAGAAAGGAATGGAGAAAGTTACCACAGAAGCCCAGAAGCAGCTTGCAGAGAAATAGGACACAGGAACACTGCAGCCAGCAGGAAAGCCGTCCACAGAAGCCAAGGTAAAGGAAGGGATAGAGAGAGATCCCCAAATCCATACCTGAGTGTTTCTGACGTGGAGTCTATCTGCTCTGAAGGAGAGTTTGCCCCAGAGGAATCCTCACAGGTCAGTGCTTTAAACCAGGGCTATGATAAGAAAAAGCCTGGCTGGGAGCAGAAGAGAATTACCCGTAGCAAACTAAGAGAGAGAGAGATAGATAGTAGGTTCCGGTTTCACAGTCCTAAGCAAACAAACCGAGGCCGGGCTGAAAGAGGCCACAGTGAATGGAATAGAGGGGCACTGGAATTCCTGCCTAGAGGTCTTGAAGGGAAAGATCCTGTGAGGGCAGAATCCAGTCTCTTTGGTAACCAGCCTTTCCTAGCTGATAGAGGGGAGAGAAGCTTCAGCCGTAAAGAAAGAGAGTTAAGTAATACCAATACAAGTTACAGCCCTGAGCAAGCTTTTACAGAAGACGTTCCAGAGGAGATGGAATATGATTGTGGTGCTGATAATAGTGATTGCTGTAAGATGGACTGTACGCTAGTTTTTTCTGACGGTATTACATCTTTTTGCTGAAGACCCTGTTCAGGTGAAATCTGTGCAGGAGGCACTGATTTCAGCCACGCAGTTTTTCTGAAGAGTAAGAAAGCTGTTTTCCTCCCTGTTTATTTTGTTAAAGCTGAAGCAAAGCATTTCTGTTATCATTAATGATCCTTTTTGTGTTACACCAGCATGATGGTTTATTTCCTTTTGTAACCTGCCACAAGAATCCTCCCGGGAAGGGGAATAAAACCTCTTGAAAGCATAGTCATTCGTCCGCAACTACTTTCTTATTGACTGGCTATTGGGACCTTCCAAACCCAGGGGACATAACCAAGTCCTTGCTTGTAATAAGAGGACCCACACTACATCCCTCCAGCCTTCTATCTTAGGAGCCTAGGGGGTTGGTGACACAGTTTATACCACTTTTTTGAAAAAATTTGTGAAAATGGTGTACAAGCTTAAACATTTAAAACATAAATCACTCTCCTCCCCTTTTGTATGTATGTATGCATGCACGATATTTTTAACCCTTGAGTAAAGTTAAAAGAAATCTTTGCCAATCATGAGTTGTCTAATGTTTCAAAGGTCTGAATGGTCAATAGTAGTGATCACTTTAAATCATTAAAGGAGCTATTTCAGGTTTGCTGTATTTGAAATCCCTACAGTTTTCAGGAAGTAGCCAAGTTTGTAACTGCACGACATGAATGTTGCATTGGATACTAGTTACATGGTTCTTTCAGACATAGAGTGGTCTTGAACCTGTACCTGATGGGTTCTGAGGCACTGTTATCCTAAGAGGCAGAGCTAGTAGAATTCCAGCTAGCTGTGTCATGTGCTAAATATGTGTATACTCCTGTGTCCTGACTGGCCCAGCAAGAGCTAGTCCAGATTGGCTGGGATAGTTTGTCTCCACCTCTAGCCCTGCTCCCTGCTGGTTCATTGTTTCTTGTTTGGTTTGATCCTGTTCTACTCTGCTATGTTCTGCTCGTAAACCCTTGAACTGGTCCTTACTTTCTATGTCTTCTGGTTGTCTTGTTTTTTCTGACCTAGTGATGCCTGCCTTTTTCCTTCCTTGAATAGACTAATATAACAGTGATAAACAAACTAAACGTTTCTAGTTCTGGTTCTCAATCTGAGGCATGTCTGTGCCGGCATTGGGCCTTAGGGATCCCATTTGTAGTGAATGTCATAGCAAGGGATCCCTGTCACACTCATGTTGTGTTCATGTGAGTGTGATTACATTTATTGCACCATAATCAATATGGACCAATCAAATCCAGAGTCCCTAAAGAAAAGTGTTTCACTGTTTCAAACAGATGTATACAGGAAAATAGCAAGGGAGTCTCTTAAATAACTCAAATGCAGTAAACTATTTAAAAATGGGAATTGCAATGCAGGCATACAATTTCCATTGAAACAAGTGACAATCTGGGCAAAGGCAGTATAAAAAACTGCTAGTGGCAATCTGATTCTTCTAAAGTACTGTTTGCTTGACTTGTTCCTATGCTACAATACATTTTTTCAAGAATTTATTTTAGCAATTCAATTTAATCTACTGCTGAAAATATATAAGTCAGCTTTCACAAGCAGTAGATGTATTATTATGAAACCAATTAAAGGAAGAATTTTAGTCAAGTAACCAATGCTGAGAAATGTGATAAAGTGTATATAAAGCCTTTTAAATATATAATTCCTTCCTAATGAAAGTGTGTGCGGGGGGGAGGAGTGGTTCAAGATGTCAAACTGGAATACAAAATTAATAAAATGAGAAATCTATGCATGCATTCCTATTAATTTGTAACATTTTCAGACTGGCCTGGAGGCTCTGATGACAAGTGTTGTATACCACTATGCTGAAGATCCCTGATTTGACTCCTAGGTTGAGGCTTCTGCTCCCAGGGTCGACAGGGGTTGGGGATGATATGATGGAGTCAGAGCTAGTTGTTGGCATTGTATGAGAATGTTGCTTGGATGGTCAGAATAAGGATTCACGGTTCTTAATGAAGCTAGGTTATGCGGCTAACAACCCAGAATGGCTGTTACAAAGATCCAACTGAGTATGCTTGTTTGGAAAGAGTACAAAATAGGAACACAAATCCCCAGGTAGGATAAATGAAGGCTCCTGGCATCAGATTCCAGCCTCTTCTGATAGAGCTGGACAGAAAGCTTGGAAGAAGAGAAAACTACCAGATAAATAATAATAATAATAATAATAATAATAATAATAATAATTACATAGAAACATGATGACAGAAAAAGACCATATGGCCTACCTAGTTTGCCCTACCATATCAACTACTATAGTCCCTTTTTTTTCCTTTTGAGACCTTCTGTATTTGTCCCATGCTTTCTTTATCTTTATCTTTATTTACATTTGATATACCACCCACATCAAGACATTAGGGCGGTTTACAATAAAATATTAAAACATTGCTGCGGAAGGAGAAAGGAACGCCATATTTGAGACAGGAAAGGAACAGAGAAAACAGCAAAACACAGACAATAGGCTAGGGAGGTCATTCTTTGATGTCAAAAGCTTGTTGAAACAGGTGGGTTTTGAGCAAATTCTTGAATGTTAAGTAAACAGATTCTAAACGGAGTGAAGGTGGTAGGGCATTCCAAAGTGCTGGGCTGAGAAAAAAGAATGCAGCATGTCGAGTCTGTTCCAGGTGTGCTTGAGAAGGAGATGGGAGAGTGAGGCGATTGGCATGAAGGGAGCGCAATTGGCGGTAGGGAGTATGTAAAGAGATGAGATCAGACAGGTATAATGGAGCTGACGAAAAGAGCGCCTGATGAGTTAAAATTAATATTTTATATTGGACCCGAAAGTGAAGTGGCAACCAGTGAAGACTAAACAAAAGTGGAGTAACATGATCCGATCGTCGAGCATTCGAAACAAGCCATGCAGCTGTATTTTGGAGTAGTTGTAAATGTTGAAGTTGATAAAGAGGTAAATTAGCCAGTATTACGTTACAGTAATCTAATCTACTAATAACTAGTGCAAGCAATAAAGTGACAATGGATGATGGAGGCAAAAATGAACGGACTGCTCTAATCTGTCTGAGAGCTGAGAATGAACGGCATATAAGAAGAGATAAGTGTTCGTGAAAAGAGAAAGAGGAGTCTAAAGTGACGCCCCGATATCGGAAGGAAGATACTAGAGGAATGGAAGTGGAGTACTTAGGGATACCCACATTGCAGTTGATTTAGAAGGATTTACATGTAGGAAGTTGGAGGAAAGCCAGGACATAACATGAGAGAGGCAGTCATTAAGAGGAGAGATATCTATGTTAACTGGAGATGAGTGAAAAAGAAGAACAATATCATCCGCATACAGGTAAGTGGAGACTGAAAATTGCTGAATCAAGAGGGGCAAAGGAGCAAGGAAAATATTGAACAATAGAGGGGAGGGGACAGAGCCTTGCGGTACCCCATAGGATAAAGGGACAGGGGAGGATGATTGGTTTCCAGAATGAACAGAGAAAGTGCGTGAACTGAGAAATGAATGAAACCACTGTAACACCGTGCCACGTAAACCAGAATCGTAGAGGCGAGAAAGAAGAGTTCTGTGATCCACTAGATCAAACACCGATGATAAATACAAAGGTACAATTAGAGTGATATCACCCCGATCATGGGCAGTATGAATCTCATTTAGAAGAGCAAGGAGAACTGTCTCCGTGCTGTGTCCAGCATGGAAACCTGACTGGCGGGGGTGCAAAATATTTGTGGCTTCCACATGAGTGGCTAGTTGTTGGAATACAAACGGTTCAAGGAGTTAGGACAAAAATGGAAGATTTGAGACTGGGCGCCAATGTGATAGGACAGAGGGATCCAATGTGGGCTGTTTGCGAAGAGGGCGAACAATTGCAGACTTCCACGGAAAGGGAAAGATACCCACAGAAAGACTAGAGTTTATAATGGTTAAGATAATTGGCAGTAATTGCAGGCTAGGTTCCATTAGCCAGCCAGAAGGAATAGGATCTAATGCACAGGTAGTCTTTCTGGCCTTTGATAGGGTCTCATACAGTTCAGGAGAGGTAATAGAGTGAAACAGCGGCCAAGCATGAGCCAGTGCCCTGTTTGGAGAGGAAGGAGGGGAAATAGGCAATTCAGAAAGAGGGACCAAAGGCGATAAAGGTGGAGGAAGTTGGTTAGTGAAAGAGGAACACAGATTCTCAATCTTATCACAGAAATATGTGGCCAGTGAAGATGGGGCTGGCATCAGAGATACTGTAGAGGAAAAGGGTGAGACAGTAGAAAGCTTACGAAGAATAGCATATAATTGTTTAGTAGAGTTGGCAGCCTCAGAGATCTCAGAGGAGTAGTATATCCGGTTTGCAGAAGAGACTGCAGACCTGTAACTGGAATACATTTGTTTGAAACAGACAAGAGCATCTGGAGAAGGGTGTTTGAGCAAAAAACGCTCTGCGTACTGAAGTTGAGATCTATGTAAACGTAGACCAGGACTGTACCAAGGGGAATGAGTATGCTTAGACGAGGCAGAATGGGAAAAGAGACGAAGGGGAGCTATGGAATCTAAATGGAGGACAGAATTTCAAGTGCTAACTTGTGTATCAGGCAGAAGGGAAGCAAAATCTGTAGGGAATAAAGCCTGAGTGGAGGGAAAAGACTGAAGCATCGATGGAGTAAGATGCCGTCAGTAACACACAGAAGAAGATGATGTGGGATCAATAGAGTCTGTTTTGGTAATGTGAGGAGGTAATAAGGCAGATAATAAAACACAATAATGGTCTGACCAGGGAACCTTAAATGTAGAGACCTTTATAGAGGAAAGGGTGGAGTCAGGAGCAGTAATAAACAGATCAAGAGTATGCCCTGCACTGTGCGTAGGGAGAATGACATGTTGGGTCAGGGTAAGGTCATTTACCAGATTTAAAAAAACACGATCTTTAAGCCGGGAAGGAGATTCCATATAAATGTTAAAGTCACCAAGAATAGTGATGCTAGGATACGTAAGGACTGTCTCAGAGATAGTCTGAATGACTGTCTCCCAAAGTGCGGGAGAAAGGGACGGAGGAAGGTAGACTTAAAGAAAGAAGAGTGAGGGAAAAGCCTGACAGCGAAGAAAAAGGGATTCCTAGTAATGAACAGATGTTGCTGTAGTAATCTCAGAGACATTAAGCTCCGACTGAAAAATGGCAGCTACACTCCCCCCCCCCCCTCCTTCCCACCCTAGGGGTTGAAAAGGCCGCAAACCCAGGAGACAAACAAGTGTTTAAAATGGGATCATCACCCTCCTTAAGCCAAGTCTCAGAAAGGAAGCAGAAATCCAAGGAATGATGTTGTATAAGGTCTTGGATCAGCAAAGACTTGGATCAAAGAGAGCGACAGTTCAAGAGAGCTAAGTTCAAAGACATAAGGGGGACTACTGATGAAGAGAGAGCAGAGAAAGGACGTTGAAGTGAACTAGGGCCGTGACAGTTACACAACATTAGATTGGCCAGAGAACGAGTAGCCAAGTTTGGGGAGTGAAGGCCTGGTGCAGCAGGATGCCATCCCCAGGGGACTGGGATGGCCGACATACTTCTAAGACAAAGGAGGACCCAGCAAACAGCCAGAGATCTAAGGAAACAAGTCCACAGCTCTACAGATGCCCCAAACTCGTCCCAAGGAGCTGGACCAAGGAGCACCTGCTCCTTGGTTGAGCTCCTTTGGTGCATGCCCATGGCACGCGCCACCGTGGCATGGAATGCCGCAGATGTCGTGGTTATGTAGGGCAGGAGTACCTGGAAAGGTTGCGACCGTGGGAACACGGTTGCGTCACTTCTGGGAGGCAGGATCAGCCTCTTGAATTCAGATATTGTCCTCGTCTCTACTACCTCTACTGGGAGAGGATTCCATACATCTATCACTTTTTCTGTAAAGAAATATTTCAGTATATTACTCATGAGTCTATCGCCTTTCACCTTCATCCTATGTTCCCTCATTGCCTCAGGTACACTTTAGATTGTGAGCCCTTCGGGGACAAGGGAATAAAAAGTACCTGTTAGTATACATGTAAACCACACTGATTCTAAAGAGCACAGTATAAAAAAGAAGAAATAAATAAACAATCATGCCCAGGTCCTGCTCTTTTGTGAACAGAAGTACGTCATCCTCTATACCATCATATCTCGGCTGTCATTCGCACTTCCTTTTATCACCTTCGTAGGATTCGGGCTGTCCGATCATCTCTTCCCCCCTCTTCAGTTGTTACCCTTGTCCTATCCCTAGTTATGACCCAATTAGACTACTGCAATGTCATATACGCAGGCCTCCCCTCCTCCCAGCTTCGCCGCCTTCAAGTCGTGCAGAACGCCGCCGCTCGTCTCATCACTGGTTCCCCAGCCCGCTCCCATGTGTCTCCCTGTCTTCTCGCTCTACACTGGCTCCCAGTCAAATTTTGTTTTGTCTTCAAGTTTCTTATCCTCACGCACAAGGCCCTCCACTCCGGCACTCCTCAATATTTATCAGACGCTATTCATTTCCAGCCCTCTCCTCGTCTCCTCCGTTCTGCCTTTGGTAACCGCCTTTTCCTTCCTTCACCCTCTCAGGCCCACTTAGAATCGACCCGCCACTCCGCCTTCTTTTTCCTGAGCCCTGCCCTTTGGAACTTACTCCCATTGCCTCTACGCTTGGAACCTTCTTACCCCCGTTTTAAGAACCTCCTCAAGACTCACCTCTTCTATCAAGCCTTTGACCTTCCCCCTCCTGCCGACGGTGCGCTGTCCCCTGTTCATGCCCTCCCCCCATGACTTTCCCCCTGACAGTCCACTCCCCCTTCCTTTCCTTTCTGCCCTCCCACCTCTATGCCCCTCTTGCCCTACTGGGCCTTTTCTCTCTCTGTTTTAATCTATCCCCTCTTTCCTATCTGTTTTTGGCGTTCTCTTCTGACTTTGTTTCTGGTAGCCTGTGATTGTATTGTACACCGCCCTGACGCTTCGGCCTGGGCGGTCTATCAAATGTTGTGAATAAAGATAAAGATAAAGATATACTGTACCACTCTCTTGGATTTTTGCAGCCCAAATGCATGACCCTGCAGTTTTTAGCGTTAGATCTCAGCTGCCAAATTCTGAATCATTCCTCAAGCTTAGTTAAATCCCTTCTCATGTTATCTACTCCTTTGCAGAGTTTGATATCATCCACAAAGAGGCAAATCTTACCCAATAGCTCTTCCACAATATCACTAACAAAAATCTTGAAAAGAATTGAATCAAGGAGAGATCCTTGTGGCATACCACTGGTAACATCCTTCTCCTCAGAGATTTCCATTTACTTGTACCCTTTGTTACCTCACACAAACAATTTCTAACCAAGTCCGTCACTTTAGGGCCTATTCCTAGGATGCTCAATTTATATAGAAGTTGCCTGTGCGGAACGGTGTCAAAAGCTTTACTGAAATCTAAGTATACCACAACTAGGGCTCTCTCTCGGTCCAAATATCTGGTCACCCAGTCAAAGTAATCAATCAGAGTTGTCTGGCAAGACCTGCTTATCTCAGATCCTGTAATCCACTGGACTTCAGAAATCTCACTATCCTGTTTTAGCAGCATTTCCATTAATTTACTCACCACTGAGGTTAGCCTAGCTGGCCTGTACTGTAGTTCTTGACCACATCCTTACTTCTGCTTTTGTGTAAAGGAACCACATGCGCTTTTATCCAACCCTCTAGGACCACTCCAATTCTAAAGAAACGTTGAAAAGGTCAGACCATGGAGCCACTAGAACATCCCCAAGTTCCTTCAATACTCTCAAATGTATCCCATCCAGCCCCATCGTTCTGACTACTTTTAGTTTAGTTAGTTCCTCAAGAACACAGTCTTCTGAAAATTGTTCAAGATCCCCTTCATGTCTGTTCTTATTTGTGGGTGTTTTTTGAGGTCCTGCTCCTGGCCCTTCATCTGTGAACACAGAACAGGAATATTTCTAAGCAATTCTGCTTTATCCTCTTCAGCTTTTACATATTCTTCCCCTTCACCCTTGAGTCTGACAAAATACCACTTTTGCACTTCCTCCTCTCACTAACATGTCTGAAAAATGTCTTATCCCCTGCATTTTATTACATTGGCTATTTCTTCTTCTTTTTGTGTCTTTGCTTTTCTGACTACTTTCTAACTATTGATGCTTATCTTCCTCTTTCTGTGATCTCTGGCATTTTATGAAGGCTACCTTCTTTTTCTTCACCTTTTCAGCTGCTTCTTTTGAGAACAATAGTGGCCTCCTTTTCTTTTTACATTTATTTACCTTTCTAACAAAAAGGTTTGTTGCCGTTAAAATATCCCCTTTCAGTTTTGCCCATTGCTTTTCTACATTCCCCAGCTGTTCCCATTCCACTAATAACTCCTTAAGGTATTGTCTTATCTTGGCAAAGTTAGATTTCCTAAAGTCTAAGACTCTCTCTTTTGAATGGACTTTATCAGCCTTAGTCCTAGTACCGTACCACACCATCTGGTGATCACTGGATGCAAGATGGCTTCCCACTTTAACATCAGAAACACTCTCCCCATTGGTAAGTACCAGGTCCAGAATGGTCCCTTCACATGTGGGTTCTGTTACCAGTTGCCAAAATAGCTTTCCCTGTAGAGAATTCAGGATCTCCTTACTTCTAGATGACACTGCAGCAGGGATGTGCCAGTCAACATCTGGCATATTGAAATCACCTATCAGTAACACTTCTCCATTCATGGCAATATTGGGGTATATTCTGAGTGCAAATAGTGAGGTTTGGATGTCTGGCATGGATATCCAGCCCTCTCTATTCCCCCATTTGTGATTCCGTGCCTTGAGCTCCCTGCACGTATTTCCCAGTTGTGTGGGGAGTCCTATTTGTGGGCAGAAGGGGGTGGGCTGAGGGCCAAGTGATGGCGGACTTTGGGCAGCACCATGACCCCAGATGTACAGGCCGATTCCGAGGTTAGCCCTGTATGTCTGGGGTTGGCCATTTGTACAGGGGACTTATTCCACCTCGGAGGTGGAATAAGTCCCCCTGGATGGCGACAAACAGGACATCTGGGGCTGGAGGATGAGATAAGGTGATGCAGGGCTTCAGGGACCAGATCGAGGGTCGGGCTATGGGGGAAACATGTTTGCAAGGCCTGCTGTGAATCACGGCTCCTGTATGGAGTCATGGTGCCATAGCAAAATGACTTCATGGCCCTGTGGCTCCATGCAGGAGCCTGGCTGGGCTAGCCAGCGAGTTTGTTGGACATCCGGAAGCCCAGAATCGGGGAGCAGCCTGCTTGTCCAGGCTGGTTGCACCCTATTCTGATCCCACAGGAATGTCTAGCCCCTGTGGGATCAGAATCAGGTACAACCGGGGCATGTCCTGATTCTGGATGCCCGGACATGCGGGGGATGCCCAGAACAGAATTGGCCTCATTGTATGTAATCTCTCTCCACTTCTGCCTGTGAAGGAAACCTGTATATAACACCAATGCAAATAGATTTCCTGTTTCCTCTTTCTAGTTTAACCCACAGTGCCTCCTCACTCCCCTGTAAGCTCTGTCATTCTGTAGCTTTAATATTATTTTTTACATATAGTGCCACTCCTCCTCCCCTTTTTCCTACCTTGTCCTTCCTGAATAAAATATAGCCCAGTATAATTACATCCCAGTCATGGTTGTCTGTGAATCATGTCTCCATATCCATCACTAAATCAAAGTCAGCCTCCTCCATTAAAGCCTCAACATCTGGGATCTTATGTCCCATACTATGTGCATTTATGCACGCCACTTTCCAGATGTTGCCCCTTTTACTCATTTCTACAGAGGTACGTAATGTTTTACTTACCTGGGGACTTTTACTTATCTGATGGATTTTTTCACCCATCCCCAATGAATCTAGCTTAAAGCCCTCTTCAGTAGGTTAGCCAGTCTGCTGCGGAAGAAACTTTGATCTTTCTTGGATAGGTGGATGCCTTCTGCAGCCCTTGGAAAATCATGGCCTGATCCAGGAGGCCAAAACACTCTTGGTGACATCATCTACCTAACCATCCTTTCATCTCCAAGATGTGAGCTTGTCTGCCTTGGCCTTTACCCTCAAGAGGAAGGATTGAAGAGAACACCATCTGCACACCTATCTGCTTCACTCTCTTCAGAGCCATGAAGTCACTTTTGATACACTCAGAGAGATACCTAACAGTATCATTTTTGCCGACATGGATGAACAACATCTGATAATAGTCAGTAGGTTTGATGAGTTTCGGAAAACCCTCCATAAACTCTCCAAAACTCCATTGAGTGGAGGAGTGGCCTAGTGGTTGGGGCAAGGTACTTCAGGCCAGAAGGTTGGGAGTTCAAATCCCACTAGAGGACAGCAACCTTGGGCTGGAAGGACTGGGGTTTCTAGTCCCACAAGTGCTCCTTGTGGTCTTGGGCAAGCCACTTAACCCTCCATAGCCCATGTTCCCTGTAAAATAGTTATCTACAAGTTATAATGCCCTGTTCAATGTAATTTCAGTTAGTTCAATGTAAACCACACTGATGCAGAATAGTGCAGTATATAAGAGAATGTAAATAAACATCTTGGATTTTGATACCTGGCAGATAGCACACCTCCCTGGACATCAAGTCTGGTCACAGATGTATGCCTCAGTACCCCACAGTAGAGAATCACCAATCATCACTACCTTTTGCTTCCTTGTGGTCACTAGTGGGGTGTTTGATCTCTCGTTCTTCCCTTTCGTGGGAAGTTTTTACCTCCTCCACTTCAAGGGTTCTTCAATTTGAAGGCTGGAGGAGTCAGATTGTCAATTCTGCAGGCTCTGGTGATTCTTGCCCAACTCTCTTTATTCTGTAGCATATGTTCTTCACCTCTGTCAGAAAGTTTGGATGATTCAAGAAGCATCTCATCAATGTACTTCTCACTGTCTCTGATGCTTCTCAGCCTCACCACCTCTTCTCTGAACTCCTCCAGTTGTTTCATGAGGGCTTCAGCTTGCAGGTATTTTGCACATGGAACCATTCCCTTGGCTGGCATCAGTCTGTCTGTCTGGACAGAGGCAGAAGCTGTAATGGTGGCAACAGCTTTGGCATTTCAAATTTTCCCAGCCATCGTTCAGTTGGTGGAGCTTTGGTACATTCTGAAGTAAATGAGAGAGACCTATCAAAGTCCTCAACTTTTTATCAGCTGTCCTTTAAGAGAAAAAGCAGCTAACCTCTTTGATGTGTGCTCAAAGCTAAAGGACTTGCCCTATATAGCAAGAATTTCTTCAGAATAAGGATACATGTTATAATGTGGTAGTAGTTTTACATGATTTCCCATAGGCTAGTTCAGGTAGATAAAACACATGTTGGTTGAACAATTAGGGGGTTGCTATTCAGAAGGTATTATCCGGATAACAGTGCATGTTACATTATCTTAGTAAAAGTGCTGAGAGTGATAGTCAGTGGAATTTATCCAGATGATGCTGAATATCTGGACGCATTGCCTCGGTGTTCTCTGGATTGCACCGGGGTGATCCAAGGGGCATACAAGACTTTTATATGGCTAGTAGTGATATTCAGCACCACTATCCAGATATCTGAATAACTTAGGACAGCAAAAATGGCATCGTAAGTAATACAAGGAGAGGTGTACAGATAGCAGCTGAATATCGTTGCTATCCAGATAATAGCTGTACTGACTGTGTTACCTAGTTATACAGAGCTGGCTAGTATTCAGATATCAGCACTCAACATCCAAATCCTTTTTTTAAAGCACCACAGTTAGTGTTTAGCCTTTTGAATATCTGAATTTTTTAAAATCAGCTCCTAGATTTTTTTGAAAAACAGTCTCTCTGTAGCATCTCTGATGAAACCACAATGACATAAATTGAAAACTGAACATTGTATTATCGAGGGGGAAAACGATTTATACAATTTCTACCCAGTGAAGAAATACAAAATTTTCATTACAGCAGAGTAGTAAATGACATTGATTTTACTGTTCTGTGTTCTGTATGAAATCAAATATAAGCCAAGAAAGCTGTAAACAGTAGTGATATGTTACAGAAATCCACATTAAGGGGCTGAAATATGATGCATGCTATCTTGTTGAACAGTATAGTGGGAATAACATTTCCCACAATAATGCAGAAGAAAAGGTTGCAGAAATTGCAAATGAGGGATTTTCTTTCTATTGATATACATAACTTCACACTGGGTTACTCAGACCTTGTCTTTGTACTTGTTACAATGATTGATTGATTCCCTGAGATGCATACGCAAAAAAACAAAGTGAGACTGGACAGACTGGACAGACTAGATAGACATCTACAGTATGTGAGGCTGAAAGGATTTGTTCAATATTTTAACACAAACACTTAGGGCCTGATCAACTACCCACAGAGGTTAACATTTTTAAAGCACCTGGCTGCCATGGACAACACTGAAACAGGATATTCAATGATGGAATATGGATATTCTCTGATGCTGAATTTCTGGTTTCAGCCCTGACTGGAATGGCTTTCTGGATATCTAGCCGCTCTTGGGGCAGCTGAACTGCATGAAGTTAGGATAGCTATTGAAATGACCTAACTTTATGAGCGGAAATACTGCATTTTGTTAGTAGACTAAAAATCACCACTAACCTGATAGGTCCTGGGATACTCGGTGGCACTATAAAGGTGGGGGCCACTTCTAGTATGGGTACATCCAGGTCGTCCAAAATCTGGATAGCCCGAAGTTTTACCCGATTCTGCACCCACGGGAGCTTGATGTCTCCATGGGTGCAGAATCAGGCATTTAAACGGGCCAGATAGGCCCCGATTCACCTGCCCTGCAAGTCCAGCAACCTTCCCTTCCAGCCCGCCCTATGCTCCTGCATGAAGCCTCGTGTGCCATGGCGTCCTGTTGCCATGGCACATGGGATGCCATACAGTAGCCTCTGTTCCCCTCACCTCAACCAAGCTGTTTTTTCCCACTGCCCAGCCCCTGGAGGGGCCTGCCAGGCCTGGGATCGGGTGGTGGGGGATCCAACTGCTGCGGCTGTTCTCCTTGGGAGGACCTGCACTTGCTGTCCGCCATCACTGGGGGGACTTATTCCACCTCCAAGGAAGAATAAGTTCCCTGTCTAACCTTCTGCCCCCGGACGTACAGTGCCATGTACTGAATCAGCCCTGTATGTCCGGGTTGTGTGGCCTTCTCCCGCTCCACCTGCTCTCCTTCCCATCACCGCCCCTTCTCGCCACCATCCAGGGCTCCCTGCACAAAGGCCTTATACATGCAGGGAGCTCCTGGGGCAAAATCATCGATCGGTAAAGAGCGGGGGTTCTACATACAAAATGGATGTATATCCCCGCTATTTGCCGAGCGGAACCCCTTAGTCCCATTGAATATCCCTCTCATCAAGGTTTGTCCAGTTGGCAAGTATTGCTAACTGGATAAACCCCCTTTGAATATGAGGACCTTAAAGCACTTGCAAAATGTTTACTCGATAATAGCAAACAGAAAAGATAATTTTCATGTTCCAAATCTTTTATGTCAGAGCAATGCAGTGTGCTGCAAGTGCAAGGTTTGCATAAACAGTTTCTTACATTATAATGCTGATTAATGTTAGAAATTACATTTGAACATTTGTGGTTTTTGTTGAAGATGCACCAACTTGCTGAGAAGTGGTATGATTCATAAAACAGTCATGCACAATTTCACACAACTCAAAAAACCCCCACCTGGATAATACAGTTTTCTGCATAATGTATGCATTTTCATTTAACGACTCCTTGAATTCTTTCCGCCTCATGGCACCCTGTACACTAATGACTGCTGCTTTGTGTCTCGGTTGATGTGCAGCTCTAGTGAGGTGAATCCAAATTGAAGTATGACACTATATAAAAAGAGTCCCCTTATTAGTGAGCAGTGACAACATGTAAAGCGAGACTCTGCTCTTGATCTTTATTATTTAGATTTCACCCTCAATTCTTTTGAAATAGAATGTTTGAAATAAGTTAAACAACTATCAATATTATTAGAAACATAGAAACATGACGACAGAAAAAGACCACATGGCCCATCTAGTCTGCCCTTCATATCAACTACAAAAGTCCCCTTTTTTCCTTTAGAGATCACCAGGGGGTCAGAGTTTAAGTTTTGGAGACTGAATTCACCAGAGTCCACAGCTGCATGAAATGTATGCTGACAATCCTCTGTGTTTGTCCCAAGCAATTTTTAATTCAGATACTGTCCTCATCTCTACCACCTCCACTGGGAGACTATTCCACACATCTATCACTCTTTCAATAAAGAAATATTTCTGCATATTACTCCTGAGTCTACCCCCTTTCACCCTCACCCTACATCCCCTCGCAGCAGAGTGTGCCTCCAATTGAAAGAGACTCTCCTGTGCATTATATCTCTGTCATATCTCCCCTATCCCACCTTTCCTCTAAAGTATACATATTAAGATCTTTAAGTCTGTTCTCATATGTTTCATAATGAAGACCACTAACTATTTTAGTAGGCACCCTCTGCACTAACTCCAACCTGCTTATATCGTTTTGAAGGGTCGGTCTCCAGAATTGCACACAATACTACAAATGAGGTCGCACCAAAGACCATTTCTCTCCCTATACATCCAAGCATCCTTCTGGCTTTTGCAGTTGCCTTGTCTACCTGTTTAGCTACTTTAAGATAGTCAGATATAGTTATGTCCAGGTCCCGCTCTTCTTTAGTGGACAGAAGTACCTCACCCCTACACTGTACCGCTCCTTTGGATTTTTGCAGCCCAAGTGCATGATCCTGCATTTTTTAGCATTAAATTTCTGCTACCAAATTCTAGACCATTCTTCAAGCTTAGTTAGATCCCTCCTCATCCTATCTACTCCTTCCTGTGTGTCTACTCTTGCAAATTTTGGTATCATCTGCGAATAAGCAAACCTTATCCGACAGCCCTTCCACAATATCAGTAACAAAGATTTTAAAAAGAATCGGACCAAGGACAGATCCTTGTGGCACACCACTGGTAACCTCCTTCTCCTCAGAGTGAGCTCCATTTACCTGTATCCTTTGTCACCTCCCATTCAACCAATTTCTAACCCAATCAGTAATTTTAGGGTCCATCTCTAGAGTGCTTGTTTATAAGTCACTTGTGTGGAACAGTGTCAAAGGTTATACTGAAATCTAAGTACACCACATCTAGGGCTCTCCCTTGCTCCAAATCCCTGGTCACCCACTCAAAGAAAGCAGTCAGGTTTGTCCGACAAGACCTGCCTCTGGTGAATCCATGCTGCCTTGAATCCTGCAATCCATGGGACTCCAGAAACCTCACTATTCTCTCTTTTATTAGCCTTTCCAATAATTTACTAACCACAAAGGTTAGACTAACTGGCATGAACTGCAGAGATGGGATGGATCCAAAGCTGTACAGACACAGTCATGATCTCATACATGACTCTTGTCTCACATGCAGGTTACAGCTGTATGGATGTAACTGCCTGTTAGTATACCGCTGTATCAGTGCAGTCATGTCAGGGTACATCTTACCAACAAATTGGTAATGTCTGATGATATTACAACAAATTAGCTGTAAATAGTTTGTATATATGTATATAATCCTACCCGCCCCCATCTCACCCCTCTCCTACCCAGTCCTATATAAATGTGCCCACACAAGTTACACTGTAAACCACTTTGATTGAAGAATAAGGTGGTGTATAAAACTGGTTAAATAAATAAATAGGGACTGTACTCATCTGCAGCCTGCTGAGATATTGATGGGCTAAGTAACCTGCTCAAGATCACAAGGAGGTGTTGTCTGTCCATGAAGGTTGTGGCAGACATAAAATGCAACAGTAACACATTCTGAAATGTCACATAAGGAGTGTTAGTGGCCTCAAACTGTTGTATCTTGGCCCCTAACCCATTGCGACATCCTTCATGCCATGCCTCAAAGCAGGTGCCTGACATCTGTAGGATGAACATGTCTGACCCCCTGCAATGGACTGCAGCAGAGCCAATAAAGTCAAGCTCTCAGAAGGGAATGAAGGGGAATAGCATGTTTGCTGACCCAAAGTATGGCCAGAATGCATAAGAACATAAAAACATAAGAACATAAGAAATGCCATACTGGGTCAGACCGAGGTCCATCAAGCCCAGTATCCTGTTTCCAACAGTGGCCAATCTAGGTCA
The DNA here is from genome assembly GCA_033557465.1 of Ichthyophis bannanicus. Taxonomy (NCBI): domain Eukaryota; kingdom Metazoa; phylum Chordata; class Amphibia; order Gymnophiona; family Ichthyophiidae; genus Ichthyophis; species Ichthyophis bannanicus. The sequence goes on from CM066032.1 coordinate 1,593,265,037, forward strand.
TACGTACCTAGCAGTTTCCCCAAAAGACACAGGTTCTGCAGTGCTTGTACTAGGCCAAGCATTGATATCCTGGGTCCCTTTTTAATAGTGGTTTATGGACCTTTCCTCCAGGAACTTGTCCAAACCTTTTTTAAACCCAGCTATACTAACAGCCCTTACTACATCCTCCGGTAACAGATTCCAGAGTTTGATTACACGTTGAGTGAAGAAATATTTTCTCCTATTTGTCTTAAATAGTTTACCCTGTAGCTTCATTACATGTCCCCTAGTCCTTCTATATTCTGATAGCGTAAACAATTGATCCACGTTTATCCGTTCCACTCCATTCATTAATTTATACACCTCTATCATATCTCCCCTCAGCCGTCTCTTTTCTAGGTTAAAGAGCCCTAACCTTTTTAGCCTCTCTTCATAGGAGTAGCCTTCCATCCCCTTCACCAATTTGGTGGCTCTTCTCTGTACTTTTTCTAATAACTCTATGTCCTTTTTAAGATACGGTGACCAGAATTGCACACAATATTCAAGGTGCGGTCGTACCATGGAGCGATACAGAGGCATTATAATATCCTTTGTTTTATTCTCCATCCCTTTCCTTATGATACCTAGCATTCTATTTGCTTTCTTGGCCGCCGCTGCACACTGGGCGGAGGGTTTTAACATGTTATCCACGATGACTCCTAAATCTTTTTCCTGGGTGGTGGTTTCTAATGTGGAGCCTTGCATCGTGTAACTATAGTGTGGGTTGTTCTTTCCTAGGTGCATAACTTTGCACTTGTCCACATTAAATTTCATCTGCCATTTGGATGCCCAGTCTTCCAATTTATCCAGATCCTCCTGCAGTTTTCCACAATCCTCTTGGGTTTTAACAACTTTAAACAGTTTTGTGTCATCTGCAAATTTGATAACCTCACTCGTTATTCCACTTTCCAGGTCATTTATGAATATGTCAAAAAGCAGCGGACCCAGTACAGATCCCTGGGGTACTCCACTATTCACCTTTTTCCATTGGGAATATTGGCCATTTAGCCCTACCCTCTGCTTTCTATCTTTTAACCAGTTCCCGATCCACAATAGTACACTGCCTCCTATCCCATGACTTTTTAGCTTCGCCAAAAGTCTCTGATGGGGGACCTTGTCAAAAGCTTTCTGAAAGTCCAGATACACTATATCAACCGACTCACCTTTGTCTACCTGTTTATGCACACCTTCAAAAAAACAGATCAGATTAGTAAGACAAGATCTTCCTTGTCTAAAGCCATGTTGGCTGTCTCCCATTAGGCCATGACTATCTACATGCTGTGTAATTTTGTTCTTTATGATGGTTTCTACCATTTTCCCTGGTACTGACGTCAGGCTCACCGGTCTGTAATTTCCCGGGTCACCCCTGGAACCCTTTTTAAAAATTGGTGTTACGTTGGCGACCCTCCAATCTTCAGGTATTACAGATGATTTAAATGAAAGTTCACAGATTACCAATAACAGGTCTGCAATCTCATATTTCAGTTCTTTCAACACTCTGGGATGTATACCATCCGGTCCAGGTGATTTGCTACTATTCAGTTTATCAAATAGTTGTAATATATCTTCCCGGTGTAGCGATATTTCTCTCAATTCCTCTGCAGTATCACCTTTAAATACCACTTCAGTCTTGGGTAACATCCCTACATCTTCCTCAGTAAAGACCGAAGCAAAGAATTCATTCAGTCTCTCTGCTATAGCCTTGTCTCCTCTTACTGCCCCTTTTACCCCTCTATCATCTAATGGTCCAATTGACTCTCTCACAGGCCTTTTGCTACGAATGTACTTGAAAAAGTCTTCATTTCGTGTTTTTGCTTCCGTAGCAAGTTTCTTCTCAAATTCCCGCTTTGCCTGCCTTATCAATGCTTTGCATTTAACTTGCCAGTGCTTGTGCTGTTTCCAGTTTTCATCATTTGGCTCTTTTTTCCATTTCCTGAAGGTTGCTCTTTTGGCAGCAACAGCCTCTCTGACCTCACCTTTAAACCATGCTGGCAGTTTTTTGGACTTTCTTCCACTTTTCTTAATGCGTGGAATACAGCTGGTCTGGGCTTCGAGGATAGTATTTTTAAATAACACCCAAGCTTGCTGTAAGTCTTTAACCTTTGGAACCGCTCCTTTTAGTTTTTTCCGAACTATATTCCTCATTCTATCATAGTCTCCCTTTTGAAAGTTAAAAGGTAGTACTGTGGATTCCTTTACTATCTGTCCTCCACTGATTAAATCAAACATGATCATACTATGATCACTATTGAAGACAGAAGGATGTTTGTCTGCAAGTCATAGCAGAGCCTGGGCTGTTTCAGGCCAGGAAATGACCTGAGTAGCACACAGGCCCAAAATGAACAAGTAGGAATCAAACCGTTGCTGGCTGTTTATGGAGACATTGTACTAACCAGTAGGCTATAGCTCAACACAGCAAAGCCAGAATTCAAAGAGCCTGCAGATTTCTGCCTAAACCATCTGCTGTGTGTGCCGGTATAGGTTAGCCCCTCCAGTACCCATGAGGCACTGCACACACAGAACAGCAGTCTGCAGCTGATCATCAAATAGAATGCACTGATCCATCACATCAGCTCAGTAAAACACACTGACAATGTGTGCTACAAGCACATAATAGCTACAAACCATGCTACTACACAGTTTCAGTGGTCACCATGAGGGTGAGGATGGGCATCCAGTGACTGGTTTCCAGAACTTGACCTGCTAGAGATGGTCTCTGCCGGTGTGTGGCTGGTATTGTCTGTAGTGTACTATGCTAGTCACCTTGTTTGCTGCACAATTGCAGTATGCTGCAGGCACCAGTGATATCTGGGCCCTGTATCATACCCCTGTTGGACAGGGATTCTCCTAGAACAGTGCATGTCAATGTCAAAACACTGATGTCATGGACACCAAATGTAGTAGGGCTGCTAGGCTTGCTGTTACTGTTATGCTGGTCCTACCATGACCAGGCCATGAACAGCTGCTGTGTCAACCATTTAGTACTAATAATCCACCACAGCAAGCTCAGCATATGCTTGCTGCCCACCACTGGGCTGTTTCAGTAATGCACGTATCAGCTGCAGCTGGTCCACACACAATGCATGTGCACAGAGTGGTCATGTGTACACTGGCTTGGGATAAACAACATAGACACCCAGCATATGGCTCAGTGATTGGGCTCCATGGACAGAGATTGCACCCACATCACTTGAACTAGACATTGTATGGTACTATGTGGGTACATAGTCATACCATGGTCATTGCTTGGTCAGAGTGAGAGTGCCCTCTCAGCATGACATGCTGTGGCCACCCAGACCATGCACATGGCAGGTGGGCACTACAGAGTCTCAGCCATTGACCTTATTGCCGAGGCAGACACATCCTGGCCAATTCACTCTGTTTCAGGCCATAACTACAATCTCTGCTCCTCATCATGCACATTTGCAGACTAACGCTGAGAACAGCTTAGTCAATGCGAGGCACAGTGAAGTACCAAAAGTCACAGAACAATGGACACACACACACACACACACGCACATCGCTGTGCTATGCAAAAGTGGGTATGGTTGACATTCACGCCTGCCAGCTTGGTCTCCATATCAGCTCAAGCACTGTTAACATGCTCATTGTGCAGGAGCTAGTAGTGCACTCTGACATTAATGCTTGTTGTTAGCACCCACTCAGTGTGCAGGTACTATCAACCTGCCTCTCCATCCAGCTGTGAATAGTGGAGCCTATCTGGGTGTTTGTACCCTTGCTGGAAGAATTGTTTGAGGGTTGCACATGCTGGTATTGTACCTGCACTGTAGGCTAAGGTTTAGCCTTGGGGACATGCAATACATGATCCACAGCCAGGACTTGAGCCTATCACACTTGCTCAAATACACACTGACTGTGTGTTGAGACACAGTGCTCCCATATGGGTGCAACAGTCCCTGGGGCTGACATGCTTCCTATCAGCCAGACCTTGGAAAGTGCATGGCACACAGGACCAGGACATGGCTTTGATCTGCTTCAGACAGGTGCTGCTGCCCCCTCCACCAACACCCCATACCATGATGGCATGCCCGCGTGCTGTCAGTGGTCATAGTGCGCAGTCCCAGCCAATCCAACATGCAGGTTTGGTGGGCGCCTAGGGCACAAGATTTGGATGGGGGGGTGGCAGAGGCACATATGGATGGCCACGCAGCCCCCCCCCAACCATCTGCCTCTGAAGGAACCTCATCACCACCTGCCACGGATATGTCTTGTGGGGAGGATGACAGCCACTGCTGTGGAGGGTTACAGCTACTGGTGCTATCAGTCTCTTCCTCCACAGCTGGGTTCAGCAGCAGCAGGGAAGGGAGACAGCCGGGATCTCTGCCTGGAGTGCCAGACCCCCTGGACCACCTCATGTGGCACATCACCTTTCCGTAGCAGCGGCATGTCTGTGTGCCATCACTGTCACTGATCATGACGGACATCACAGATGGTAATGCGGATGGAAAGCTACCCTTATGAGTAGAAGCTAAAAAGATTAGAGCTCTTCAACCTGGAGAAGAGATGACTGAGGGGAGATATTTATTTATTTATTTTTTATTTAACAGTATTTCTAAACCGCCTTATCTTAATAATCAAGGTGGTATCACAGCAAGCAATCAGGTAAAGTGTGTGTGTTGTACATGCAGTGAGGATGAAACTTAGTTGTGTGAGGGCTGTGTTGGGTGCTTGATTTGTTTGAGCTATGTACAAGGTGGGCTATTTACAGTGGTGCTAAAACACATTTTATATACATACAGTTGTTTAGGAGGATTGGAGTGCTGTTATCCATTCTCTTAGGTTATGTGATGTGACCATAGTGCTCTATGAACAGCATGGTTTTCAGTTGTTTTCTGAAGTCTTTGAGGTCTGGAGTTGCCCTTAGATCGTCCGGTAGATTGTTCCATATTGTTGGAGCAGCCATGGAGAGAGCTCTGTTTGTTGTGTCCTTGCGTGTGTGCTTGTATTCATTTGGGGTACTGACTCGGTTGCGTGTTTGACTTCTTCTAGGACGTGCGCTGGTTTCTGGTTGTATGAGCGTGTGGAGGCTGTTGGCTGATGTGTGCTCTTTTATCTTAAATAGGTTTATGATAGTCTTGTATCTGATGCGAGCACTGATTGGGAGCCAGTGTAAGTCCTTTAATGTAGGTGTGATGTGCTCCTGCCTAGCGGCTCCGGATATGATTCGAGCTGCAGTGTTTTGTGCCAGCTGGAGTGGTTTGAGAGCTTGTTTTGGTAGTCCAAGGTATATCGGATTGCAGAAGTCCAGTATTGGGGTTATCAGTGCTTGACAGACGGTACGGAAGTGTTCTGGAGCGAGGAGTGGTTTCAGTCTCCTGATGATTCGCATCCTGTAGTAGGCTTTTTGTATTGTTTTGTCTATGTGTGGTTTGAGGTTGAGTTTACTGTCCAGAGTAACCCCAAGGTATCTCACCTCTGATCTTATCGGTATCGTGGTGCTTTGTATCTTTATGTTTGGTGGGTGTATGAAGCTTTGGTTCCGAGTGATGATTAAAGCTTCGGTCTTGTTGTAGTTTATTGCGAGGTTGTTGTTTTGGCACCATTTCGCCATTTGGGTAAGGCAGTCTGTTATCTTAGAGAAGTCCGGATTGTCGATTGATATTGGGGAGTATACCATGATGTCGTCTGCGTATATTGTGTATTGGATGTTGTTCTCTTTCATAATGTTGCATATTGGTTGGATGTAGATGTTAAAAAGGAGTGCTGAGAGTGCGGATCCTTGCGGTACTCCTTGTTGTACGTTTATGGGTCGGGAGGTGTCATGTCCCACCTTGACCTGTAGCTGTCTTTCGGTTAGGTACGAGTGGAACCATTTCAGAGTGGTACCGTGTATACCAGTGTTCTTTAGTCTCTCCAGGAGCATATTGTGGTCAACTGTGTCGAAAGCTGAGGAGATGTCGATGAAGATCATTATAATTCCATTCCTGGTGTTGTCAATTATTCTTATGATGCTGTCGAAGAGGTAGATCAGTAGAGTTTCGACTCCATGGTTGGGACGAAATCCGTGTTGGTTGTCGTCGAGGGTTCCGTGTTCGTCAATGTGTTCCTGAAGTTGTAGTTGAACCGTCTTTTCGATTATTTTTGCGAGGAAGGGTATGCTGGAGATTGGTCGGTATGCTGCTGGGTCCTTTTTGTCGAGAGTAGTTTTCTTTGTGATTGGTCTTACTGAGGCAAGCTTTAATTGCTGTGGCATGAGTCCTTGAGTGAGTGAGTTGTGTACCATTTTATGAATGGTTGGTATGAGGCTTGATTTGGTGGCTTTGACCCATGACACTGGGCAAGGGTCTGTAGGAGCAGTGCTTGTGTTGATTGTGGAGATGATGTGGGATATCTGTTCTTTTGAGGGTGAGTAGAATGTGCCCCAGGTTTTGGGGTGTACGTTCGTTCTGGTGGTTCCACTGGGTGTTGTGCGCTCTGTGGAGTGAAATTTGTCTTTGATGTGGTCGGCGAATTTCTGTGGATCCACTTGTATTTCTCTTTCTGCTGCTTGCTCTTTTGTCAGGGTTTTTACTATTTCGAAAAGTTCTCTGGGTTTGTTGATGGAAGAATTTATCAGGTTTGTGTGGAATTCTCTCTTTGATTGGTTGATGTGTTCATTGTATTGTTTTTGCTTTGTTAGGTAAAGATGTTGGTCGGAAGTAGTTTTGTTTTTTCTCCATCTCCTTTCAATTTTCCTGAGCTCCCTCTTTTCCTGTCGTATTTTTGCTGAGTACCATGGTTTGTTTTGTCTCTTGTTGTGGTGTTGATTCTTGGTCCTGTCGACGGATGGTTTGGCGGCGTTAGCTAGAACGCTGTTCCAGTTGGAAACTTGATCCTCCAGGTCCTCTGAGTCAATGTTCAAGTGTTGTATTGTGTCCTGTATGAATTCGTCCTTGTCAAAGGACTTGAATCGTCTTTGTGTGTGTGGGATGTTCGCTCTTTCGCTTGTCCGGTCTTCTTGTGATTGCAGTTTCGTCTCGATTAAGTAATGGTCAGACCATGGTACTGGGGTGATGGTGGGTGTAGAGATTAGGTCTCTTGAAGTTAGGTAGTTTGATGCGAAGATGAGGTCTGGGGATGATCCAAGTCTGTGTGTTGGTGCATTGACTATCTGTGTGAATTGAAGTGAGGTCATTGCCTGAAGGAAGGCCTCTGCATCTTTTGTATTGGCGGACTTAAGGTTGAAGTCTCCGATTAGTAGTGCTGGTTTGTTGTTTGTTGTTATGGCACAGGCTTCTTCGAGTGTGAAGGCTAGTTCGTCGGGTGGAGCACGGGGTGCTCTGTAGGTTAGGCAGATTGCAATATTCTTGTTCTTGATGCTAATTGTGTTGCACTGCTGTGTATCTGTGAGGTTCTGTGTCTTGAACTTGAGTTCTGTTTTTGCTATTATTAGGACTCCTCCTCCACGCTTGTGGGTGCGTGGGCAGTTGTATGCTGAGTAGTTGTTCGGTACTAGTTGGTTGAGTAGTACACTGTCGGTAGGGTTGAGCCATGTCTCTGTGATGCATATTATGTCGGGCTGTCGCTCTTCTATGTGGTCTACCAGAGTGTGTATCTTGTTGCAGACGGATCTGGCGTTTATGAGCTCAATTGTTGTTGTCTTTGTGGAAGAGGTTGTTGCTACATGTGCTTCCTTTGAGCCGGTGTTGGGGTTTGATTTGTGTCTGTTTGGTCTCTTTGCTTGGGAGGTTGCGAGTGTCTCTTTGTGTGTGTGTTGTGGACCGAGATATGACGTGATGAAGCAGGGAGGAGCTCACCTGGTGTGCTCCCCTTGCTCCGATGTTGATCGGGAGGGCAGTTAGCCGGGCAGTGCCTATATGTACATCAAGAAAAATGTTTATCAGCAGAGTCGCCCTCTTAGAGACAATGTCCTGAGTGGTCTCAAGAAAAGAGGTCAAATTGAATAAAGATGTGGTGGAAGCAAATGTTAAGTTTTCTGATTTGGATCAGAAGCTTAGTCAGGTTTCTGATTTGTCTGATTCCTTGGTTAAGGACAATACTGCCCTACGGTCGAAGATAGAGACATTGGAGAATGCTGCCCGATCCTCATACATTTGTCTATTGAATTTTCTGGTGATTGTTGGGGAGACCCCTTTGGATCTTTTTAAAAAGTACCTTCAGGAATCATTGTCTGTCCCGCCTGAATTGATTCCACCGGTAACAAAGGCGTATTATTTACCAATGAGAAAAAAGGAGGGCAAATCTTGGAAATTTGGAAGTGGATTTTCTAAATGTCTCTGATTTACTTCAGACTCCCAAGGAACAGGATCTGCCTGTCTCCACCCTGCTTGTAACATTAGCGTTATCTTCTGATAGAGAATGGCTCCTCAAGCTATATTATAAAAAAAGAGCCAATTTGTTTTATGGGAAAAAGATTTTGCTTTTCCCAGATGTTGCCAGGGAAACACAGAAACGCAGGAAGTCTTTTTTTACTTCTTAGACTTGGAGTATTGCAACTGGGTGCTTCTTTTGTGCTACGGTTTCCCTGCAAATGTATAGTAGTATATAAGTCACAGAAATATATGTTTTTTCAACCTGAAGATCTCTCTTCCTTTATTGGTGTTCATGTAATTATCACTTCTTCTTGAGTGGTTTTGTGTTCCCATTCATTTATATGTAGGTTCTTGGGCCTCCCGTCCTCACTTGATTTCTTTCAATGATGTTTTTTCCTATTATACCATTGGCGAGACCCTATCCCCGTTGGGTTATTGTTGCCACTGCCCCCCTAATTGTGGGCTTCTGATACTGCTTGCTTTTATTTTTTTTTCTTGTTTCTTTTTTTCCCCTCTATGTATATTGCTGCAAGTTGTACTTTTCTATTCAAGCTGGTTTTCTTGATTCATTGTTAAAAAAAGTTGAATAAATAAAATTAAAAAAAAAAGAAAAGAGGTCAAATCAAGGATGTCTGGAGAGGTGATGGAATCCAACCCCTCTCCTTTGATCACTTCTGCCTGAGTCCCCTTAGAAACATAAAGTAACTTAGAAATAACTAGCACATCAACATTACTAAACAACAAAATGTCTTTCAAATACTTTCTCAGCAGCTCGAGGTGGGACAGAATATCACCGTAATATTCAGGAATCGCAAATTCCTTGCCCTTAATTGATTCTCCATTGCCTCTAGTTTGGTATGAATAACCCAACTATCCTTAACTACTGCCCCCACTAGAGACTGCAATGAGGGCTGAGAGCCCTCAAGTTTCATTACACAAGACTCTAAAGAGTCCTGCTGTTTAAATTTGTCCACAGACTCCTTGGCAAACTTGCACAATTGACCCATTGTCAATATCGATTCCACTCTTGACAACTTACCCCAAACATCCCTCAAGGAAACTTCAGTGGAAGGGCTCAACAGCACAACCAAACTTGAAGATGGTGACGCAAGAAAAACTGTCTTGGGGTACCAAACACCAGCAGGGGGGCCTTAGATGGAGGGGGATCATGGAGAGTGCAGGCGGAGAAGTAGCTCTCTGAAAACCACTACTAACATCCGCAGCAGACAAACCTATCATAGAAGAAAAAAGAGAAAATTAATATTAGTTAAAGAAGTAAATTCTCTCTATTATTATGTTCTTTAGTTGCTCTTTTTTTATTAGTAAGGCTTTTCTAATATTACAGTCCACAACTGGAATGCACCATTATTCAAAGAAAAAGAAAAGAAAACAGAATAATAGTGACTATAGTCCACTTTAAGAATAGAGAGTGTATAAAAGCAAAGGAGAAAACAAATTAAGCAATAAGCAGATGAATTTTATCCCAGCTACACAGCTATCGATACAAACAGGCAAGCCCCTCTCCCCCCAACCCAATAAGTATAAAAATTGCTCAGTATTACAGTCTTTCATAAATTTTCCAAATGTGTGGGATTCAGAAACATCTTATGCTTACAAGGGAACTTAAATAAAAAAGTTCCATCAGCTGCCACTATTTTTGGATGCTGGGCCAGAAATAACTTCCTTCAAACTTGCATTGCTGAGCAACATCTGGAAATATAGAAATGTTTTAACCACAGAACACCACATCTTTCTTCCTAAAGTAACTCTTCAAAATAGTAATTGTATCATTCTCCATGGTAAAGGACACAAGGAGGGTGGCTCTGGAAGTAATTACATCTTAAGAATCTTCAAGAAAAGCAGTTAAATTTGATGCAGACAGCATGACAAAAATATTGAGTGCCCCCTTCTGGTCATTCGCCTGATGGGCTTTCTTGGGAATATAGTAAATATTAGAAAATGAAATCTTATCAGAATCAGAAATAAGCAATACCCCCTTAAGATACTTCTTAAGCAATATTTCTGGTGATAAAAGACGAGGAACAGAAACGTTCAAAAAACAAAGATTCCTACTTTTACAGAAAATTTTCAACATTTAGAATTTTGCATGAACTATAAAACTATCTTTCAATGCTGAAGGCTCAGTGGCCTAGAGAGACAGTAATTGTGACTCCATCTTAGCAATCTGCTGTTCAGCCCTGCCAAACAGTATTCATCTCTTGAAACTTAGTTATCTCTTGCTATGTAAAGTCCCAAAGTTGAGTCACTGTTCCTTTTCACTTTTAAAGAAGTCTGCATTTCTATAGGAGATAAAATAGTAAGTGGTAATGATTTCTTAACAACTGTTGGTCAGAAAATGTTTGCACAAAAACAGAGTAGCTCTTTGAAACTAAAACTGATCTTGTGGAGGAGTTGGGCTGAATGGGGAAACCTTTAAGGGGAGCTCAAAGGCACTCCTTGGAAGGAGTCAGTCACAGACTTAGTTCCACAAGGGGGACCTGCCCCTACATTTTTGTCCTTTAGGTTTAAGGATAATGGCTATTTGCTAACTCAGCTTATCCTTCCTTTTGCCCTTTGCCATTAAGAAAGTACTCACTATAGGACCAGGGGAAAAGTACAATGCTGCACAGAAGGTGCTCCAAAAGGGCATAATCTCCCTCTTTGGCCATGACGCTTCAGGCATGCCCATGTCTATGTGCCGCATTAGACTCACACTCATATTGTTCCCTCACTGGTGCCCTTAGATGACATCAGTTGGTGCTGCACTGCTTTCTAATAGCACAGGTACACTACCAAAAAACTGCCTCCAGTTTTGCAACTGATTCCTATAGATTTTGGGGTGCTGAATCCAGGAAAAATAGCCAAAATGTTCCATCACGTCACGTTTTCTTGCAAAATTAGATTTCTTACCCATATAAGGAATGTTCACATAATTTCTTTTTAGCCGACTGCAGTTTATTTTCTTGGCCCAAAATACAGGTTGTAATGGTTAACTAACTAGAAACACTCCCTCATGATATTTTAGAGTGTTTTGTATTCATTTTATACATTAACAGGACAATTGGGAGGCGGGGGGCTAAATCCAGTACTCGCGCTGGCGCATGTTCTTTCCTGTTCGCCTCGCCTCGTTCGCTCGCTCAAACACGGTGGTTGCGACATGAACGTTCCTGTCAAATTTCAGTTTCTTGCAAGTTCATTATTACCTTTTGTTTGCTCAGTCGTAATCCAGCTTTATTCCGAAGTGGTTCACTACAGTTGTAGTTTGCAGTGCTGTGTATTTGTGATGGCTCACAGAGCCAGAGGTTGCGTCAACTCTCCGGACAGTTTTTGTTTTATTTGTGGGGAATATACCATGAAAAAGCGGCAGAGGAACATTTCTGCATTTATTATAAAAGTATATTTCGCCTATTTCGGTTTGAAGTTAGGCGATCAAGACAAACCGTGGGCTCCTCACAAAGTGTGCAAGACATGTGAGGAAGATCTACGCTTATGGATGAAAGGTAAAAAACAAGCATTTCATTTCGGAATACCTATGATGTGGCGTGAACAAAGAGACCACAGCAGTGACTGCTATTTTTGCTCTTGCATTGTGGAGGGATACAACTTAAAAAATAAGAACATAATAAGTTACCCCAACTTTCCCTCAGCAATTAGGCCTATGCCTCATAGCAACGAAGTACCTGTGCCTGAACCACCAAAATCTTTGGATCATATTTGTGTGGACGGTTCTGATCATGATGAGACTCATCAGATGGCTTTTCCCGATGAGTCCAGTACTTCCGAGTTTGAAACTGAACCAGATCCGAAACCTGAACTTTTCTCTCAAGCTGAATTGAATGATTTAGTCCGGGATTTAGGACTCCCAAAAGACGCTGCCCAACTGCTAGGTTCTCGGCTTAAACAGAAAAATCTATTGTCACCAGGAACAACTTTTTATTGGTACCGCAACCGCGAGACACAATTTTTGAAGTATTTCAGCAAAGAGGAAGATTTGGTATTTTGCAATGATATATACGGAGTGATGGAAAAGTTTAAACTCAAGTATAATCCTGCTGAATGGCGGCTGTTCATTGATTCGTCAAAAGACAGCATAAAAGGTGTTCTTCTTCATAATGGCAACACATTCGCTTCAGTTCCTATTGCTCACTCTGTTATTCTCCAAGAAAAATACGAGAATTTGGCCCTGATTCTTCAGAAGATTTGTTATGATGAGCAAAAGTGGATGATTTGTGGAGACTTTAAAATTCTATCCATGCTATTAGGGCAGCAATCCGGTTTCACCAAATATCCCTGCTTCCTTTGCTTGTGGGATAGCCGGGCCCGCGACCTACACTGGGGGAAAAAAGACTGGCCAATTCGGGAGTATTTGAGACCCGGTGAGAAAAATGTTCTTCATGAGAGCTTGGTACCTCGTGATAAAATTCTATTACCACCTCTCCACATTAAGTTGGGTCTCATTAAGCAATTCATCAAGTCCCTTCCAAAAGATGGTGAGTGCTTTCGGTACCTTTGCTCAAAGTTCCCCCGACTTTCTGAAGCAAAGCTAAAGGAAGGAGTGTTTGTTGGCCCTGATATAAGGAAACTCATTTCAGATGGAGCATTCGCTGAAACGATGTCTGAGAAGGAAAAAGAAGCCTGGGATTCCTTCAAGGATGTTGTTCTCAAATTCTTGGGGAACAGGCGGGATGAGAACTATAAGGATATTGTTGCCAGGATGCTCAATGCCTTCAAAGAACAAGGCTGTAACATGAGCCTGAAAGTCCATTTCTTGCACTCCCATGTGAACTACTTTCCCGAAAACTTGGGGGCGTACAGTGAAGAACAAGGTGAAAGGTTTCCCCAGGACATCAAGGACGCAGAGAGAAGGTACCAAGGAAGATGGAACACCACTATGATGGCTGATTTCTGCTGGTTGCTGCTGCGGGAAACCCCAGATGAAAAATACGCCAAGCAGCGCACCAAGAGAAGCATTCGGGGGAAGAAGAAACGGGCCCACCAGGAGATTGATTGACCCAAGAATGACTTTAAAATCTAAACTGTGTTGACAAATATCGTGTTTTTACTAAACTTTGAAATAAAAATTTGCTAGTTATTACCACAGTGTCGGATCTCATTTATTAGAATTTTATTTTCACACCATCGGGTGTTTGTCTTCATGTATTGCAATGGTGCGGTTTGCGTTTTCTATTCTTACATACATACCTGTACAACATTTTTTGCACATTTCTTTGCTTTGCTTTGTGTCTAACCTCGCTCTTATATGCTCAATGTTTGTGCACATGTATGTGACTGTTTTAAGTGCAGACAATTTTGCTACCATCACAGTGTGTTTCGTTGACATTACTCTATTCTTATGTGCTGCCTTGTTACAATTTTCTTTATTCTTATTTGAATAACTACTAAACAATTAGTATAAAGAATTCATCCAAGAAACTTTTATCTCGATCGCACTCAATCTGAAATGTTCACCTCAAACTGCTAACCCAATGTAGCAAAATATCTGTACGTGATGGAGCAAATTGGTTACCAGATTTGGAATCAGCGCACCAAAAAACGTAAAAATCAATCGAAACATTAGAGGCAGTTTAAAAAAAAATTTTTTTAGTGTACCTGTGTAATTAAACAGCAGGAGTTCTTCAGTGACCCATGGCAATCTGTAACACCCTCCTCCGAGACCAGTAAGCTGCTAAATACATTCCTTCCTCAGCTTATTGCATTAGACTCATGCTCTTGTAGGACTTACATTGGTGCCCTTAGATCACGTCAGCTGGTGCCACACTGCTTCCAAATAACAAAACAGCAGGAGTTCTTCCAGGAACAGCGGCAATCTATAACACTCTCATCCTGGCACGGTAAGCTGCCAGATATATACCTCTCCCTTCAAGTTGTTCTTTTCTGAATTAGATGGAAAACAATTACTTTCCCAAATCTGAGTAATTAGTTCAATAAAAATGTAGCATTTTACAACAAATGAATTTAATTTCAACTCAACAATATTTTTTTCTGTTCCATGTTTGTTTCTTCTAGGTTTTTTTTTACTAACCATGTTTTAAGTTAATAATAGACAAACAGTTTGAGGAGGACCCTACTAAAACAGAGACTACAGCCCTTTTATATATTTAGAATTGACTGGTAAAAGCATACAGTACCTCCTCCCAGAGATTTCTGCCTTTAAGGACACAAATCCTGGCATGGATGCTTTTTATAAGCCTTGGGAATTACAAACCTGAGCATACAGCGTGCTAAAAGCAATCCCCAAAGTGGATTACAATGGGCAAACTTTTAAACTGCCAGAAAATATTGGACTGACATTTTAGTCAGCAACAGGGGGAGTTGGCTTTTGAAACATAAAAACATGGAAACATGACAGCAGAAAAAGACTAAGGGGCGTGTTTACTAAACTGCGGTAACATAGCAGCGGCTACGTTAAGGCACGTTATGTAACGTTAAGATGTGTTAACGTAACGTTAACGCGCCTTAACGTTACATAATGCACCTTAATGTTCCCGGCCGCGGTAAGTCCCGCAGAGGGTGGAGAGAGGGCGGAGAGAAGGGGTCAATGGGTGGAGAGTGGGCGGGGAGAGGCCCCTGCCACACTAACATGGAGAAATTAAGGGCTGAATCCTAATGCAACTGAAAACCTGGCGTTAGCACACATTTGCAAGAGAGAGAAACCATTTCAGTGTCAGCAATGTACAACATAGGCAGGGAGCCCAAGAAAGGTGATAGTAGTGCTCCATTTGCAGCAACAGCATAGTGCCCTGGTATGAAAAGTCACTATGGTGATGGCGCAAATGGGGCATGGGGGCTGCAGGCGTAACATGCAGTGGGGGCTACTGGGGCACAGGGTGGACTAGGCGGTTGCCTAGGTGGCACATAGGAATGCAGAAAATAGAAACCAGCAAGACAGCAACTGACCAGGGTCAGACATGCACATGAGTCCGTGGCCCACAGTATCCCATCCAGGAGACATTACCCAGAAGGCACCCCAAGGGGCGCATAACATTGACAGGCGGTGCCTGGGGAAGCGTGGACATCTATGTAGGCACCCCTACCCCAGAACACACACCTTAGGCAGCCACCTACCTGCCCCCTGGATGACCTGGGATGGCACACCACCGGCACCGACAGCATATGGTCAGGGCGGCATGGCAGAGGGGTGGGTGATTGTGCTGGAGGGAGCAGTGGCACCCACCTGCAGTGGACCTGGCAGTATGTGGTGTGCAGTGCAACAGAAGAGGTCTGGCTAAGGAACGTAAGGGTAGCCCCAGGAAACACTATGCTGCTGTGGCAACAGTGTGGTGCAGTACACTCAGCCAGCATGTCCAAGAGCATAGGGTCAGAGGTTCAGGTCCCATCTGTGGATCCTGCAGAGCATCTCCCCATAGTTTTAGCCCACAGTGCAGCTACAACAACAACATGGGCAAACCCCAACGCAGTGGTGCACAGGGGTACGGACACCCACTCACAAGGGCTCCACTATCCATAGCTTCATGGAGTGTCAGGCTGTTGGCCCCAGCACAGAGCTGCAGTTATCACCAGAGCACTACTACTACCGCCTGCACAGATTAGCAATGTCGGCACTGTGATAATGACCAGTGCAGCGGCTAGGGTTGTCAACCACCTCCATCTCTGCACAATGCTGAGATAGGTGTGGGAGTGTGCGTATGTCTCTCCATTGTTTTGTGTCTGCCGACACCTCACTGAGCCCACATTGCTCACACTCTTCCAGTGTTAGCCTGCAAATGTGCATAATGAGGAGCAAGGTATTGTGGGTATGGCCCAGACAGGGTGGATTGGCCAGGATGCATCAGCACAGGGTTGAGGGCAATGGCTGGGACACTGTAGTGCTTGACCACCACCTGCATGGACAGGGTGGCCACAGCATGTCATGCTGGGGGGGGGGGGGGTCACTCTCACTGAGCTGTGACTATGGCATGTCTATGTTCCCACATAGTGCCACACATTGTTTGTTTCCAGTGATACCTGTGTGTTTGTGGTTTTGGGGCCCAATCACAGAGATAGCTGCTTGGTGTCTGTGCTGTGCGTGCCACCTCTATGTGCACAGGGTTCCCCTGTGAGCATGCACTATGGACTGGATAGTGGGCTGTCTGCAGTTTGCCTGTGCATGGTGGGAACACCTTGTAGGATGCTGCAGGTGCAGTCTGACTGTGGTGTCTGTTGATTACTGGCAGATTGTGGTGTGGGGCAGTTGAGCCTTCCCCCCTGCCTACCCCAAGCATCAATGCTGGTCTGCAATGTTCACAGGTATGGCACTGGCCCAGCAGCCCTGGAGGGCTTTCATCTGCCAGCAGGACTGTGGCTTCTGGTACTGCAGCCATTCTGCAGGGTGCAAGCACATGTCCCACCACACCCTCATCTAAAAAGGGGTGATTGAGGCCCCTTGGGGTATATAGTGCATACCACTTAGACCCATAGTGGCAGTGCTACATAGCCCTCAGGCGAGTCTAGAGACCCCACTGCCCTGACTACAGGTACCCATCGCAGCCCAACCTTAACACCAGATACACACTAATCTAGGTGGTGTTCGGTTCCACAGGGCCGCATGTGACTGTAGAACACAGCTGGAACAGATGTACCTTTGGTTGCACTGCTGGGAACACCTGTCACACACTGGCAGTGCTGGGGATGTGCAACAGGTCCTATCTTTAGCACCACATGTACTGTGGACCTAGTGCTGGGCGCCCATCCTATCCCTCAGGGTGAACACAGAACCTGCACAATGGCATGGTCTGTAGCTACTCTGTGCCAGTATCACACACTGTCAGTCCATCTTACCATGCTGCAGTACCAGAGAGGTGCAGACCCCATTTGGTGGTCTGCTGTAGGCCGCTGTTCTGCATGTGCAATGCATCATGGGTGCTGGTGGGGTTATCCTATCCTGGCACACAGAACAGACGGTTTGTGCAGTGACCTGCAGTCCTTCTGTACCCAGCCATTGCTATGCAACAGGCCATAGAGGTATAGCCTACTGGTTAGTACACTGCCATTCTAGGTTGGAGGTCATGGGTTCAATTCCTCATTGTTCTCACCTGTCCAAGGCAGATATTTTACTTGCCTGTGACAGTCATATCTTTGCAGATCCATGCTGCCAGCCCATAGTACCCTCACCACAGTTGCCAGCAATTCTTATAAGGCGTTATAAGGTTCCTAATTAGGCACAGTACAAGGCATGTTACAAGGTACCTTATTGGGCACAGTATAAGACACATTATAAGGCACCTTATTAGGCACAGTACAAGGCACGTTAAGGCACGTGCCTTGTACTGTGCCTAATAAGGTGCCTTATAACGTGCCTTATAACGCGCCTTACCTGACATGGCTTGCCATACTGCTGCCCCACCCACGCCTTTATATGGGCATCTGTACCTTTACCGCAGAACCTAACGTGAATGACATTACCGCAGTTTAGTAAACATGCCCTTATATGACCTATCTAGTCTGCTCTTCTACATCAACTACTATGGTCTTTTATCCTTAGAGATTTTCTGTATTTGTCCCATGCTTTCTTGATTTCAGATACTGTCCTCATCTCTACTACCTCCACTGGAAGGCTATACCATACATCTACCACTCTTTCTGTAAAGAAATATTTCCTCATATTATTCCTGAGTCCATCCCCTTTCACCCTCATCCTATGTTCCCTCATTGTAGACTTACCTTCAAACAAAAGAGGATCTCCTCTTGTGCATTTAGGCCATGGAGGTTTTTAAATGTCTCTATCATATTTTTTCTATCCCCTCCTTTCCTCTAATGAATACATATTTAGATCTTTAAATTTGTTCCCATATGGTTTATAATGAAGACCACTGACCACTTTAGTAGTCACCCTCTGCACCGATTCTATCCTGTTAATATCTTTTTAAAGGTGTGGTCTCCAGAATTGTACACAATACTCCAAAAGAGGTCTCACTAAAGACTTATACAGAGGCACTATCACCTTCTTGTTTCTCCTGGCTATTCCTCTCCCTTTGCACACAAGCATCCTTCTGGCTTTTGCTGTAACCTTTTCTGCCTGTTTAGTCACTTTAAGATCATCAGAAACAATCATGCCCAGGTCCTGCTCTTCTACATTGTACTGCTCCTTTGAATTTTTGTAGTCCAAATGCATGTCCTTGCATTTTTTAGCATTAAATCTCAGCTACCAAATTCTCAACCTAAGCTTAACTAGATCCCTCCTCATGTTATGTACTCATTCCTGGGTGTCTATTGCAGATTTTGGTATCATCTGCAAGGAGGCAAACCTCACCCAACCTTACCCAACAGCCCTTCTGCAATATCACTAACAAAGTTGTTAAAAAGAATCAGGCAAGGACAGATCACTGTGGCACACCATTAGTGACATCCTTCTCCACAAAGTGAGCACCATTTACCTGTACCATATTTTGCTTCCCACTCAACCAGTTTCTAATCCAGTCTATCACTTTAGGGCCTTTTCCTATAATGCTCAATTTCTTTATAATTCACCTGTGCAGAATGGCGTTAACAGCTTTACTGAAATCTAAGTACACCACATCTAGGACTCTCCCTCAGTCCAACTCTCTGGTCACCAAGTTAAAGAAATCAATCAGCTTTTTCTGACAAGACCAGCCTTCAGTAAATCCAGACTACCTCGGATCCTGCAAGCCATTGAATTCCAGAAACCTCACTATCCTCTGTTTTAGCAGCGTTACCATTAATTTACTCACCACAGAAGTCAGACTAACTAACCTGTATTTCTCAACCTCATCCTTACGTCTGCGATTGTGTAAATGGATCACATGTGCCTTTGTCCAGTCCTCAGGGACCACTCCTGACTCTAAAGAAGCTTTGAAAAGGTTAGTCAGTAGAGCCACTAGAACTTCCCCAAGTTTGTTCAATATTGTCGAATGTATCCCATTTGGCCCCATCACTTTGTCTACTTTTAGTTTAGCTAGTTCCTCACAAACACAGTTTTCTGAAAATCATTCAAGATCCCCTTCCTTTCTGTTCGTATTTGTGGGTGTTTTCTGAGGTCCTGCTCCTAGGCCTTCATCTGTGAACACAGAACAAAAATATTTTTTAAGAAATTCCACTTTATCCTCATCAGCTTCTACATATTCCTCCACTCCCCCCTTGAGTCTGAGAATATCACTTTTGCACTTCCTCCTCTCTCTAATATATCTGAAAAATGTCTTGTCCCCCCATTTTATTGGATTAGCTATTTCTTCTTCTTTTTGTACCTTTGCTTTCCTGACTACTTTGCTAGCTTCTCTAAATTTTTCCAAATATTGATGCTTATCTTCCTCTCTCTGTGATCTCTTGTATTTTATGAAAGCCACCCTCTTTTTCTTCATCTTTTCAGCTATTTCTTTTGAGAACCATAGTGGCCTCCTTTCCTTTTACATTTACTTACCTTTCTAACAAAAGTGTTTGTTGCCCTTAAAATATCCACTTTCAGTTTTGCCCATTGCTTTTCTACATCCCACAGCTGTTCCCATCTCACTAACAACTCCTTGCAGTATTGTCCCATCTTGGCAAAGTTAGCTTTCCTAAGTCTAAGACCCTCGCTTTTGAGTGGACTTTATCAGCCCTACTCCTAATACTGAACCACACTATCTGGTGGTCACTGGATGCGAGATGATCTCCCACTATAACATCAGAAACACTTTCCGCATTGGTAAGTACTACGTCCAGTATGGCCCCTTCGTGTGTAGGTCCTGGTACCAGTTGACAGAATAGATCTCCCTGTAGAGAATCTATGTGCTAATCAAAATCAGGCATATTGAAATCACCTATCAGTAGTACCTCTCCTTTCAAGGCAATATTGCGTATGTCTTCTATTAAATCTCTCTCCACTTCTTCTGCCTGTGAAGGAGATCTGTATATCACACCAATAAAAATAGATTTCCCTTTCCCTTTTTCTAGTTTAACCCACAGTGCCTCCTCGCTCTATTTTAATATCTGTCATTTAATATAATTTTTTACATATAGTGCCACTCCTCCTCCTCTTCTTCCTTCCTGAATAAAGTATAGCCCAGTATAATTATATCCTAGTAATTTGCTTGTTAATTGGTGTTGGTCTAGATTGTAGTGAAGAAGTGCTACAACTTTGGGAGAGGAAACCTAGGAGTTGGGCTTCAACTCTCCTCCAGGGTTCCAAGCCTTGGTTAGACTTAAAAATAAGGCAAGGATTTAATCTGCCCCAGCCCTGGATCAGAGTTCAGAAGGAAAAGATTCTGTATTTCCTGCAACCCTGTACTTTAAGGTCCCCTTGGAAGGAGATTGAACTTTGCAACTGCCAGAGACCAGATTGACCTGCCATCCAAATGGTAAGATCCAACCATAAACTAAAGAAAGCCAGATTTTTTTCCTAGCAGGAAAAGACACCAAGAGACTGGGCTTGAATCCAGATTCAAGCAGAATATATAGTGTTTGTGAAACATTCTCAAAAATCATTGGGTTTCAGTTACCAAATTGATTACATTAGCTTGGTTGAAAAACAAACTGTCTTGGTTTCTGTTGTAAGCCAACAGTACAACTTTAATTTACATATTCTTTTTGTTTTCAATTTTATATTTATTGAATTTTAGAATAAACCATGGAAAAAGAACCTTGGAAATGGAAAAACATATTTCAACATGTGTCATATAGCTACAAGAATCATAAATCAAAAGTAAAACACCACAGAATGAAAGTAGTCCACAACAAAAAGGAGGGGAGATCCAAGAATTACAATAACCATGGGAAGACAGTAAAACAGGTAAATTAAAGCAAAAATACTGAGTAGAGTTTAAAGGCAAAGCACAAACAATAAGCCTACACAATTCCATATGTTAGCATTACAATCGTTTAGCATCCAAAAAGAAACGTAACCGAGATGGCTCAAAGAAATGATACATTTTATTTTGGTAAGAAAGCACACATTTACAAGGAAACCGTAATTGAAAACTTGTGCCCAAAGCCAAATCCTCGTCATGAAGTTCCAAAAACATCTTCCTCTGCTTTGGTGCCTCTCGCTGGCCTCTCCGTCGAGGTGGAGGCCCGCCTTGGGGACCACGGTCACCGCCGCACTGCGGTGGCCCCGTTATCCCCTCATACTGGTACTGCTCATGTTGCTGATTTGTTCTATTGTATACTATCTGTAACACTTTCTGATTCTGTATATCCGCTTGATTGTTTATTGACTATGGTGTTGAAAATGAATAAAACAGATTGAACATAAAATAGATATGCAATAACATTTCTTTATCCTGAAGAAATACAAATGAAACCAAAAGTGTAGCCCTAGCTTCAACCACCTTGGTGGACTGCTCTAACAACTCAGACAGGTAACCCAAGTCCAATGAATCAGACGAGATCTCCAACAAAGAGAAATTGGCTTTCTGAGGAGTGTCTTTAGAAGCCAACAGAGGGAGATAGTAGTTTTTCTAAAGAGGAGGCATCCCAGACTCAAGATAGCTAAAAGTCTCTGTTAGAAACCTAATAAAAAGGTCCCTAGGTGAGATTAAAGGTGCCTGTGGAAAATTGAGAACACATAGATTTAAACTTCTCTGTTGATTTTCCAAGTTCTCAGTTTTACACTGAAAAACCAGTATATCCTGAGCCATGCTGCTCCGGAAGCTGTTGAACCTTAACCTTGAGCATTGACATTCCCTTTGCTGGATCTCCATGCTCTCTCCAAACTGAGGTGAGTATAAAGCTGAAGCCTGAAGCACCCCCTCACATACCTGATAAACAGGCTACATAGCATCTCAAATGGATTCCAGGGTCACCTCATTACGATGGATAAAAGGTGGGAGCACTGAAGAAAATGACCTTGTGCAGAACACCTCCTGCACATTGCTAGGGCCAGCCCTGGTCGTGTCCAAGAAAGCATTCAGTAGCATCACTGAAAAGATCAAGAATGTGTTGGTGCCTGTGCATAACCATTTTTTGTGCAATTTGAGAGTAGAAAAAAAGTTAGAAGAGTCAACATATTCTTCAACCTTGAGCACTGTCTCTCTGTGAAACAATATCAAGATAAGGACAAACTTTTCTGAGCAACCATATTTCTTGATAGTTTTCCACAGGCCTTCTTGATTTCTTAGTCTTATGTGCTTAGCTATGTTAGATGTTTAATACAAGTTTTAATGCTTGTTTACAGATAATGCAGAACTCCAAAGCAGTTAGCATGAAATATTAACTATTAATACAAATTAACTGCCACATTAAATATCCAATGTAGAAAGTCATATTAGGGCCTAGAGTAAGATTACCAGATTTTTGGAAGAGCAAATCTGGGACACCAAGGCAGGGTTTGACTGAGCTGGACTGCAGGAGGCAGGAGTCCTCCCCCTTCAGGCATCTTTTCCTCATACATTTCAAAATGACCAGTCTAAGTAGCATTCTGTAACGTCATAAGTTGTTTTTTTAAAGATAGTAGTAACCCTTCATATTAAAAGCATGCCTACATACAAATATGTTTAAGCTTTATTTTATACATGTAGATAAATATTATATATATTTCTAAAATTCCTCTTCTTTTTTCAGAAAAGTTAATTTTACGTCTTCTCTTACCAAGATGGAGAAGATTGCAATAGAGCAGCATGCAGGAGAAACAATGTCCTTTGCTTCTATCCCCACTGAAATTGGAGACAGAAAGTGATTATAGCCCGTGGAATCTGGGACACTACCTCAAAATCGGGAAGAATCCCCAAAAATCAGGGACATCTGGTAAGCTTAGAACAGAGAGGAGTTGGGAGTGTGCCTTCAAGTCAACATGGTTGTCATTAGCATACATTGACGGCTAGTAGGGCTGCTAAGGAAGAACAGTTAACTATACCTTCAGCTTCAGGAGTCTTGTTAATGTATGATAATGATCATTGTCCCTACTAATGGCATGCTGCTTTCTCCAAAGTGCCTGGAACAGCCCCTACATTGACTGAGAGATTGTTCAGAAAAGCTTGTAGTGGGTTCTCAGAGGATGGCGGTGCTAGAAGCTTGGCAGGTAGGAGCTAAAGAATTTAGATTGTCTCAGTCACATAGAAACCTGGGCATAATATCTGATAAGAATTTGGGGACTCGTGTCAAATTTTTGGATAATTAACCATTACCAACAGTGGCTTACATTTTGGTGGCCTCTTGTAGCATATTCCCTGTAAAATAGTTATCTCCAAGTTATAATGCCCTGTTCAATGTAATTTCAGTTTGTTCAGTGTAAACCACCTTGATATCATGAAAGGCGGTATATAAGAAATGTTAATTAAATAAATAAATAAATAAATAAATAAATAAGGACAGGATCAAGCCTGTCGGGTGCATCTGGAACCAGCTTGCAACCCTAAAGTCAAATTGTGGATGTCCAGGGTGAAACATGCAGAAAAAGGAAAGGCACATAAATGAGCCCAAGGCAACCTAGCACTAACTATTGAACATTTTTATAGATCCTCATCTGCAAAGAAAAACTGACAGCAAAATACGACGTGTGATCAAAAAGTATAGACAATTGTTGTGTAGGTATATATTAATACGTCGCACGACGATGCTATTAAGCACGCAGTGATCTAGTTATGTGTTCTGCATGTGCAGCGTGTAGCCTGGCTGCACACACCTGTACTTTTTTAATCATGTGATATTTGGCATCATGTAAAAGCAGTTTGTCATATTTACAATGAGTGAAAAAATTGAACAGCAAATTTGCATTAAATTCTGCCAGAAACTTGGAGATTCATGCAAAGAGACTTATGACAAGTTACAGCAAGGGTATGGTGATGAATGCATAAGTTGTGCTCGAGTTTATGATTAGTACAAATGTTTCCAATAGGGCCACCAAAGTGTTGACAGTGATGAACATTCTGGAAGGCCATCCACGAGCAGGAATGAAGATAAAGTGGAAGCAGTGCATGCCACAATACGCTTAAATTATTGATTGACTATCAGGAAGCTTTCTGAGGACATGGACATCCGTTTCAAGTTACAAGACTCTGCCAACAAATTTGGAAGACAACATCATGGCTAACTGACTTGTGTTTATACCAATACTAAAGAAAGGTGATCCAACTGACTGTGGAAATTATCACACAATCACTCTGATCCCACATGCCAACAAGATTCTACTGAAGATTATTCAACAGAGATTACAACCATACCTGGAACAAGAACTACCTGAAGTGCAAGCAGGGTTCAGGAAAGGGTGAGGAATGAGAGACATCATCGTGGATGTGAGATGGATCCTTGAAAAGACTAAAGAATACCAAAAGGATATCTATTTGTGGTTTATCAGCTATAGCAAGGCTTTTAACTGTGTAAACCATGAGAAACTCTGGGCTACATTAAGAAGCATGGGTATACCAGAACACCTGATCGTTCTCTTGCACAATCTGTACATTTATCAAGAAGCAACAGTTCGAACTGAACAAGGAGAAACAGAATGGTTTAAAATAAGCAAAGGTGTAAGACAAGGCTGCATACTTTCCCCCTACCTGTTTAATTTATATGCAGAACAAATCATCAGAGAAGCAGGATTGCCTGAAGACAACAGAGGTGTGAAGATTGGTGGAAGACTCATCAACAACCTTTGTTGAAGCCATGGTATTTTCAATAAAATCATATGGATGTGAAAGATGGACAATGAAAAAGATAGACAGGAAGAAAATTGATGCCTTTGAATTATGGTGCTGGCAGCAAATACTGTGTATACCATAGACTGCCCGAAGAACAAACCAGTCAATACTAGAGGAAGTCAAACCTAAGCTTTCTTTAGAAACTTAGATGACAAGACTTCGACTTTCATACTTTGGACACATCTTGCGAAGAGAGAGATCATTAGAGAAGACATCATGTTTGTCAAGATAGAAGGTCAACGCAAAAGAGGAAGGCCAGCAATGAGATGGATCAATACAATAACAGCAGCTACAGGTACCAGTCTGTCAACAATGAGCCGCCTGACTGAAGACTGAAGACTGAACACAATTTAGACAACTATCCAGAGGGTCACCATGAATCGACACCGACTCGACGGCACTTAACAACAACAACAGTCCATTCTTATTGTTGATTTGGGGATGAGATGTGTGTCTGCAAAATTCATGTCGAAACTCCTGTCTCCTGACCAAAAAGAAGATTGATTGCCTGCAGCCAGGGAGTTGATTTCAACAAAAGTGATGATGAATTCATGGGTTTATGGTTATGACCCAGAAACTAAGGCTCAATCTTTACACGGAAGACTCCAGGCTCTCCCAGACCCAAGAAAGTCTGTCAGGTGAGGAGCAATGTCAAGGTCATGCTCACAATTTTCTTTTATTACCAGGATATTGTTCATCATGACTGTGCTCCAAAAGGCCAAACCATCAATAAGGTGTAATCTCCAGGAACAAGCAGGAATGTAGTCTTCACATATGGGTATCGTCACTACCGATGGAGCCTGCACGGGAACGCTCCCCAGCATCCAATAGGAATGCTTTTGGGAGCATCCCTCAGCACATGCGCACTGCCTTCCCGCCTTTCCAACTGTCCCTCTTTAGTTCTTCGTTTTCCGTGGAGCCGACAGGATACATATCCTGTCACTGCAGAAAATTTCTTCTTTAATCTTTAATCTTTTCTTGTGGTCGCGTTTGCCTCCGCACAACGCCTACCGGTACCACCGGTTCTTTTCTTTTCTTTTCTTCTTAAAAAAAAAAATTCTGAATTGTTTCTCTTCAGAAACTTTTCTTTTTCAGTGCTAGGTGCCATTTTGGGCACTAAGCCCCATTTTTTCTTAAAGATGGAAAAAACAGCTAGTGGTTTTAAAAAATGCACTAAGTGTGGCGGTACCATTTCCATCACCGACTGGTGTCTTAAATGTTTAGGCCCTGACCATTCTCCATCTGAGTGTCTCTCTTGTATGGGAATGACTAAAAGAGGAAGACAGAACCGGGCTGCAAAGCTCGGTACCCTCTTTTCTTCGGATGCCAGATCCATTTCATCGACGTTTTCAAGAGCCTCTTCTTCCTCCCATGGATCTCAGGTAACTAAACATAAAAGCCGATCCTCAAAGGGTAGCTCTCCTGCAAAGCATCGAGAGGCCATTGGCATTGCCCTTGAGGGAACCATACCGGCAAAACAGCCCCGACGGGAGGCTTCAGCCTCCAAAGCATCAACGGGGTTCCAGGATGTTCTCAAGGCCTCGGCCTCGACAGAACTACTGGTGCCATGCTCAGGAATCCCAGCCGCCTTCACCAATACCGACACCCAGGCATCGGCAGCATTGATAGACCAGAGATTCCTCGCTATCAAGCGCAGTATTGCAGCTCTCCTTACAGCTGCGGTACTGTTGACACTGATGCTTCAACAGGCACTGGTACCGATGCAGGTACCGGCACAGATACCGGTACTGGCACCGACGGTACCGACCCCAGTGGGAATTCTTCCCATGCCATCTTTGCCGGGCATCGAAATATCGGTACCGGATCAACTCGGTACAGATTTCGATCTATACCGGGACCGTGCCTTACATGAACATCGTGATCAGAGATACTTCGAATCTTCCGATTCCGATGACTCTGATAATTCTGCCGGTACCAGAGTTTTTCTCCCGGAAGACTCTTCTTCTCCCCAATGCAGAATGTCGCCTCTGGAAGACATTTCTTTTCAGGATTTTATTTGTGATGTTGCCAAAGGCCTTTCAAGCATGGTAGCTCCTGAAAAGGAACCTAGAGCAAAGGGATTGGAAATTATCCAATATCCTAAGGCTCCAAAGGAGGCAGCCACTCTGCCCATTCATGAAATTCTTCATGATCTGATGCTCAGAATGTGGGAGACACCTTTGACCACATCTCATTCTAGGAGGCTTGAAACCATGTATCGAGTTTCACCATGTCCTGGATTTCAAAAGACTCAGCTGCCACACCATTCAATGGTAGTGGAGTCAGCCATGCATAGGATGAAAAGTGCAAAGAGACATGCATCCAATCCTCTAGGTCGTGAATGCAGGATTCTTGATGCCTTTGGGCATCAAACCTTTCAGGCTTCCATGCTTCCAGCTAGGATCAGCTCATATATTTATATATGGGAATGTTCCTTAAAGAGGTCACAGGAGATTTGGAGCTTATGAGCCCACTTCTCCCAGATGATAGACAACAAGACTTCCTTACGCTTGTCAGGCTTGCTCAAGATGTCTCCAAGTTTGTGAATCGTGCAGCCTTTGACTGCTTTGAATGCATCAGCAAAACCTCTGCTATTGCCATTGGTGCATGACAGATTGCCTAGCTTCAGGCATCAGACTTGGAGATTTGGGTACAGGATAAATTAGGCAACATCTCTTGCACAGGAGAAAACCTCTTTGGCAAGAATTGGCAGGAAAAGGCTAATGAGATAGATGCTGACAATATCACTTTAGATAGATTGTCAAAATCTACAGCCACTCCAGCCAAAAAGAAACCCTATAAAAAACCCTCTTTTAGCAAAAAGAGGAAGTTTTATCTATCCTTTACCCAGCAAAGCCAAGCTCACGGTCAAGTTGCCCAAAGGGGACAACAACAACAATTTAAACATCATAAGAAGCCAAAAGACCCGAGAGCTCAGCCAGCTCCGCAGGTTCAGCCCCCTCAAGGGCTTTGACTCCTTCCTAGAGAGCTTAGCCTTCCTGCCTCTAAGGGGTCCAGAACCCCTGAATATTCCAGGCAGGCTGTGTCATTTTGCCAACAGATGGCACCAAATAACAGCAGGAAATTGGACTCTGTCCATTGTAGGAGAGGGGTACAAGCTTTATTTTCACAGCAAGCCCCCTCCTACAATCCTAAGGCAGTTCAATTCCCAGACCTCTGCAGACAATCTGCTAAATCACGAGGTCTCAACACTTCTTGCCCAAGGAGTAATAGAGGAAGTACCCATCCTCCACCAGGGTTCAGATTTCTACTCCCCCTATTTTCTTATTCCAAAGAAAACAGGGGGACACAGACCCATTCTAGTCCTCAGAGAATTGAACAAATACCTGTTCTGAGAAAAGTTCAAAATGATTTCTCTAGGAACTCTTCTGCCATACCTTCAAAGTCAGGATTGGCTTTGCTCTCTAGACTTAAAGGATGCATATACTCACATTCTGATCCATCCAGATCACAGGAAATTCTTAGGATTCCTTTTCAAGGGAAAACACTTCCAGTACAGGGTTCTTCCCTTTGGTCTGGCTTCTGCACCAAGAGTTTTCATGAAATGCATGGCAGTAGTAGCTGCATTCCTGTGAACCCTAGGGATATTCGTCTTTCCTTACTTGGACGACTGGCTCATTCGAGCCCCCATGAGTGCAGAAGCTAGCTCTGCACTGTCTCTCGCACAATGTGAATCCTCCAATACTTGGGATTGGTAATAAACTTCCCAAAATCCCAACTTGTTCCTTCCCAGTCTCTGGAGTTCATAGGAGCCTGTTTAGATACTAGACAGTCAAGGGCTTTTCTTCCACAGGCCCGGTGTCTTCGCATAGTGCAACTAGCTTCTCAAGCAACGGGAAAATCCTCCCTAACTGCTCGAGAACTGCCACAGTTACTGGGACATATGGCATCCATTGTTCATGTAGTTCCCGATTCTCGCCTCCACATGCGAGCAGCCCAGTAGACCCTATCCACACAGTGGACACAGGACGTCTGTCAGACAGGATATCAAACTCTCATCGACTGATCTTGTCCCTTCAATGGTGGCAATCACTGGAGAATCTTTTGGTGGGGTCTCCTTTCCGACAACCCCTATTCCAGGCCACCCTAACAACAGATGCATCACAAGTGGGTTGGGGAGCACACCTGCATCATCTCTCTACCCATGGCACCTGGACTCCACAGGAGGCTTGCCTTCACATAAACCTCCTAGAATTAAGAGCAATCTATTTAGCTTTTCGAGTATTCCATGCCCAGCTCAGCCACAAGACAGTCCTAGTCCAAACGGACAATCAAGTAGCCATGCTCTATGTGAACAAGCAGGGCGGAACAGGCTCTCTGTCGTTATGCAACAAAGCTTTACGACTTTGGGCCCTCGCCAGAGAGCATCAAATCCACCTTCTCGTGGCATATCTTCCAGGCATTCAAAACCTTTGGGAAGACAAAATCAGCTGAGTACTGCTGCCTCATGAATGGTCTCTCCACCTAGACCAAGTGACAAAGATATTTCACATCTGGGGGACTCCAGACACAGACCTCTTTGCAAGTCCTCTGAATGCCAAACTTCCCTGGTTCTGTTTCAGGGTTCCGACTCACAATTGCCAGGCAAGGGATGCCTTCCTCCTTCACTGGAGTCAGGACTTCCTCTATGCCTTCCCACCTATTCCCCTCATCCCCAAAACACTCTTCAAGCTTCAGAGAGCCAGAGGTCGTATGATCCTCATAGCACCAATGTGGTATCCCCTGCTTCTACATCTCTCTCAAGCTGCGCCTCTGGAGTTAGGGTGTGCTCCAGATCTCCTTTCCCAAGAGAGCGGGACTCTATGGCACCCAAATCCCCAGTTGCTGCATCTCACGGCCTGGTTGCTGAAAGCTTAAATCTTCAGGATCTCAACCTTTCCCAACAGGTAAAGGATATCCTTCAGGCTTCTAGAAAACTTTCCACAAGACAATCTTACGCCTTCAAGTGGAAACGTTTCACTATATGGTGTTCCCAGAAGGGGTTAAACCCCCTGGTGATACCTTTGGAAGCAATACTAGAGTATCTACTTCATTTATCAAACTCTGGTCTAAAGACCAATTCAGTAAGAGTCCATCTTAGTGCAATTACAGCTTCCTAAAAGCCTCTAAATGTACAACCAATTTCCTCTCATCTTCTCATATCCAGATTTATGAGAGGTCTTCTGTTAACAAAACCTCCCATCAAACCACCACCGGTGGTATGGGATTTAAATTTAGTTCTCGGGCAGCTCATGAAACCGCCTTTTGAACCTTTAGCCACTACTACCCTGAGGGTTTTGTCCTGGAAGGTCATCTTCCTAATTGCAATCACCTCTGCATGTTGCATTAGTGAATTGCAAGCGTTAGTGGCTGATTCTCCTTACACTAGGTTTCACCATGATAAGGTTGTCCTCAGAACTCATCCACACTTTATGCCAAAGGTGGTTTTGCCTTTTCATTTAAATCAATCGATTCATCTTCCTGTATTCTTTCCGAGGCCTCATGCCTCTAATGCAGAGAAGAACCTTCACACTTTGGATTGTAAAAGAGCCTTAGCTTTTTATCTACAAAGAACATAGCAACATAGAAAGTCTTCTCAACTTTTTATTGCTTTTGATGCTAGTTATTTGGGACTTCCAGTCTCCAAGAGGACTTTATCCAAATGGATTGCACAATGCACATCCTTTGCTTATGAGAATAAGAGTCTTCCTCTTCAAGGCCATGTTACAGCTCATAATGTGAGAGCCATGTCAGCCTCTATGGCTAACCTTCACTCCGTGTCTATGGATGACATTTGTCGAGCAGCCACCTAGGCTTCGGTACATACCTTTACAGCCCACTACTGCCTAGATAAAGCCTCCTGTCTGGATGCCTTCTTTGGCCAGGCTGTTCTTCAAAATCTCTTTCAAACTTAATACAACTCCTACCCACCAACCCTGGTAGGATGCCAGAGATCCATGGGAGGAAGCATGGCCCACCTCACTATAGGTGGCAGCTTCCTGGGGTCATCTCCCTGGCATATTCAGCTAGGGAGTCCCCATATGTGAAGACTACATTCCTGCTTGTTCCTGGAGATAGCGTAGTTACTCACATGTAACAGGTGATCTCCGGGAAAAGCAGGAATTTAGTCTTCACAACCCACCCACCTCCCCTAGGAATTGTCTCTCTGTCTCTTTCCTCTCTCCCTCTATCCTTTCGCTCAGCTACAAACTTAACTGAAGAGGGACAGTTGGAAAAGCGGGAAGGCAGCACGCATGTGCTGAGGGATGCTCCCAAAAGCGTTCCTATTGGACGCTGGGGAGCGTTCCCGCGCAGGCTCCGTCGGTACCGACGATACCCATATGTGAAGACTAAATTCCTGCTGTTCCCAGAGATCACCTGTTACAGGTGAGTAACTATGCTTTATGTCCAAATTCTGACTCATTTGAGAGATGCAGTTTGTTTTAAGAGGCAAGAGTTGCACAGGAATGGTGAATGCTTGCTTTATCATGATAACACCCCAGTTCACACATCACATCTTGTCCAGCAGTTCTTGGACAAACACCAAATCAAGCAAGTCTGCCAGCCTTTGTACTCACCTGATCTCACATCCTGTGACTTTTTCTTGTTTCCAAAACTGAAATTACCACTGAAAGGAAGGAGATTGGATGACTTAGGGGTATGTTTACTAAAGTCCGGAAATTTGCGCGCCGCAAATTAGCGCACGGCAACGCGCCACTTAAACGGTGACAAACGCTCCTAAACGCCCCGCACAGGTGCGAGGAACCCCCGTGAATGTGCGCGACACACTAACGGGCCCCGCACAAATACGGGCCCGCAAATGTCCGAAAGAGGCGTGTAACGGCGAACGGAGGGCGGAGGAAGGCCCCCGAGGGGCGGAGAGAGGGGGTCAATGGGCGGGTAAGGGGAGGGGAGAGGCTCCCCGCACATGAACGGGACCGAATTTCCCATGAAAAAATAGCGCGAGTGAAACAGTCGCGCTAGAGGTCATATAAAGGCAAGAGAAACCATTTCCGTTAGCAATGTACAGCAAAACCGGGGAAACCTGCAAAACGTAAGCAGTGTGATACATGTGCACAGCAGAAAGGTGAAAGTAAAAATAGACAATGACCAGAAAATCAATAATAAAAATAGTAATGCAGCTTGTGAACAGTTACAGTAATGGTCAAATATAAAAATCACACCCAGGACAGTCCCAGAAAAAAAGAAATGAATATTGGAAGGGCCATGGAGCTGAGACTCCCCCAAAAATAATTCCCATCCCTGTGGCTTTCCTGGGTGTCTTCCAAATGGTTGCCCACCAATATCACTGTTGCCCAGCTTATTTAAAAGTAAAGCCCCGGTGTATGTGTCTATTTCTGGGGTTTAGCTGCATGTTTGTCACCAGACAAGGTGAATGAGGCCACAGTAAAAGACTGAAGAGTAAGCTGTGCGTCCCCATCCTGACAGGTGTCCTATCACCAGGTACTGCACTGCCTCTGCGGCCACAGTGTGGTGCAGCAGACAGAGCCAGCACCTCCAAAACAGGAGGGTCACAGGTTCAAGTCCCAGCTGGGGCTCATGCCAGCCCAGTCCCAATATTTTAACCATCACCAAACAGAGATAGTAAAGACACCCCATTATTGCAGAGAGCATAAACATGTTGCAAACACCCATATTTTACCCTCCAGTGCACATGCACCTGAACAATGGGCATCACCCACAGCCGAGTTCCCCAAATGCAGTCCTGGAGTGGCTCAAACTAATCAGGCCATATGCGTTTGCTAAGATGAGGACATGCCAGCATGTTGGTGGAACAGTACAGAGGGTGGAGGGGGCAGGGGCTGTGAGCCACAGAAGACAGTGGCCTAGCCATATGCAGTCTGGCACCGTCCACTGCTACAGACAGGCCGTGATGGATGTACAGACATGGACCTCCCAGGGAACCCAGCCAATCTGTGGCTACATGGTGGTGCAGTGCACACAGACAGTGTATGCAAGAACATAAGGTCACAGGTTCAAAGCTTAGCTGGGGCTATGGCCAATTCCACCCACATTTTTGTCCAAAAACTAAACTGTGCTGGTAAGCACAAACCTGTAATGCAGAGGAGATAGGCATTGTCTATACGGCTATCATTTCCCATCCAAAGCACATACACCATTAACCGTGGCATCACTCAGATCAGAGTATCCGAAATGCAGACCTGGAGGACCACACACCATTCAGCATCCATGCTGCGGCTAATACTAATGATTGTGCTGCATATCTATGCACCACCCCCATGTTATGCAGATGTAGCACATGCATATCCATGAGGGACATCCTAAAACCAGAACAGTGTCTGACACACCATGACCTGATGTGTGTAACCCATATGAAAGGCATCAACCAACAGGCCATGACACACCCACAGGCCCCATTGGACAATGCATCCTGGAGAGGCAGGACAGTGGGCCCTGCCTGTAATCCCCAAAAGTAGCAGATGTGTACCTTAGCAATGCCACCCCACACCTACGTACATGGTACACAGCTATCCAAGGTCCCATGTGAAAATATGTTCATAATGATTCAAATGCTCAGTACATGTGTCCCATTGAGCACCACCATAACAATCATTCAGATGTGTGTGTTGTGTGCAGCAGGTCTTGTGTCTGATAGTGCGTACCGCCCTGGGGAGTGACCCCCAACAGTCTATGCCTAACATATCCATGCCTGTAGTGTCCCCAGGACTGGTGTGTTGGCCAGAGCTGTTAAACCTCTCGATTGTAGCACAACAGAGGACCAACCTGGGTAATGGTCACAGCAATGTGAAACATCATCAGACACTCCCAAGAAAGGCAGGGCCAAAATATATGAATGTTGGAAGGGTCACCAGCCCCTGCGGCATAAATGTTGAATGATCACACATTGATGTAGGATAGAGCAGGGTTCCCCACAGCAATGGACAGGTCCCCTATGGCATGCACATGTTGCACAACAGCATGTGTGAGTTGGGGGGAATGTGCAGTAGAGGTAGTTGCCTACATGCACACTGTATGGTTTAAAACTGTGCGCCCCCAGCACCAGTAGCAGAAGGGCCTGTAGCATGTTGGCAGAACTTTACTGGTATCTGAGGGGGCCAGTGGCAGGTGGCCAGAGAAGATGGAGGCTGAGCCAATGCCATGTGGGTGCACCGGACCACAACAGAAAGGCCCGCTATGACAAACAGACATGCCATCTCCAGGGTCCACATTCACTCTGTGACTGCAGTGTGGTGCAGGGGACACAGCCAGTGTGCTGGGGAGCCAAAAATTACCAGTTCAACTCCCAGCTGTGGCCAGCAGCAACACTGTGCACATATTTTACCCACCAGTAAAACGTGAGAGGAAATCAAAACATGTCTTGCAGATAACAACAGCATGTTCAGAGGACCTCTATTTTACCATAAGGATCACTTACCCCTCAAATATGTACAACACCTACAGCAGAGTCCACACAATGCATCACTGGAGGGCCACATGTCAGTCAGCTGTGATGCTGTACCCAATATAGGCCCATGTCAGCATGGTGGCGGATGCCAACTGCTGGCAGAGGGGGCAGAGGCTGCTGCCCCACAGCAGATGCTGGCCTAGCCACCCTCATGTGGCTGCAGTACAATCCAACAGACAGGCCCTGTGTGACAAACAGCCATGGACTCCCCTGGGAATGTACTGTTGCTGTGCTAAGACGGTGGTGCAGTACATGTAGCAAGTGCCTCCAAGCACAGAAGGCCCCAGGTTCAATTCCCGGCTGGGGCACCTGCCATCCCAGTCCCAATGTTTTACCCATTCGCAAAACCTTAAAGTAAAGAATGGAACTCCCGTGCTGAGAACATAAGTGTTGGTCACGATACCATAGTTTGCTATAAATACCACACACCACATAAACATATGCCTCACCCACAGCAGAGTCCCCCATATGCAGCCATGGAGGCTCACACATCAATCAGGTTGTCTGATGTCTGCACGAAAGATGTGTGTGATGCAGGTGAGTTGAACACCACCATGGTATGCAGCTGTATCACAGGTATATTAATCACAGATAGCATGAAAGCCCAACAAGTGTTTGATTCACATTGACTGTAGTTGTGAAAACCTCCCTAGAGCAGTGGGCAACAGGGGCAGAAACAGTTGCACCTGCAGGCACCATTATTGGAAGACCGATGAAGTGGCAGGATGTAGGGCCTTGTGTGGCGTTCAGAAAACTAGCATGTGCATACATCAACAATCCCACACTACACATTTGGAGATGTCACACATATATCCAAAGCAATATATGATCACTGACCGATAAAAATGCTCATGCTACGCAGAAGCAGAACAGCGAGCTGTCACAAACCAACGTCTCTGATGTATGTGCAATGTGTGTCAGGTCAGATCTCCTCCAGAGAGTAGCACCCTGGGAAATTACTCCAAAGGTACATCCCAACGTTGCCATGCCCACACTGTGCCCATCACTGTTATGTTGGCCATGGCTCCCAAATAACACCACATCTGTTCAATGTTGTCCTAGGTGTGGGGAGTGTGTGTCTGTCTATCCAGTGTGTGGTGGCTGTCAACACCTCCCACAGACCACACTAATAGCACTGT
The DNA here is from genome assembly GCA_033557465.1 of Ichthyophis bannanicus. Classification (NCBI taxonomy): domain Eukaryota; kingdom Metazoa; phylum Chordata; class Amphibia; order Gymnophiona; family Ichthyophiidae; genus Ichthyophis; species Ichthyophis bannanicus. The sequence continues at coordinate 1,593,300,498 of CM066032.1, forward strand.
TGCCATTATTGGCCTGCCAATGTGCATAATGAGGAGCAAAGTACTGTGGGTACACAACAAACAGGGTGGCTGGAGCAGGATGCAGCTACACAGGGCAAATGTGCATGCCTAGGACCATGCTGTGCCTTGCCATCACCCCCACAGACATGGTGTCCATAGCATGCCTTGTGTGGAGGTCACTCTCACCCTGAACGATCAGTGACCATGGCATGGCTAGGTCCCGACATAGTGCCATATAATAGTTCTCTCATGTGATATATATGGGTTCTGTGTATATGTGAGGCCCAATCACTGAGGTAACTGTGCGGTGGGTGTGCTGACATCCCAGTTATGGGTGCACACAGTCTCCCTGGTAGCATGCACCATGGACTGGCCAGTGGCCTGTCTGCAGTTTGCATGTGTCTGGCTGGAACACCGTGCAGGGTCAGTAGCTGGGCACAGAATGTGCCTGCTGCTGGAAAATGTCAGATGGTGTTGGTGAGCTTAGGCTCTCAGGCCATACTGTCTGTCTGCCGCACCCTGAAATATGGATGCGTTCATAATAGCAGTGAGTGACCTGTAGGTTTTCTGTACCACAGCTGGACCCAGTCTGCTGATGGTGGCAGCTACACGCACCATAGCTGGGATGTAGAATATGGATATGTTTTGTTTGGGGAAACTGTGTTGCACAGGGAAGGTTTGGTGGTCAGACATACCCGGCCTATAGGTCCTGTAACCTCCTCTTCCCCCACCCCCCCCTGCAAATATATCATGAAGGGCAGGGCACCCACACAGGATATGCCCCCTTCGGTGAACATTGTAGCTCACAAGGCCCAGATGGGTCTTGGAGACAGAAATGGTCAGATGTGCCAAACTATCAGACATTGGCAAACAAATTGATATGATGTATAGGCCATCTCAGCCAGGATAGGTGCTGTGTGTCTCACCTCACCCTCAGGGTGAGCAACAGACACACACACTGGGATGGTCAGTACCCACTCTGCACAAGCAACACAGAAGGTCAATGTCCAACACGAGGCCGAGGTGCTGTGGGGTTGCACACCCTATCACTGGACCATCACTAGACTGCTGCCTTGCATGTGCAGTGCATCATGGGTGCGACTGGATCGACTACACCCTGGTAACTGCAGCACAAAGTCTGCAGAGGTTATATTCTAGCCAGACAGACCTCTCATCACAGCCACAGAGCTGTAGTCCCCTGGTGACTGCAATGCCTCTGAAGTGAAAGGTTGTTGGTTCAAATCCAAAGTGTGTGTGTATAAGCAAAGTGATTTATATATTGTCCTTGGCCCCTATACGCCGCCAGTCAGCAGCAGTGCAGGTCTGAATCTATATAATTATGCATGTCCTCTATACCGCTTTTTCCAAAGATCAAAGGCGGTTTACACTTAACATATAATGAACATGGTTTTACATGGAACAGCGCCTACATTGCATAAAAATAACATACATTGAAGATGACATTGTAACATATAGCAAACATTTTGAAGGTTCATGGGGACTGTCAAGCCTGGAATGTGTGTAATGTCCTGTAGTACTGGCAATTCGGAAACCATCACAGTGCATTAACCCAAGTCCACCCTATACGGTTGTGTAAGGAGCACATGATGCAGACAGCACTGTGAGGATCACAGAGATTCCAGCACTATTTCACAGTCAGGGACCTTTCACTGGCTGCACTCACCAATAACCACACTGTGGATGGAAACATGCAACCTCTGGCTCCACAGGTATCAAGGTTAGGTGTGGGCCACAGCTCGATTGCTAAGAACAGATGCCTGTCTGGTGAAAGAGGCAGGCATGCAGACAGTGTGCAATGGTCACCAGGGGTGCGCTGTTCCATTGGTGAGAATGGTGTACTGCACATGATGTATGTAGCAGTGTGAGGGTCTTGCCAATAGCAGCACCTCTGTAATGTGGAAACCGGTCTGGGGCAGGTAACAATGTTGCAATGTATGAAGATATATGTCTGGTGCAGCACAGATGTACATGAAAACAATCATGGCTACTGTTGCACTCAAGTATGAGAATGTGTGATGCCTGAGACAGGCAGTCCTGAGCTCAACTGGAAGATGTAACCCATGACGGCTGGTTAAGCAGTCCATGTATCAACCATTGAGCTATTTTTCAAAAACCAGGACTGTATGCCGTCACACATACCAAAGGATAATGTGCAGTGTGGTGACATGCGGACCCACATAGTCCTGTAATGTCCAACATGCAACCTACTTTGCGTGTGCAATGCTCATATATGAATCTCCCCCCCAACCCCGATGGCAACCACCACAAAATGTCTGTCCAGACATGGAGATACACCACACAACATATTTCACTGGCACACACAACCCCCTATCACCAGGTTGAGTGACACCTGATGCTGATGGTCTGTCTGCACCCATAACTAGTAGTGTCTGAGCACTACCTGCTATGTGACACACATAGCACACCTCATCTGACAATGCATCAGCAATCAGTTGCTATGTGTCCAGAGGTTCAATACCACACTGTGTGAACAAGGGTAAACCATAATAATAATTGTTTGTTAAAGTGACATTAGAGACACCCCAGTAACTATGTAATTAGGCACAGAACAGTAAACATATTTTGAGCACAACCATTACAAATCAATATGAATGGTGCGTGTAGATAGTATTTGCAATTTGCAGACGCACAGCCATGCGGAGCGCACGGGCGAGCAGAGATCTGATGCGCAGCCATGCGAAACGCATGTGCGCGATACGTCACGCGCAATTCCGGAAGTTGCGCCAGGAGCGTCCGCGCGTCACCACGCCCAGAAACAAACATGGCGTCCCGAACCAGGAAGCCGGCTTTTAGCCACAGAGAGCTGTGCCACCTGGGCTCCCTGATAGCCCAAAAGTAGCACAAGCTGTTCCCAGGGCCCTCCAGGAAAAAGAACATGGGGAGGGTCCTGAGGGCCTGGGAGAGGGTGACCAGGCGTTTTAACAGGCAGGCAGACCATCCACGGGAGGTAAGTGAATGGACCTAGGTCAAAATAAACATACACACATACAGGGTTGATGTCAGCTGTCCATGCTGTTGTGTGTAAGTAGTCTGTATAAGTTTAGTGTAGCAGGTGAAACACATGCCATATACATGTGGTATCACATCTGATTGTGTGGCCATGTAGCCAGGTGTTGACGGTTTGTGCCACAGAGGGCATGATGGCCCCCTGGTGTCATGACAGCTGCTGGTGTTGATACAGCAAAGCACACTGTAACAAACCTAGGCCATGCATCTGCATAAGGAGCGTATGCAAACATCCTGTGTTGATGGCGGTATCTGCATCAGCAGGGCAACACATAGGGTTAACCATCAGGGGTGGTGCAATGTTAAGCACATGGGGCCTCAGACATACAGGTGATCTGGGGTTGTCTGCCAATGTTGTTTAATACATCCACCCTATCCTCAGGGGTCCAGAGAGCCCCTCAAAGTGTGCACTCAGTCACTCTGTGGATATGTGTGTGTGTCAGAACGTTCTGGGGATCACCATCACCATCTCCAGGAGTCTACAGGGCCCCACAAAGCGGTCCCTCACACCCCTGGGGATATGGCTGTGTGTCCTGATGTAGTTGGAAGCATCTCCCTACCTCCAGGGGGCCAGAGAGGCCATCCAAAGTGGGCTCTGTGTCACCCTGGAGATATGGCTGTGTGTACTAATGTAGTTGGAAGCATCCCCCTACCTCCAGGAGTGCAGAGAGGCCATCCAAAGTGGGCTCTGTGTCACCCTGGAGATATGGTTGTGTGTACTAATGTAGTTGGCAGCATCCCTCTACCTCCAGGGGGCCAGTGATAACATTCAAAGTGGGCTCTGTGTCACCCTGGAGATATGGCTGTGTGTACTAATGTAGTTGGAAGCATCCCCCTACCTCCAGGAGTGCAGAGAGGCCATCCAAAGTGGGCTCTGTGTCACCCTGGAGATATGGTTGTGTGTACTAATGTAGTTGGCAGCATCCCCCTACCTCCAGGGGGCCAGTGAGAACATTCAAAGTGGGCTCTGTGTCACCCTGGAGATATGGCTGTGTGTACTAATGTAGTTGGAAGCATCCCCCTACCTCCAGGGGGCCAGAGAGGCCATCCAAAGTGGGCTCTGTGTCACCCTGGAGATATGGCTGTGTGTACTAATGTAGTTGGAAGCATCCCCCTACCTCCAGGAGTGCAGAGAGACCATCCAAAGTGGGCTCTGTGTCACCCTGGAGATATGGCTGTGTGTACTAATGTAGTTGGAAGCATCCCCCTACCTCCAGGGGCCAGTGAGAACATTCAAAGTGGGCTCTGTGTCACCCTGGAGATATGGCTGTGTGTACTAATGTAGTTGGAAGCATCCCTCTACCTCCAGGAGTGCAGAGAGACCATCCAAAGTGGGCTCTGTGTCACCCTGGAGATATGGCTGTGTGTACTAATGTAGTTGGAAGCATCCCCCTACCTCCAGGAGTGCAGAGAGACCATCCAAAGTGGGCTCTGTGTCACCCTGGAGATATGGCTGTGTGTACTAATGTAGTTGGAAGCATCCCCCTACCTCCAGGAGGCCAGAGAGGCCATCCAAAGTGGGCTCTGTGTCACCCTGGAGATATGGCTGTGTGTACTAATGTAGTTGGAAGCATCCCCCTACCTCCAGGAGGCCAGAGAGGCCATCCAAAGTGGGCTCTGTGTCACCCTGGAGATATGGCTGTGTGTACTAATGTAGTTGGAAGCATCCCCCTACCTCCAGGAGTGCAGAGAGACCATCCAAAGTGGGCTCTGTGTCACCCTGGAGATATGGCTGTGTGTACTAATGTAGTTGGAAGCATCCCCCTACCTCCAGGAGGCCAGAGAGGCCATCCAAAGTGGGCTCTGTGTCACCCTGGAGATATGGCTGTGTGTACTAATGTAGTTGGAAGCATCCCCCTACCTCCAGGAGGCCAGAGAGGCCATCCAAAGTGGGCTCTGTGTCACCCTGGAGATATGGCTGTGTGTACTAATGTAGTTGGAAGCATCCCCCTACCTCCAGGAGGCCAGAGAGGCCATCCAAAGTGGGCTCTGTGTCACCCTGGAGATATGGCTGTGTGTACTAATGTAGTTGGAAGCATCCCCTACCTCCAGGAGGCCAGAGAGGCCATCCAAAGTGGGCTCTGTGTCACCCTGGAGATATGGCTGTGTGTACTAATGTAGTTGGAAGCATCCCCCTACCTCCAGGAGTGCAGAGAGACCATCCAAAGTGGGCTCTGTGTCACCCTGGAGATATGGCTGTGTGTACTAATGTAGTTGGAAGCATCCCCCTACCTCCAGGAGGCCAGAGAGGCCTTCCAAAGTGGGCTCTGTGTCACCCTGGAGATATGGCTGTGTGTACTAATGTAGTTGGAAGCATCCCCCTACCTCCAGGGGGCCAGTGAGAACATTCAAAGTGGGCTCTGTGTCACCCTGGAGATATGGCTGTGTGTACTAATGTAGCTGTAAGCATCCCCCTACCTCCAGGAGTGCAGAGAGGCCATCCAAAGTGGGCTCTGTGTCACCCTGGAGATATGGCTGTGTGTACTAATGTAGTTGGAAGCATCCCCCTACCTCCAGGAGTGCAGAGAGGCCATCCAAAGTGGGCTCTGTGTCACCCTGGAGATATGGCTGTGTGTACTAATGTAGTTGGAAGCATCCCCCTACCTCCAGGAGTGCAGAGAGGCCATCCAAAGTGGGCTCTGTGTCACCCTGGAGATATGGCTGTGTGTACTAATGTAGTTGGAAGCATCCCCCTACCTCCACGAGGCCAGAGAGGCCATCCAAAGTGGGCTCACTCTCACCCAGGAGATATGTGTGGTTGCACCAGTGAGTTTGCTACACATCCACCCAAACGCGTGGGGTGCAGGGAGACCATCAATGTGTGGCCTCAGAACCCCTGGGGTTATGTTTGTAGGTGCTACTATTGCCTATCACATCCCCCAATCTGCATGTGTCCGTCGAGCACATCTGGGTGTGCCCCTGTCACCCAGGTGATATGGTGCAGTGTGACACAGCAGATGAGCCAATCACCCGTATCTCAGGCACACATGATACATGCGTTGTGTGGGCAGGGTGTCAATATGTTGCAATGCTGTATCCTGATGATGATGTGCCCTGGCACACACAAGACCCTGGGGGCGGGGGAGCTGATCGTGACGGAGGGTATGTCAGGCAAATGTGTGCAATAAGGTATAGTGGTCTGGCTGCATGGCATCCGCAGTCTAGGGGCCACATAGCCCAGGACAAACACTGTAGATGTATGGAGATGATATGTAGGATGCAGATCTGGATGCGCGTGAGCAAATACCCACACACAGTATCTCCAAGAACCAGGTCACAATCTCTGCAATGGCAACCTGTCCACAGCTATGTATGTTGATTCAGGTCGCTCCTACCCACAGCCCACAGGCATACCGCCCCTGTGTGCATAGGTATCTCACAGATGCCCTTGAAAGGTTGCAAGCACACAGTCAGGTTGGCCCAGATAGCCTAAGAGGCACACATGACCAGAGGTGCGAATAGCCCATAGTGTGTGCAGTGACACCTCCCAGAAACATACACGACACAGGTCAGAGGAACATAACAACACCCGATACGCCTGTTTGGGACAGATGCCTGTCCACCATGACCAGTATGCTGTGTCCAACATTTGCCAAGGTTGGACTGACGTAGCTATCAACATCCCCATGACATACAGGATACACTGATCCTGTAGTGGTATGGCAAGTGACATCTCTGGCTATGTACAAAGGCATGTGTCATGGACGTGTCCCCTGCCAAGGTGCATAGGGGAACCCACTCAATGTCTCATGTGTCTTCAAACACCCATGTGTGCTGGTAAATTCTGTTGCCATTGGTCGTGGAGTGCATGGCATGTGTACATAGTGTGACCCCAAATGTGTTTGACGTAACACCCACAGGGTGACAGGGCTGAGCATGGACACCATCAGTGGCCAGAACACATGGACATGGCAATGCCATGTCTCTCAAGGGTGCCAAAGGGAAACAGATATGTGCGCTCTGGGAGACCTGCACAATGCACATAGGTGTGACTGCACACATGGCCACACACACAGCTAGGCATGTAGGTTGTACTGGGTACAGCTACACATCTGGAACAAGCAGGAATGAGCTGACACATGATGGTACCTGATGGCCTGTTGAGGCCAGCATGCCACAGCTCCCCACCAGACATCTGGTAAGCACAGGGGGGGATCACACAGCACCTGTCACCTTCCCTGATGTTAGCCCAAAATGCTGCACCCCAGATCATTAGGTTAGTCCAACTCCCCATCTCTGTGTCCCTGTATGTGCACTACACCCGACGTTATAGCCATCCCTGTGTCTGTGCCTGCTGATGCCGCCAGAACCGTTGATACTGGTGTATGTGAACCACCCTCACCAGTGGTTGTGTGGACCTCACCGAAGCACAAGACAAGGGGGTCCTTGGCAATGACACACCCATGTCCTCACAATATCTGTGCCCAGTCCAAAGCCACAACACCAGCATGGAAGCCACGCCCTGTGTCAGGGGACTGACGTGGGGGGTGCTGATCCCTCCCCAGTCACTGTCAGCCATGCCCAGTGTGCTGACTGCCGAGGGCCCTCATGTGCGATGTCACGATGATTGGACAGTGGGTTGGCAAACAGGGGTGGTAGGCTGAAGCAGGCAGCCAGGCACAGTGGCCACCACCACACAAACATGGCTGGGTGGGGAGCAATGTCCCCTGTGCAGCCCCATGTTCCCTGTGTATCACATCTGACACAACATACAGTGTGCTGGTTCTAAAGGGGTCCCGAACCCTAGCACATGGGGTTTCCCTGGTGGTGGGACTGAGGAGCGCACACTGCACAAACATCCCTGGTGGTATCACTGGCCATGAAAAGCGACTCTGTGCCCACAGCAAGGTATGGGGTCAGCAGATGTGTCTAAACCCCATGTGCCGTGCTGAGTGGCATGGGCTGTGACAGTTAAATAGACACACGCAGAGCAAGTGTCACCAGCGCACAGGGTGCTGGCCACAAAACATGCTAGTGCAGCTAGCCCTGCCCCACCAGGGTATCTGTAACCACCCCATACCACACACATTGTGTGACTACAGGCCACAAAGATGATGGCCACAGCATGGGCATATGGACCATCAGTGCATGTGTTTGGCATGTGGTACCCATTGGTGCAGGGTCACACCTGGTAGTATGCGCCTCTGTCCTAGTACCGCAGTCTGCCCCATCCCCCAGGGACAATACACGTCAAACCCGCTGTGTTGACCAGTGAATGTGACCACTCAGAGGATAGTACTGTCAATTGCAAGGGGGTGCCTGCATGTCCCAACACACAACTGTTGTTGGGCAATGACATGTCCCACCAGGGGCTGCCATGTCCTGTGGGCAGGGTCCAATCAAGTGCAGTCACAACTGACGTACAACACCGGACACATGAGGCAGACAACCCCACCATACACAGACCTCATGGGAGGATGCCACACCTACAGGAAACCCAAACGTGCAGGGTATCCCCATGAACAGGATGGGATACACCCACCAACAACCCCCCACATGCCGTACAGCTATATAACAGCTATGCTGCGTTGACGTAACCTGCGTCCCCAGAGAAAAGGCACCCTAATCGTACCAGTGTGGGGTACTCAGGTATGCTGAGGACATCATGACACAGAGGACATGCCGTGAAACAGCTTGGTAGGTGCCCATGAACAATGATGCCTAGCTCGCAGTTTGTGCCATGCATCCCTGCTGTCACCCAGGATACTGTCCAGAACCCTGTTCCCTGTGGATGGCATGGATGTGGGTCTGCCAACATCGCTGACACCTAGATGCGCACCTCACACATGACAAGTGTGAGGTCCAGGTAGCCCATGTCAGGCATGCCTGGGGCAAACGAAAATCATGCTTACAGTATCGCATTGGAATGGTGACGGGGCATAGTTAGGGTCCCTGCCATTGCCATTGTGGCACGGACCTGTGGCTGCATTGCTGCAGCAGCAATGGACCACCTGTCATAGGATAAGGTGTGATCCACCCCCTGTATGTGTCTCCAACTGTCAAGCACAATCCCCATGCAAACATCCAGAGCGTGGATGCTGACAGGCCAGTCCTGGCCAGGTGGTCCCAGAAACGATGCGTGCGCAACTGAAGGACCACCCACAAACCCCCTCTGTGCAGCACGAATGGATGCTAGCAGTCAGATGCCCAACATGGCACACCCCCAGCTTAAGATGATATAACTGGCAGCGACACACAAAACATCACATGTGGGAGACACCCAGCCATATATGGTCCACCAGCGACACCACCCACAGGACCCCAGGGTACCTGGTGAGTTCTCCCCCCCCCACCTTGGCCATCCACGGAAACATCTGTCGACTATCCCATGAGGCCCATGTCCACCCATGCATGTGTTGTGGGACAGACCATAGGAAGCCTGGAACATGCCCATCACATGAGGCAGCCCAGGAGATGCCCCCGGACACCCCCTCCACCCACAACATAACATCGGAACATTTCCCAGAAGCAGACCCCATCAGACCCCAGGGGATATGTGTGAGAGAGGTCAGGAGGGGTACACGTGGTAGCACCCCAAGAAATGGACGGTGTGTTCCACAGCCTCTATCTGTGCACAACTGAGTCAACCGGAGGGAACAGACACATCTGGGACCTCACAGGACTGGCCAGGTCTATCCCTGCGATAGGTGGACATATGTCACGACCTTAAACATGTATTACCATTCCCCCACAGGCCACACTAACCCCCCCACCCGAGCACATGGATGACGGCAACCATGTGCACAGCCACCCCTCAGTCCGTCAGTCCACAGAGTATCCGCTATATTGGTAGGGGTGGGGCGGCTCAACACACAGCTCACACCCTGGGTCCAGACACAGCACACACAGTATGCACATGGTGCATGGCTGTGAAAGCTGCCGAGCTGTGTGGCAGGGCACATGTGTATAACCACACCTGGACGTGATGGACATCTGGAAAAAGCCACTGCAGGGGGTAGGCCTGCTTCCCCTCCCACACACCAGGTCCATGCTACGATGTATGTGGTTGCAGAGATACCCTGGGAGCTGGCACAGCCCCTCGCACATCTCATTGTGGTCACACGAGCATGACAGGATCGCAGATGGACAACAACACACCAGCTGCAGCTGTGACATCCCTGCATTGTGCACATTGGAACATGGGACCTGCAAGTAAATCACCACCTAGACCCTGAAATGCACCAGCAGGTGGGTCACATGGATGCATCATGGGCCCCATCCTAGTCTGTCTGTGTGCATGTCAACACACACGAGCAGCGACATGGAGACTGCAGATAACCAACAAGGGCCAGTACTGCTCAGCTGGGGGCCCACATAGGGATGCTCTGTGTGATAGGGATGCTGTGAAACACCAATCACAAACATACACATCCCTGAGCCAACCCCCATAGGGAATGTCACAGATCCCTAATGTGTGGGTGAGCTGCCACACAGGGCACACACATTATGGGGTGCATACCCTGCCAATGGTGCCCAGGGGGCGCCACCAATGGTGACTATGTCCCACGTGAGGCATGGGACCACAGACACACCCACCATGGACAGCTGCTGTCAATGCACAGCTGGGATGTGTCTGGCAAGGTAGATCATCTCCCCTAGGTGATGTTTCCCCCCCTCAACCACTGTGTGTCTGTCACGCCCCACCGGTTGCCCCCATCGCTCCTCTCCCTCTGTCCATCATTGTGCCAAACACCATTCCACCAATGTCATGTGTGGCTGTGGTGATATGGGTGGGTCAGCATGCAGTCAACATGTGATGCTGCTGAGAGCTGCCCTATGTGACACTGCATGTGTGTGCCAGCTAGGCTCGTCTGATACTGCTGTGACACAGCTGTGCAAACCTACCCCCACATGTCCAAGGCAAGGCCTTCCGGGGTTGTGTCACGCAGCTGTATATGCCACAAACAGCAGGGGTGGTGCTGCAGGTACATGCGTCACACACAGGGCAATGTAATCTGGTTGTCTGCACCAGTGACAGGTGTTAGGTGCTGACCACAGACAACGTTTATATATCCACAGGTGGAGGACCTAAGGAAAAAAGCACGGGAGCTGCGACACTACCACCCCGAGTTCCTGGAGAGGTGCAGGAGGGAGCAACAAGAGCACCATGATGGTCAGTATTGCCAGGGCTAGGTTGCAGGTCAGGTCGGCCATGGGACCACCAGCCTGTGTCTCAACTGTATCTGTAAATGTTGTATGTGACACACATGGATGTGCCCTGATGTCTGTCATCCTTCACAGACAGTGATACCAGCGATGGGGCGCCTCACACCTCCACCTATTGCCTTCACAGACCCACCAGCCGGCGCGCGAGGCAGGAGAAGACAGACGTGGAGGAACAGGAGGGGCCGACGGAGGAAGAGGAGGAGTTGGCCATGGAGGCCGAGCCAACGCCTGTGACAGATGTGGGGGAGGAGGAGGGGGAGGAGGAGGAAGTCACCCCACCCACCCATGACCAGGGGGATGAGGAGGAGGAGGACAATGATGTGCTAATAGTGGGTGCAGGGGAGGGGGGAACAGGGGGTCTGGGTGGAGGTAGGGTGGGGGGAGGGAGGGGCACGGACAGGCCAGGGAGGGTGGGGGGAGGGTGCACAGGGAGGGGGGAGGGGCGGGAGGGGGGTGGTGGCGAACACAGCCCAGCACAGGGCCGAGGGGGGGCAGCAGGCAGACACTGCAGGCATCTGCACGGCATGGGTGGCAGCATGAGCGTGCACCACCCAGGGCCACTGTCACACCACATGCACATGCCAGCACACAGACTGCAGCCACTGTGTGTCTGTGTGCTGGCAGGTGCATGGACGAGGTGTTAGTGGCCCTGGCTGATGCACGACGTGACACCCATGTCGTGTTACATGCGGTGCAGTCTCTGACTGTGGCTGTTCGGCAGGTGGCAACTGATGTGGTGGATTTGGCATCCCGGTTACCACCTGCCGAAGAGCATCACAGGTACCAGCGATGGCACCTGTGATGCCCCCATGTGCCCTGTGCTGGGCTGTGTTCACCCCCCTGATTGTGTGATGTGTGGTTGGGCATGTTGCCCATTGTTAATGTTGAACGAAATAAATGTTGTCATACTTTCGTAACCCAATGGTCACGTGTCATTCCTACATTCAACATGTATGCAAGCACGGGATATATATTGCGACCTGCAGGGCCAGGTGGGGCGGACATGGGTGTCATACGTGTCGTGCGTGCACATGCAGTCAGAGGGGCCATATATGTGTGGGGCTGTGGGTACTGGGTGGGGCCATGGGATGCCGCCTGGTGGGGGTCCACCCAAAGTACACTGACACATGGATGTGTGCTATGTAGCCCCATGTGTTGCTGACTGCCTGGACCACCTGACACATGACACCCCTGTCTGCCTATACCACCCACATGCCCGAGGGGTGTGCCATGGCGTGCAATGTGCTTTGCAAGCAGCGGCGATTGTCAGGCATCTGCACACAGTGGCGAGTGTAGGTAGGGGACAACATTACTATGGAACACATCAGTACGCGTGAGGTCTGGGAATATGTACCCTCCCTGACCATGGGTGTGTGTGAGCAGCACCCAGCTCCTGGCCCTGGGCAGCTGACACACCCTGTGAGGGTCACAGCCATCTTGTTGTGCCAGTGCTGCAGGTGTAACTGGCAAGCCAAGCCACACATTGGCAACGTGCTAAGGGTAAAGGGTAAATGGTCATGGACCAACCATGCTTGTGCACAATACATACGGGACCACAGGTGCACAAATATGCTACAGACCTGGCACACACTGTTTGCTACAGTTTTATTTGGCTAAGGTTACTTTCGACGGCGCGGCCGACCACGCCTGGCCTGACCCATCCCCCCCCCACCCTCTGCGGTGCAACACCCTCCCCCTGTGAAGATGGAGGCGCTTGTGGCCGAGGAGCCGGTGCCGGTGCTGGTGCTGGTGCCAGTGCTGCTGCTGGTGCCGGTGCTGCTGCTGGTGCCGGTGCATGTACCCCCTGCTGTCTTGCCGCCAGCATCCCCTCCAGGGCTACACACATGCGTTCGAAAGGTATAGCCCTCACCACCTCTGTGAGGCCCTGTATCTGTGCCGTCGACTGGTCCAGCTTGTTGCATACGACATCAATGGATGCTCTGATGTCCATCAACGCCTCACGCAGGCCTGTGTGTGAGACAGAGCGTTGTATGAGAGATAGTCCGTGGTCTGGGAACTACATCAACACAGTGACAGGTTGCACATCATCACCAGGGCTACTACTGTGGTGTGGCTTACTCCTGTAGACAAAGGTGTGTGGCGATGTGGCAGCGTGTGCCTCACTAGTGTGGGGAGACCCCACACACAGCACACGGTCCACACTCAGAGATGTTCTGATGCACGTGACCCATGTGGCTGTGCTGAATCACACATGTACTGCATGGTCTGCTACGGTTGTGCATCCAGGGGACTGAACACATGTTTCAAGGACATGGGAGCTGATGGCTGATACAGGGACAGGGACAACAAATGCACACCATCACAGGTGCCCCTGAAAGGGTGGGGGTCAGGGGGACAGGGTGGGGCCACAGTGCAGCAGGAACACAGCCCTTTGACAGGTCCATGTTGGAGGGGGCTCTGGTCACAGGGGGGCGATGTGTGCATTGGTACAACAGGCCCTCACTGGCGTATGTGCACAGCTGCATCATCCGTCTGGCAATGATGTTAGGAGAGGGTACGGGCCATGTTGTGTGATGGCAGGGACATGTTGTTTGTGGGGAGGGACATGGTACCAGTGCGTACTACCTGGGCAAGACAAGCGGTGGGCATGTTCCGATTGGATTGGACAAGAGATGGATCCGCAGGGGCTGTCTGCCCCACACACATACAGGCAATGTAATGCTGGTTATGCACATAGCAGGTGCTGCCCCATGGGGTGTGGTGCGTCACAACACTGCATGGGGGGGGAGTGCCGTGGCCTGCAGATGGGTGTGCACATGCGGGGTATGGTCCAACGCTATACACAACAGAGGACATCACATGACCAGTGTGTCCATGTAGGTGACCGACCCAGCTGTGCAATGTGGGGGCATATTGTCATGTCCCCATGAGGGGGACATGTTATTGCACACATTGATATGTCATGCATGACATCGTATATGTGCGCATTCAGGAGGCCCGGTGGGACATGTCCCTCACCCGGGCCAACTCTACATTGTCCCTGACCTGGACATCTGGTGGGTGCCAGGTATCTGGGTGTCTGGACAGGCCTTGTCTGCTGTAGGGCTATCATATTCTGGCGGGCAACGACATCTCTAGCATGGTGTGACAAGGGGCCGTGGGCCCCAACAGGTGCAGGGCTTCATAGGGCATGGTGGGTCTGTCCCAGTTCCCCCTGGACAATGTGGCAAATGCCATTCATATGCGTGTGTGTCAGCTGCATGTGTGCGATGCGGAAGACTATTGCTAGGTCAATGCATGTATGCATCCCCTGTCTGTTAACATGTGGCCGCTGTCAGACAGATGCCTGGGTGTGATTCATCCCAGGCCTGTCAGGGGTATATACTAATATATTGCGCAGGGGAATGTGGGGGATGTAGCCCATCTATGACAGACACGGCTGCTCACACTGATCAGTTATGCCTCCTCAGGTGTGACGGCAACAGGATATTGCTATGTGGGGTGACTTCCACCAACACAGATATCCTTGGTAGCACACACAACAGGATACCTGCTGTCAGTGTTAGATGTGCGGTGACACGGGGCAGGGGTGTCAACAGTTGGACATGTCATGGAATCCCCAGAGATGTGTGCAGACCTGTCTGTACACAGCATGGTTTTTTATGTGCAGGCTGTGGCAAGGTTATCCATACCAATCATCGAAAAACAAACATAGGAACATAGGAACATGAGATATGCCATACTGGGTCACACCAGGGTCCATCAAGCACAGTATGCTGTTTCCAACAGTGGCCAATCTAGGTCATATGTACCTAGCAGTTTCCCCAAGGGACAGAGGTCCCACAATGCTTGTCTTTGATCAAGCAGTGATATCCAGGGTACCTTCCTAATGATGGTTTATGGACCTTACCACAGGTACCTGTCCAAACATGTTCTAAACACAGCTACACTAACAGCCTTTACTACATCCTCAGTCAGAATATCCCAGCGTTTGAGTACACGTTTTGTGTAAGACGACATCCTGTTATCAGTTGTAAATAGTTTACCCTGTCGCTCCAGTGCATGTCCCCCAGCCTCTATATATTCTGATAAGGTGATCAGGTCATCTATGTCTACCCATTCCACGCCATCCATGGATATATAGACCTCTATCACATCTCCCCTCAGCGGTCTCTCTCCCAGGTTATAGAGCACCAACCTTTTTAGCCTCACCTCATATGAGTGGACTCCCATCCCCTTTGCCATTTTGGTGGCCCTTATCTGACCCACCTCTGTATTTGCTAGATCCCATTTCAATTTACGGTGACCAGTATTGCACACAATATACAGGGTGTGTCATCACCATGGAACGCTATAGAGCAGTGATGGCTAACCTTTTTGAGCCCGAGTGCCCAAACTGCCGCACAAAACCAAAGAATTTCCTCAAAGTGCCAGCACGTCAATTAAACCTTAACAACAATATTTTAGAGCCTTATAATGATGTTCCAGATCACCCATTTTGGGCAAGGATACTGGGGCGTTACAAATTACACAACACTTGTCTTTCACCATGATGAAGAAGTAGTCCATTTCCCATTCATCATGAAAGTGGTAGGTTTTGCTCTTCTTTGGAACCCAGCTCCCGCGCGGGTCCTATAATCTCGCGAGAGGACGGCGCACGAGCCCTAGCGTGCAGCTTCTCGGCGAGAAGCGCGCAGAAGCTCCGACCGGAAGGGGAAGCGCGGGGCCGGGCTGGGGCCTTTCTCCTAGCACAGGGGTCTGCAACCTTTAAGACATAAAGAGCCACTTGGACCCGTTTCCGAAGGGAAAAAAAAAACTGGGAGCCGCAAAACCATTGCGACATTTAAAACAAATCTAACACTGCATATATTGTTTCTTACAGTGTACCATCATAATCACAATCACAATCATAGCCTGAGGTAAATATGAGGGCCCAAATGTAATCCACATTATAAATATATTATTATATTATTGTCACTTTTCTTTTAATATTTTTTTGACCCCCCTCAGAACTACTTTTCATAGAAAACGTTAAATTTACTTACCGTATTTTCCGGCGTATAAGACGACTGGGCGTATAAGACGACCCCCTACTTTTCCTGTTAAAATATAGGTGTTTGGCCTATACTCGCCGTATAAGACTACCCCTCTTCCAGCGCACACCAAAAAAAATACGCCGGAAAATACGGTTAATTAATCACAACAAGTAACAATATTTGATTTCAAAATTATGATGATTTTGTAGTCAAATCACTAATATGAAATAAAATTATTTTTTCTACCTTTGTTGTCTGACCAATTTATTCTCTGATCATGCTGGTCCCGATCTGAGGCTTCTGCTTTCCTGTCTTCTCTTAGCTCTGTTTCTGTGGTCTATGGTCCATCTGCCATTTCTTATCTCTTCTTTCGTTTTCTTCACTTCTTTCCATCAGCCTATTTCCAGTCCCAGTAACCCTCCCCAGTATCAGCCCCTTTCCAGTCCTCACTCCCAGTACCTTCCAATGTCAACTTGCATTCCCATGATTGCCACTGGTGTCCATTCCCTTCCAGTCCCCCTCCTTCCCCACTGACCAGTCCCTTCTAGTACAAATACCATGGCAGCCCCTCTCAGATCCACTCCCTTCCAGTTCCATTCTCCCATCCCCTCGCATCAGCCCATTTGTAGCCTTAGCCCCCAGTTTTCTTCCAGGGCCAGCAGCTCTATCCTCCCCTCCCCACAATCAGCCCATTCTCAGTCAAAGCCCCCCAATCAGCTCACTTCCAGTGCTAATCCCCCCTCAACCCCATTACCAGTGCTAGCCTCCCCTAATCAGCCCAATACCACCAGTCCTACCCCCCCCATCACCAGTCCTATCCCCCCATCAGCCCATTTCCAGTCCTAACCTCACCGATCAGCTCATTTCCAATGCTAGCCCCCCATCAGTCCATTATCAGTCATACCCCCCTATCAGCCCATTACCAGTCCCAACCCCCCCCCTTGATCAGTCCATTCCCAGTCCTAGCCTTCAACCAATTACCAGTCCTAGTCCCCTCCCATCTGCCCATTACCAGTGCTAGCTCCCCCATCAGCCCATTATAATCCTAAGCCGCAATGTCTCTCGCCTCTCTCCAGCATTTATCCCGTCTGTCCAGTATGTCCCTGTCTCTCCCCTTTGTGCATGCCAGCCCCCCTCCCTCCATGTCAGCCCCCGTCCTTCCATCTGTCCATGTCAGCTCCCTCCCTCCCTCCCTGTCAGCCCCACTGTCCATGTCAGCCTCCCTCCATGTCAGTCCCCCCTCTGTCCATGTCAGCCCCCTCCCTCCATCTATACCTACTTCCATGTAAGCCAACCTACTTCCATCCATCCATATAAGCTCCCTCCCTCCATCCATCCATATAAGCTCCCTCCCTCCATGTAAGCCCCCCTCCTTCCATCCATCCATCCATATCAGCTCCCTCCCTCCATGTAAGCCCCCCTCCTTCCATCCATCCATATCAGCTCCCTCCCTCCATGTAAGCCCCCCTCCTTCCATCCATCCATATCAGCTCCCTCCCTCCATGTAAGCCCCCCTCCTCCCCATGTCGATGGTAGCACCCCCCCTCTCCCCATGTCGATGGTAGCCCCCCCTCTCCCCATGTCGATGGTGGCCCCCCGATCTCCCATTGTCGATGGTTGCCCCCCCCATCTCCCCAGGTCGATGGTTGCCCCACCTCCCCCCATGTCGATGGTTTCCCCCCCCTCTCCCAATGTCGATGGTAGCCCCCCCCCCCTCTCCCCATGTCTTCCTCCCTTCGTCTGCAGCCGCGGCTCCCTGCCTGTTAGGGAACCGCGGCTGTGCTTGTAAAATCGTTGCAGAGCCCTTCCTGTCTTGACGGGCTCCGTGCAGCATTGTCCCGCCTCTAAAGGAAGTTGTAAGTACAACTTCCTTTAGAGGCGGGACAATGCTGCACGGAGCCCGTCAAGACAGGAAGGGCTCCGCAACGATTTTACAAGCACAGCCGCGGTTCCCTAACAGGCAGGGAGCCGCGGCTGCAGACGAAGGGAGGCAGACACCTGTCCTAGCGGACCTTCCCGCGTGCCAGCTGCAAGGCCTTCGCGTGCCACAGCTGGCACGCATGCCATAGGTTCGCCATCGCTGCTATAGAGGCATGTTAACATATGTTGTTATAACTGACATTTCTGTCCAGATCATACCTATCGCCCTTTATGATAATTTGGCCGCTGCTGCACTATGGGCCAAGGGTATGAACATGGTATCTGCAATGACGCCTACAACATCTCCCTGGGTGGTGGTGCCAAATGTTGAACCCAGCATCATGACACCATAGTTTGGGTTGGGACTCCCTAGGTGCATAACCCTGCACCTCACCACATTATCCCTCATCTGCCATTCTGATGCACAGTCCCCCAGTTTATCAGGGTCCTCTTGCATGTATCCGCAATCCCTGTGGGTTTCAACAACCTGACATTGTTGTGTGTCATGTGCAAATCTGATAACTTCACCTGTCACACCACCTTCCAGGTCATTTAGGAATATCTGAAGAAGCAGCAGACCCAGCACAGATCCCTGTGGTACACCACTATTCACCTTTCCCCATTGGGGAACCTGGCCATTTAGCACTACTCTCTGCTTCATATCTTCCAACCTGTTCACGATACACAATAGTACACTGCCTCCCATCCCAGGAATCTCTAGCTTTGCAAACGGTCTCTCATGCGGGACCATGTCAGAGGGTCCCTGCCAGTCCAGATACACAGCATCAACCGACTCACCTTTGTCCACCTGCCTCTTCACACCCTCAATATAACATAACTGATTAGTGGGACAGGATCCTCCTGGTCTAAAGCCACGTTGGCTGTCCCCCATCAGGTTGTGACTATCTACCTGCTGAGTACATATATTCATTATGATGGTATCTACCATTTGTCACGGTACTGACATCAGGCTCAACGGTCTGTGTGTTCCCGGATAACCCCTCGATCCCTTTTTACAAACCATACCCATAACCATAACCATATCCGTGACCCAGAACATAACCATACCCATAGCCAACGCCGTATGGATCACCTGTTCTCTGCAGGTTGACCTCCCATCTCCCACACATGGACTCCAGGGTCATTGCATCAGGGCACACATTCATGTAGGTACGGCTCAATTGATAGCAGTTACCCAGCTGATCATCCACCTGGCTTGCCTCCCACTGCGTGGCTATCAGTCATACCCAGGGGCCTCACTGGGTGGATTTGATAACAGGTTTGTATGTCTGTGCGATGGTAGGTGTACGTTCCAACATATTATGACATAACGGATGTGGACATGCGGTAATCCATGTATCCCCAGCTTGTACCATGGGGCTCCTCCCCCCCGTCAACAGTTATGTTTCCACATGAGGGCCTGACACAGAGGGATTCCCCAATGTAGATGGTCATGCTGCATACGTATTTCCCAGCTGTCCTCCAGGGGTGTAGCCAGGGCATAGGTCAGTGTTTCCACCTGTGCTCCCATCGCTGTGAGGGTTCCTCGCCAGATATTCTGGCCATTATGTTCACCAGTTACCATGTTCAGCCACCCAACACAGTTCCAGGGACACTGGCACTCTCTTCACATACCAACTGGCACGTGTCCCTGGGTCCCTATGACGTGCAGACTCCGCTGGCAGAGGTACCGTCTGGAGACGCCTAGCTCTACAGCACCATTTCCCTGACCCTCACCACTCCACTGATGTGGGACTGCCTTCTGATTGTGTCCCAGTACACGTACCTCTCCTGCGTCGGCGCCACCTCACAGTGCATCGGCGCTTCATCCCTCGAAGGGTCACATGCCATCTCTGTCTGTACACTGTGTCCTTTGCATCCGATGATGTCGCTGGGGATCATGATCATGCTCCCTGACATGATAGTCCACTGTAGATGGCACTCCATGTGGCCTATGCCTTGTTGTGTGCTCCACCCTAGCACTGCACAGCTGTGCTGACTCAGGCCCTGACCTTTGTGGTGTTTAGTTGGGGAACACCTCATAGCCCTCTTGCATGGACACACGGTACCACACACCAGCTCCTTTTCTGTCTCTGGGGACCCTGGTGCATTCTGGGAGCGGTGGTGTGTCATCGCAGGTACCTGCTGTCACATGCCATACAGGACTGACAGTTTGCTTGTCCAGGGTCACTCACCCTGTCAGGGGCTCGCTCCTGACCTAGGACACGCTTGCTCCTCACCAGGTTCACACAACACTGCAGTTATGTCGGCATATGACTGTGTTCATTGGCCCTCAAATGGTGTGCTGTTTGTTACCTGACCACCCGCCACCCAAAGCCATACCCGTGTCTATTCCGCCAATATGCCACGTACATAACCCTCACCAGTAGCAGCTGTTGATGTACAATGTGACAAACAACACAATCACATCACACAGGGAACAGTTACATAAACCTTGTGTATGTGACCACCTCATGCCACCCACCTTCAGCATTGTGTGCTCCACCTGCGCCATGGCTGCGCAACTCAGACATCGGAACGTCCATCATGTGGCTGGAAGGGGCCTGCAGCTGTTGTGGTGGGGGACCCATAGCCTGGCTGTCAACAGGCTGCTGCATGTTTCCGGCCATCCCAGGTGATGATCCGCTGGTCCTGGGGGGCGAGGGCTGTGGGCCAGTTGCATCTGTGCTTGCGCCTGATTGCTGGGCCTCTCTGTCCTCCCGGGTCTCAGCCACATCCTCGTCCGGCTCATCTACATCCTCCCCCTGCTCAGCCTCATGCGCACCCATGCTGCTGTAGTCACCTGTGATGTGAGCAATAGAGGAGGGCTCTGATATGTATCTACGCAACAACTGTATATCCGCTTGTGCTGTGGTCAACACATACATGCGGTGATGTTGGCATGCATACTGCTTACACACTCACCTGCTTCCTTCAACAACCCATACGGTAGTGCCATGTCCCCTCACCTGGGGTACATGTGGGTGTAGTATCCCTGTCTGTGTGTTCTGATTGGCAGTAAAGTGCTCATGGACGCAGACCCCTTCCTGCCCCCGTCCCATGTCTCCCTCCCTATGTGCCTCTCATGTCACCGTTTGCCCTTGGTTACCCTGTGGTCGCACCCGCCTCTGCCACCCCCTTTCAGAGTGTGCAGGGCCATTATATTGGGCATGCGACCATGACGGATAGTGTTTGGCGCGGTGCGTGACATTCAGGGCTGTGGGCTGGGATGCTGTGCAGTAGACCCTTATAGCACCGTCATGCGTTTGGCCACACACATGCAGTGCCTGGCAGCTCATATGTTACCTATACATGCCTTTCTGCATGTCCACACATTAATACAGGGTACGTCATAGACTGTTGTGGGGGTGGGGGTGTGTCTGATTGCCGTTACCAGATATGGGACAGGTGGGGGTACGGATGGGATGAGGAACATGTGCTAACTGTGTCCTGCGACCTGGCCCCACATTAGGGTTTGTGTTAGGAAAGCATACACACATGCCCTATTGGGGATGGCTACAGGGTGTGGCGTGTGAGACACATACGGGGTGTGGGGTTGCACGAGGCTGCGTGGTCTGCAATGCTGATCACAGGTATGTCCTGTGAGCTACTTGGTAGCGGTGTGTGTTGGTGGGCAATGACAGCAATATACATGGATGTGTGCTGAACTTGTCATCCTATGCGTCACAACATTACCTTGCCCGGACATCAGTCTGCTAGATTGGCACATCAGTCCTAGTCCTATCGCTGTGCGACCTTCAACAGTTACGCAGTCACGGGATGGAGCGGATGCTCCCTGGTACACAGCAGTCCGTGGAGATACCCTCATCCCATTACGGAACCACGGGAAACACTGGCATCGCTAACATGCATATGTTGCCCTGGGAACAGTCAATAGCCACCCATCTGCTAGCCGCATGGCAATCTCAGTGTCAATGACATGGTAACACTATGATACCATGTGGAGATCTCACAATGGTCCACGTGAACATTTGTACCTAGTTTGGACCCTGTCTAGGGGGCCATCCTCAGGGCCCCAAGCGGAGATACACCCTCAGGACTTTGCAACTCACCTACAATCTCGGTTGTGCCTTATCAACAGTCCCTCAGTGACAATCACTACACCTGTGCAGGATGTCCCTGGCACCATCTCACCATTCTGTTTCCCTTCCGACAAAGGACATGAGGGCACCATTGCAGCCCTATACATCTCCACATCCCAGTCCGATCCATGCTATGCCTCCTGGGTCAAGGGGCTTCACAGGCACGTCGGCCCAGTGATCGACAACATCATGTCCCTTTCCTTTACAACTGGATCATTACCTGCAGGCCTTTGGCATACCTCAGCTATACCCCTGTTGACAGACTGCAATCTGTACCCTCTAAAGTTGGGTTCCTTCAGACCCATCTCTGGCACACCTATACTTGCTGAGATGATAGGAGACGTGGACGTACGACAGCTACAGGGACATATTGACTGTGCTGCACCACTGGACCCCTGCCAACATGGCCTCAGGGAACTCCATGGAGTTGACACCCTCCTCACCATACTCTTCAGTTAGATGATGTATGGCATAGATGATATCCAACTGGGTTGCCACCTCCCAACTCTGGACGTCCCTGCAGCGTGTGATTCAGTGACACACAACCTCCTTGTGGCGGGAATAATTGTGAAGGGCATCACTGGAACAGTGCTTAAATGGTGCAGGTCCAATCTATAGCGAAGGTGGCAGCATGTCGGCTCAGTGGACAGTACATCTGAACCCTTCCACCTACATCAGGGTGCTAACCAATGTTCATCACATTCTATCCCCCTATTGAACATCTACCTGCAAACCATCTGTGGGATCATACATCCTTGTAGTGTTGTCTACATGCCTTATGGCGATGACGTTGTTCTTTACACACCCATCTCCAATGCACATATGTCTCTCCCCCCTCTCATACCCTGCCCCAATGCATTGTTAGGGTGTCCGTCCTCTTGAAACCTCCATATGTGACTTACAACAACGGAGGTCCTCTTGATCACGCGCAATCCCAACATCATCCCACCACATCATCTCAGGACTAGGGTATATGAACTGCAATCCGACCCGTCCTCACTTTACCAGTATTTCATTCTGTAGCTACGCGTCCATATGATATCCCACCTGGGAAACACAGGCAACCTGCATACTACCTAATCCACCTTTTGGGACACCTACGCTGCATGTTGGAACCAGACAATTTGATGACAATATACCATGCACTGATGATCACACACGTCATTTACGGGACCATCATTTGTCAGCTTCCTCACTAATCCACCTTATACCCGTTACAGCTGCCAATGACTGCTACAGCAAGGTTACCTCAGGGAGACGCCTTGGATAACCATGTTCCCCTGAGCTGATTCACTTACATTGGCTAGCCATTCAGACCAGCATTATCTTTATTACCCTACCTCACACGTTGAACAAACCTAATAGGCTCTACACTGCATTCTTTTCCTCCCCTACTCACTGCAGTACACCAGACAGAGCGAGAGCATCCACGAACATCACCTCCCTAGAGCTACAGACGGCCATCACAAGCCCTGCCTCCTCTGCAGCCCACAGGACCTTTCACCTTTGTGCCCCTAGGTGCTGCAATGCAGCACCCCCTGGCATCTGGCCTATCAGCAGCTAATCACAATTCAGGTAGGCCGTCACTTTCTATCCCTCCAAACTCTTCCCTATAGAGTCAACACCTGTCGACCTCAGCGAGCCCACCCACATACCTGATTGCATGATATCTCAGTAACCTGCCTGTGATGAGTATATATGATGTTGGAATATATACCTGTCACCTTATAGTGGTAACATGTCCCTGATCATTTATGGTACATCTGTGGGATTTCTGTACATTGTTTGCCTTGGTATCCACGTTCCGTCCCTTGTCATCTGTGATCTCATGCATGTTGAGTGTACTGGGATTAGGTTTGCCTGTTAGACACGCTGATGCTGAATAGTGCGGTGTATGAGGGGATATAGATATGAAACTAACTACATAGATATACAAGGTGTACACTCCGGGGGACATTGGGATGGTCACCTGAGGATGGTGTAGACTACTTACACCTCTTATCAACACACATGTGTTGTGGCAGAACCGCTGATCTCTGACTCACACATGCAACGCTTCTGCAGCAGCATAGGCAGATTACCTTCTCGCATCAACGACCTGTATCATTTGCTGCTCATTTCACAGGTTAGGATATGTTTTTTCCGGCCTTGGACCGCTACTTTTCCTGCTGCACCTGCACAGGTCTGTTATCATTGACCACCTTTGTATAACATCTCCTTTGTCATGTTGGACACTGATCATCTGCCTGCTGCTACCATGGAACTCCACAGTAGCAGCATTCAGGTGAGCATTGTCTGTGCTGATCAGGCACATGTTATACGACGTTTGTTAATGATTAGCGTGATGTTCCGTGGACAGACTGGGATGACAGGAACATTGGACAGAGAGAACATATCTTACCCTGTCAATGGAGAGGTACATGCTACAGGTCAGTGATGCGTTAGGGCATCCTGTCTTTGCATCGTCCCTAGCTTTGCATGTGTGCGTGTGAGACCAGCATATCTTCCACACCCGGTCTGTATTGATCAGAGGTAGAGGTGGTCTAGACCTTCATCCAGTGAGTCCGCCATGTATTTCTGGAGGGTATTCTCTGTATATCTATTTGATATCTCCCTGTGATTGGACCCCACTAATCGTGGCAAATAACATTCATACCGGTCACATCAGGGAGATGTGTGCCACATGCATGTGCGGCCTGTGCTCAGACCTCACCCAGGCTGGGTGCTCAGACACATTGCATAGGGGACACACGTGGAGCCAGGATATTGGGCAACATCCATCACAAACATGGGTGTCAGCCATCTTGTTGTACGGTAGTTTGTGGTGACACACAATGAGTGGGAGGGGGGCCATCACAGGAGGGACAGGGTGCACAGTGGCAGATTGGACTGCAGGACGGGAAGGTATGTACAGTGTCCATACAGACATGCTCAACAGAACAGGCACTGACATCGCAGCTGGGCTTTCAGCAGCCATGACAGAGGCTACAGCAGCACAGATGGGACTGTCGTGTCAGAGGGGACTGTCACAGCAGTTATCACACCAGGTACTGGCTCACAGGGATGTCATGGCGGTATCATGGAAGGAGTGCAAGCTCTGGATGCATTGTGTGGACCTACACACTCAGTTATGAGTGTGCTGTGGACTCTTGGGGGGGGATGTCCTGGCCCGTGGGGCTGGGGAGGGTGCCTGTGCAGAGCTATCAGCAGTGCCCTGTCACGGTTATTGCAGGAGGGACAGACCCCCTTGACATGCAACCTGTCTGACAGAGTGTGACTGATGGACCTCTGTGATGCCGTGATTGCGTCATTGCATACATAGGTTCCAGACTGAGCTGGTGACATCATAGGGTTGCTGTTGGTTGAGATGTTAGGTCTGTGGGCATTTTCTCTGGGTTCTATCCTGTATGTGCTTTGGTCATGTATTGGCCCGCAGACTGAATTCCATACATGTGACAGCAGAGGTGAGGCTTGGGGGATGGGAGGGGTGAGCTGTGCCTCACAGTGCATGTTGTGTGGTTGTCCTGGGGACAATGTTTGCTGGTCTGCCTATCCACACACTGTGTGCAGCAGAGGTATCCAGTTTGCAGCTGTGAGCTCTGTTACTGTCACCTCACAGGTTCAGTGTCCCCTGGGTGTTGTTACAGTGAGCCATGTTGGTTTGGCCATTACATGGCCTGGCCAACCCTGACACATATTTGTGATTACAGGCGTACACTGTGGGGACTACCTAGTAGCCATAGCGTACAAAGGGTTTGGAAATGCACATGCTTAGCTGATAGACCTGTTTCCTATTGGCAGTTACATACGGTGCTACGCATAGGCTGTTGCCTGGACATTGTTACATAAAGATTTGTCAGACGTACCTGCTAGCGGGTGTGCAGTGTCCAGGAGCTCAGGCAGGCCACATGTGTAGATATCTCCAAGTCTTTCTGCAAGCTCACGCTCAAGGGCCGATAGTGGGGAGATGAGGGGGCCCCCGCCACCTGTCCCCAGGGCATGCTGGTGTTCAGCCACCATCACCTGCCGTACACCTCTTTTTATGTCAGAAAATCTTTTTTTCAGACTGTCCGTGTCTCTTGGTGGGCCACCCGCCCCAACCACTGCTAGCCTCACATCCTCCCACACAGCATTGCGGTTCCCCACGGGTGTTTGGCTACTGAGGCGGCCGAAGAGGACATCGTAGTTCTCCAGGACCATGCTCAGGAGGCTGTGGTTCTCCTGGTCACTGAATCTCAGCGCCCTCCTCCGCTGCGTAGCTGGCACAGGTGGGCGCTTTCTTTTGCCAGTGTGTCTTTGCACCTCCACACCTGTATTCCCCGATGGGCCTGCAACAGCCTCAGGCACCGGTGTCACCGCCCCACCCACCTCTGCAGTGCACTGGTGTTCTGCATCCCCACCAGCCTCATCAACATTCACCCCCTCTCTCCCCCTCTCCCCCTCTCTCTCCATCACCCTCTCCCCTCACCACTCCCCACCCAGCACAGGACACCACACACCACCCTACACACTGCAGACCACCCCACCCCACCCAATCCACCCTACCCTGCACAGAACACAACAATACACATAGAACAGACACGGAAACAGTGATACACCAAATACGATATGGCACTCTACAGACACACAGCCTCCTCTCCCCCTACAGCACCTTCTACCTCTTCAGTATCACACACGCCTCTGTTTCTCCACACTCCCTCACTGTATCTTACAACACCCTCGTCCTTTACCTGTGGTACAGTGTGTTTTATACCATGTTATCATTGCTTTTTGCCGTTGCGCATGCGTTTCTGTTTTTTTTTTGGTGCGCCGCTGATGTGCGCGTGCGCTGTCTGTGCACGCCGCGGATCTGCGTCAGAGCTGTGCATGGGCGTGTATGGGTGCGGCGCATTCAGACGCACATGCCGTCATCACGCATACACGCCCCAGCACGGCCAACATGGACGTTTACGCTCTGTTTTTCGTTTGCGCATGCGCTGTTGCTGTTCGGCTTTGTTTTCCGCGCCACAGATGTGCGCATGCGCTTTCGTCTGTGCACGCCGCGGATCTGCGTCAGAGATGTGCATGGGCGTTTGGATGCGGCGCATTCAGACGCACATGCCGTCATCACGCATACACGCTCCAGCGCGGCGCACACGGACGGCAGGGATTGCCCCACTGGCTCCTTGGTCTAGAGGAAAGGCACTCGCTTTGTGTGCAAGAGGTGGTGGGTTTGAATCCCATGTGTGCCTGCTGCTTTGCCAGGGGAGCTTGTGGGGGAAGAGGCAACAAGACAGTACTAGTTAAGCTTTTGGACCTCGGTCTGACCCAGTATGGCATGTCTTATGTTGGACCTCGGTCTGACCCAGTATGGCATGTCTTATGTTCTTATACAAATAAGAGAAAATATTTTTTCACTCAACGTGTAATCAAACTCTGGAATCTGTTACCGGAGGATGTGGTAAGGGCTGTTAGTATAGCTGGGTTTAAAAAAGGTTTGGACAAGTTCCTGGAGGAAAGGTCCATAAACCACTATTAAAAAGGGACCCAGGACATCAATGCTTGACCCAGTACAAGCATTGAGGAACCTGTGTCTTTTGGGGATATTGCTAGGTATGTATGACCTAGATTGGCCACTGTTGAAAACAGGATACTGGGCTCGATGGACCTCGGTCTGACCCAGTATGGCATGTCTTATGTTCTATGGGATGCACATGCGCACGGCGCTCCCCCACGGCGCGCAATGACGCACAACGTCACAGGCGCACATCACAACACCGGAAATACATCTATATATCCTCAGGCAGAGATAGTACACATTGAGGGTTGTATTGTAGGAGAGGTGTACGTTTGGAGAGGGTGACATATTGATCAGGCTAGGTTATCTGTGTAGTTCATTGTCTATTGGGTTGTACTGTGTGTATTGTATTGTATTGTGTGTATTGTGTTGTGTATCGCATCCGTTTGTTCAGTTTGTCAGTCGGTGTTTGTGAGTTGGTCACTGTTGTGGGAGGTTTGTGTGTGTGTTGTAGTGTGTTTGTGTAGGCCTGCGGGGTGAGGTGATGGCTGGGATATATGTTTCTGCATGTGCCCTGGAAGGTGAGCAGATGCTGCAGTTGTCGGACAGGGGGGATGGTGTCCATGGGGCTGAGGCACAGGGCATGGGTGTAGTCCCGCAGCAAATCAGACCTGCAGCTGTGGAGGAGGGCCAGGCAGCTGATGTACGTGCACAGCGCAGGAGACGTGCCGAGGTGCAGGCTTGGCAGCCTCGCCTCTACAGGCCCAGGGCCCAGCTCCAGGACATGCGTGAGGACCAGGTCATCTCCCTGTACAGGCTGAGCACAAGGGCTATTAGGGAGCTCTATGAGGATCTACGACCTGATCTCGAGCCCCTGACTAATCGGTCCCATGCCATACCGGGTTTAGTTAAGCTCCTTGCTGCTTTACATTTCTTTGCCTCTGGCTGTTTCCAACACTCAGTGGGCGCAGTGGGTGGCATGAGCCGACCCTCCTTCTCCCGATGTCTCCACCAGGTACTGCGTGCCATGGTCAGCCGGGTGGGGAATTACATAGCCCTTCCCCACACTAGGCAACATTGGGGGACCCTGAACCAAGCCTTTGAGGCTGTAGCTGGGATACCACACGTGATGGGAGCTATTGATTGCACACATGTTGCCCTGGTCCCACCTAGAGACAGGGAGGTGGTGTTCCGCAACCGCAAACACTACCATTCCCTGAATGTTCAGGTTGTATGTGATGCTGATCTGCATATTCTGAATGTGGTCCCACGGTTTCCAGGGTCCACCCATGACTCCTATATCCTGCATCGCTCAGCACTATTTCGACAGTTTGAGGAGGGACTGCATCCTGCTGGGTGAGTATGTCCACACATATGATGTAGTCTGTAGGTTATATCATTTTGTCACTTAACATCTATTATATATTGCACTATATACGCTCTGTGTGTTAGGCAGCTGAGCTCACGTTCAGCAGACATTGTGGGCGGGGTGTAGACATTGAGTTGCATGTGACATGATGAGCCATGTCACATCTGGTTGGAAACAATACCTGGGGGTGACATGCTGATGGTGTAGGGGGACATATGCACATGTTCAGATGCATGTACATGGGTGTGCATTTCAACGTGTGTGTGTATTTCACCGGGCCACAGGTGGGTGGGTGGGATTGTTGTCCATCACACCCACCTGTGCATTAGTGGCATTTGAGGTAACTGTGTTATGTCATGTCACATTTCTGTGAGTCACAATCCATACACCTATCGCTTATCATGTGTGTGTGTGAGGGCCACACCCCTACACATTACTGGGGTTCTTGAACATTGTTTGGTGGATGACATGGGTTGGTAGTTGTTTGGGGTTTCGACACATATGATGGATGTTCATAACCATGGCAACGTTGGGTACACCTTTCCCTAGGTAGGGTTCTGGTTTAGGCATGGCCCATAACATGTGTGCATACACACGTGTGTTGTGAATGACTTTGGGCCACTGCAGATGGCCACTACTTTGGCATCAGTGTATGTCATTAATCTGATGTGTCTCTGCCTTTGAGAGAGGTGACAGCAAGGGCAGGGCCCAACTTGTGAGCAGGCAGAGAGGTGTTGGTACCCCATACAGAGGAACCTTGACAGTCTCTGTAGTTGTGATAGTTCAGGGCTCATGTGGGCTACAGTGTGCAGATCTGTGGAACACAGCTTAACAGGGATATTAACATGATGGTGACAGTGGACTGGGTGTCCACTGACATGGTTGGTGGTCAGCGGTCGACAGCATATGGCATCAGACTGCTGTCTGTAGGTATGTTGACCTTAGTGGACACAGTGTTGCGAGGTGATATTGGGTTGATGTTGTCGAAATCCCAGGTCATACATGTTCTGGGTGTGCGTTTACATTGCCTCATACAACATTATTGTGGTGTATAGCTTGCTAACATATACGTTTAACATGTTTTTTGTGTGCTGGTGGTTTAGGCTGCCATTGGTGGTTTCAGAGATGCGGACATTGACTGCATACCAAGACGCATATGCCACACATAGCGGATCTTTGTTTGCAAAAATGTGACATTGCTGTTATTTGCCATGTCTGTCCAGACTACAGGGGCCCTTTCTGACATTTCTATCACCATAGGTCATATTCTGTCAAATGTATATTTGTGTTGTCATATGATTCTGTCAGGATGTGTAATGCACTTGTCTCTAAGGTCCATACCTGTGCAAATTTGTGGTGGCATGCGCTCATGCATTCACATGCATCATTCTCTTTTTGCAGGTGATGCAGGGTATGGATGTCGCCCCTGGCTGCTAACCCCTGTGCGTCAACCACGGACACGTGCAGAGCGGAGGTACAATGAGGCCCACGCCTCCAGCCGCTCTGTCATAGAGCGCACCTTTGGCGTTTTGAAAAGTCGCTTCAGGTGTCTGGATCGGACAGGTGGGGCCTTACAATATAAGGCAATGACTGTTGCAGAGATAATCGTAGCCTGTTGCATCCTGCACAACATTGCTCTCAGGCATGATATTACTGCAGAGATTAATGAGGATCTTGCGGAGGATCCACCGTGCCCCCCTGTACGTGCCAGTGGTGACACACAGGCAGGCACAGCGGTCAGGCAGAGGTTGATTGCTGAGATATTCAGTGGTATGTATTGCACATCCTCCCACATATATGTGCTGTTGTGTGCATGTGAGGTTTATAACGGGTCATGTGTCTGAACATATAGCATTCAGATCCATCACTGCATTGTCCTTATGCTGAACATCCAACAGTAACATAGGGCCAGGGGTGTGCAATGGACAATGTGGACAGGGCACAACAGGGGCTGTTGGTGTTTTTGGGGTTTGTGTGTTGCGACACCTTTATGAGCTTTTGGGGGTCACAGTACCAGTTAGTGTCTGTGTGTGATAGCAACTGCTGTGCAAACACACTGTTTCCATTATAGTGTGTGTGTGTGGCACGGTGTCAGGCATATGTTCCGGGGTTAAATGGGGTGTAGATGGCAACATTTGTGGAGAGCTCTCATGCGGCCACCTTGTTTATGTACTACAATCAGGGTGTGCTTGTGTGTGTGTTATGCTATTATGGGCTGGCTATGTCTGTATGTTTATAATGTGTCATGCAACATGTCTAACATAGCACAGTACACATGCGCATGACTGCATACCCATGATGGGATAGATTACATGTGACAGGTGTTGCTGCCACACCAAACGGTACCATACGGTATGTTGATTAACGTAGCACATACATGGCTAGGGTGAGGCATGTGGACATAGTCAGTGTGCAGCCCGGGGTCCATATCATTGGTTTCATCTTATATAGTGAGGTGTCATACATTGCAGTATATTCACTGTACACACATACGGATGTGCAGCGGGTCACATCATGAACGGGTGGATTACAGGACCCCACTGTAGAGCTGCATGTGTGTATTTTTTTGCTAGTTTAGCGGTTTAGCAAATAAAGAGTGGCATATGTGGGTGATACTATCTCAACATCTACGTCATGGCTCTGGTACATGCTGTATGTCGGTCAGGTTAGCACAGTACACAGCCACATATGCCTTGTCTACACTGGCAAGGGATGTTATGTTGACATACACACACAGACCTATTTGGGTGATATGTGGTGCAGGTGCACATATAGCCTCTCCATGGATTAACATTCTCCCTGATACCCAGTGGGCTGACATGACGCCATCATGGTCTGATGAAAGACAGACATGGGGGTGTTGTCTGGTACACATGGTGATGACATTGCCATGTATTTAGGCACATGATCAGCGCACATATCTAAGTAATCATTGATGTACAGGATGTACACTGCATAATATTCCTTTGCACAGTGGATACAGGGGGTGGTACAGCATATTACCAGGTGTCACAGGTATGTACAATGGACTAACAAACAACATTAGGGGAGTCATAAACACGGAGAGGGGGTAATGTTGTCAACCTGGCCAACACAGACTAATAGTGCGACCTTGGGATGTGTTTCACACATGGTGTTTGCAGACACCTCCTTAGACAGGTGTGAGGAACAACCGAGGGTGGTGGGGGCAAATGAGTAATAGGGGGACATTTCATTGGTATCATACGTCTACATGCTGCCTCTCCCATGTGGTATATCAGTACAGTGTGAGGGTGAACAGTCAGTCGTTGGGTCAGGTTGTGGGGTCTGCCAGCTGTTGACATTGCTGTGTACTGTGGGTTTCACAGATGGGACATGACATATATTTTGTGATGGTTTGTTTCCCTCTCCACAGGACCAGCTTCATGAGGATGCTGTTCCACTGTAGCATTGGCACATGAGGGCCCATCGTCCAAGATGCTGTGGTCCAGGGTAGGTGGATCTACAGCTACATTGTGCGTACATGGGTTCATGGGAGCAACATGTCGCCTGTCATGTGTCATAAGAGGCATCTGGTGTTGTACAACTCTCCCCTGACAGCCTCCCTTACCCATATTTTGGGGTGGTGACCCATCTCCCCATGTGTTTGTGTACAGTATGTTCGCAGGGACACCTTTTCAGTCAGATGTACAGCAGAGTTAGATGTGTTTTTGGTTGTCGTGTTTTACGGATACTGCATTTTCTGTCTACACCATCATAGTTAGATCAGACATGACCAAGGTATATGTGCATGTGATTTGGCCATGATGTGCACAGGTTTGCACTTGGGCACATTCAGCCCATGTTTTTCAGCTGTGCCCCTGACCAACGCATACTGTGTGTGTGTTTGCGCTTATGTTTTGAATATGTCCTCCAGCATTGTCCAGGCATGGTACATTATCACATGCTCTCATGGGTGTGGGCACCTGGGGGGCATGGTGGGGTGTACTACCTCTACTGTTGTGCTGCTTACCTTGTCATCATGGTCCACATGTGTGGTGAGCTGTGAGCAGCAATGTGTCTTGTGTTTTGAGAGACAGGTGTTGAGCAACATTTATTTCTCTCATATGTAGGCATGATGTGGAGATGCATCAACAGTTGATGTACATGGTAAATCGACATGTCTGGCTGACATTGTCTCCCTTCGCTGTGACCTGATGTGGCTATGCAGTACTTGGAGGAATTGATGACGGCCGCATGATGCACACATAGGGTTTGTTTTAACTTTGCGAATTTGGTATTACATCTGGCTGTACCTGTCCTGGGGTTTATGATCTTCACATGGACATGTTATGTAGCATCTCTGTAGACACAAACAGATGCATATAGTGTGTAGCTGTGAGATGCCCGTGTGACCTGGGATTGTACATAACCATATCCATGTGACAGCCATGCCTGCATTTACATGTACTGTTGGCGCTCATCTCCTTTTTTTTTATATGCATCTGCTGTAATTTGTGACTTTGCATCCCTTTGGTCTGTATTTTGTGTATTGTGAATCGTGGCAATCTGTTCTGTTTTGGCAAGGTGTCTAACAATACCATACTTCTCCTCTCGTGACACAGGGCAGGTGACATAACAGCACCATTTCCTCCACGGCATCTGGCTCACCATCCAACGTCTGTTGTGGGACTGACCTTCATCTTAGTCTTTCCGGGGAGATGTGCCATTGGATGTTTGACCTATGTTGGTGGCACACAGGCCTGTGATGGACATTTTTGCTCTTGGACCGCTGACTTACCCATGATAGACCTGTACAACACACAGTGTGTGCCATGCTGTGGCTGTGTGTCATGCTGCTGACAGGGACACAGATGGACTTTCATGGACTGTGTCATATTGGACGATGGCACTTTACTGTGCATGGCCAGGTTTGCATGGTGTGTTTTGCGATGATCTTTTGGCTGTCAAGGACACCTTGCTTTTGGGACACTGTGCGCATCAGGGACTGACATAATCTATGTATTTCTGACATCCCTCCACAGTTGGTTAGTGTATAGGTGTGTCCCATGTGTGTGACATGGCACACATGATATGTTACTTTGTGGGTTTCAACATCAGCATACAGCCATGTTTGTGGCACGGGGGCACACATGGAGGGATCCAATTGTCTATGTCCACCTGCCCCACACCTAAACAAGGTGCAGGTTCTGCCACATACACACTTTCATGCCCGCCACCATCCTTGTTAGATGTGTGGAGGGGCCAGGGGTGCTTAGATTCATGTGTGGCATCACTGTACCATGTTTGTGTGCAGCTGGTGCCTGTGCTTCTCAATAACTATGTTTGTGAGACACTGCATGTGGACCTATGGCTCTGTGTGGTTCACTGTAGGCTGTCTGACCATCATTTGCATCTGGACATGCTAGTTATTGTATATGTTTACTGTACAGATGTGACACTCTGCATGTCTGTCCACGCGTTGCAGTGCACATTTGCAGAGTCCTGTTTTACCCCCTGCATTGACAACAGTCTCATTAGGCCATTATATTTGGTGTGGGTCAGAGTGGGTGTCCATTGTCCTCCTACACTTCAGCATTGCATGGACCATGCTATCGGTAGCCAAACACTGTCCACCAAACAAACAATGCAAGGGGACATACTGCACGGTGTTATGTCTGCACCTTTCAGGGAGTTGTGTGCTTTGTATTTTCTCTGTGTTCATGTGTCCCTGCTACCTGTTAGCATACAATCATTCAGCTCTAGATGATATTTGTCATGTACACTGAATACTTTCTGATGTGCCAATCAGCCATTATGTGGGAGGTTGGACATAACTTAATGAGGGTGTTTGTCACATGTCAACATTGTGCCAGCATATGTTTTTCTCTTTTGGGGGCCACCTGTGTTGCATGAGGGCTATGTTGGGGGGGGGGGGACATGTGATGTGTTTGGGGCCTTACGCTTACAACGCCTAGAGTCTACATGCCCTCATATGTAGCTCACACATTGTGGGCATGCAGCAGATGCTCGTGTATGTGGCCCTGGAGCCCAGTGCATATCATGCACCTGTTCCACCAGAGATCTCATGCCACTCAATTGTGCGCAGGCATTGACCTTTATGTGGCATGTGTGTTTGTACCTTGCTGACTGTGTTCCCATCTTTAAACAGGGAGGGGCTTACTTTGAAATTATGATTACACTGTGTACAGTAACTGGGAGGTGTGATCCAAATAAAGATATGTATTTTACAGACATTAGTTCCTTTTGCTGCTTGGTCATGTTCACACACACATGCACTACAATGTCTACCTTTGAATATGTCATGACTCCTTGTGACCTTGGGACTCTGTGGTTACCTTGACAATGTTCCTCGAGTTACTTTCCAAGGGCCACATGATCTGGTTTTGTGAAATGAGGCCTGGTTGCCTTGTGTGCATGACAGTTTTGTGAAGACTAGGCTGCTCCTCCTCTCGTAGAGCACATTCACACTTGTGTCTACTGGGTTGCTTGCAAGGTCCATGTCCACCTGTGCTCACAACAGTGTACGATGGCAGCTGTGCATGTGTCTGTCATTTTGCACATCACAGGTTCTTACTGGTTCACATACAGACCCTGTCTTTGGAATATTATGTATTCCTTGGGCTCAGTGTATTATTTGTGGGTGTGGTTGGTGGCATGTGTTTTCAAATAAGGTTATGCGTTTAGCCCACAATATCCTTTGTTTTTAATTATTTTGTACATTATGCTGACTTGACCATTAGTTCACTGCAGGTTCATCAACTCTACACACACCCTTGTCTGTGATCAGGGTGCAGCAGGGTGTGCACTGTGTGCTGCCTAGCCAGCAGATATCATCTGTTACATAGGTTTCTCTCATTATGTTGTTTACACTGCTGTGCACCTGGGGGTGTGGTGGTGATGGGTTTCAGCAGGTGTGTGTTCACCCTTTTTCATGTGTTGCTCTCTGCTGTCCTGTCCATGATCAGTACATTGCTTCACCACGCATCCTCCACTGCCCTTGGGGATACCTTGCTTTGCTCTTGTTATGTCTGTATATATTTATGTATTTGTTTTGGTATCCCACTTTTCACAGGGTCAAGGGGGGTTTCATACGAGGGGGGGGGAGTTTTACATGTTGGCCACGGCCATTGCCAGGGGGGCTACATTGACGGTTTCAAATGGGGACATAGGACATACTATGGACATTGACAGATTGTGGACATTGTCATATTTGTATGGGGTGGGTTAGGGGTTGGATTAGTGGGGTTCCTGGGACAGTATGTTTTTCAGCTGTTTTATAATGGATTAGTGGTCTGGGTTGTTACCAGGACATCTTGGGGGGCTGTGCATGATACATGGGGCAGGAAGTTCAGGGTCTCGATTGCAGGTCCCTTGCGGGCATTTGGTTCATTTGTTGCTTACAGTACCGGAGTTGGTGGGGGCTTGTCTGGTAGTTGTGCCGTGGCCTGGGCGACACAGTCTGGTGTTGATTTGGGGGTTGCGTGCTTCATGTATGACTTTGTTGGTGAGTGGGAGGGCTTTGTATTGACTCCTTGCTTCAGGTGCCTGTATGTATGTTTCTTTCAGGATTGGGGTGATGTGGTCTGTATATTTTGCATGCTGTGTCTACAGCATCACATATCATTGTGTGTTTGTGCATGCGTCCCTGGTCCCAAATACAGACTGTGATCTGAAATGTACACAGGAGTTCTGCAGGTGCATTTGTTCATGGTTTCCCTTGTGGGTTTGCCTGTCCTTACAACCAGCATGCATGTAGCGTGAGGGCCTGGACTATTTCTGACTGCATCCTTTGCTAAAACACACACATTGGTGCTGTTTCCTACCTGTTTTTGCTTTTACATTTCTGGTGTTGTTCGTATGTGTGATTCCTCTCTGTTCCCTTGGATGTGTATGCGTGTCCTGCAGTTGTGTTTTCCATTTGTTTGACTGTCATATGTTGTCAGGTTTGTGCTGTGGACACATTGTACACTCATCTGAGTTGTGAGCCATGCATCTCTCCATCTTCTGTCTGCCAACTCTTGTGTCATGCTACCCTGATGTGCATGCAGCTGCAACCCTTCCTGCACTCCTACACCTTCCTGCATCACAACTCTCCATGTTTGTCGCTCCTGTGTTTGCTCTGCATATCATCGCTAGTCCACTGTAATCATGATATTTCACAGATCCTGCCATTTCAGCCTCCTCTGCTGGACACATCTTCCCATCCACTGTTGCACACCATCATTATAACATGGTACATTATCCATCACTCTGTACATAGCTACAGCTGGCACCAGTGTCTTTAACCATTTCTGTTGCTGCCACATAGCCTTGTGGAGATCTTTGTGGTACAGCACCTGTGATGTCAGTGGTTCTTATACTTTTGGATTGCCTTTCCTTTCGGCTCTGTGCAGTATTTGGGTTACATGTGCACTCGCATTTGATGATGTGGTTGTTTATGATGTGCATTGTGTAGCAGCCTAACGGAACGATACTCTGGCTAGGCTTGTGTTTAGATGGCAGCACAGCTTACTGTACAGTTGCATTCTGAGAAAACAGATGTCACTAAGCCAACCTTGGTCACTGCTCATTTGGCACCATGACCCCTGCACCATCACGCAATGCCCTAACCATTGTGCTACACTGCTGTTCCCTCCTGCATGTCTGCTCACCTACCTGGGATTTCCCTGCGTTAGACTGCACAGTGATGCCAGCACTGACTGTGCTTGGACCATGCCCTGCCTCATACGACAAACTGTAAAGCACCCTACATTGTGATTTCCTTGGTGGACAATGCGCTTTAGGATTTGACATGTTAGGTACCTTATATTGCGTCATATGCATCACCTGATATTACAGTGCTTTCATAGTGTATTTGCAAGGGGGAGTAATAACAATAACATGTAAAATGCCTCCTAGATCACTATTGCTCATGACAGATGATGGCTCATCCAGCCGCTTCATTGGGCACTGCGGGGGATTGAACCCCCGATCCCTGCTCCATTGGTAGACGTCATTCCCATCGTGCTGTGGCTCAGCTCGTATGCTTTCCCATCAGCGCGCCGCCTTATGCCGCACAAAGTTCCTCTGCCTCGTAAAGGATTAGTGCGCCGCCTTCTGCTGCCCACTATTTCTGTGCCTCCTAAAATGGTGCCTGTGCCTGCCGCTTCATTGGGCACTGCGGGGGATTGAACCCCCGATCCGTGCTCCATTGGCAGGCGTCGTTCCCATCATGCTGTGGCTCAGCTCGTGTACTTTCCCATCAGCGCGCCGCCTTATGCCGCACAAAGTTCCTCTGCCTCGTAAAGGATTAGTGCGCCGCCTTCTGCTGCCCACTATTTCTGTGCCTCCTAAAATGGTGCCTGAGCCTGCCGCTTCATTGGGCACTGCGGGGGATTGAACCCCCGATCCCTGCTCCATTGGTAGGTGTCGTTCCCATCGTGCTGTGGCTCAGCTCGTGTGCTTTCCCATCCGCGCGCCGCCTTATGCCGCACAAAGTTCCTCTGCCTCGTAAAGGATTAGTGCGCCGCCTTCTGCTGCCCACTATTTCTGTGCCTCCTAAAATGGTGCCTGAGCCTGCCGCTTCATTGGGCACTGCGGGGGACTGAACCCCCGATCCCTGCTCCATTGGCAGGCGTCGTTCCCATCATGCTGTGGCTCAGCTTGTGTACTTTCCCATCAGCGCGCCGCCTTATGCCGCACAAAGTTCCTCTGCCTCGTAAAGGATTAGTGCGCCGCCTTCTGCTGCCCACTATTTCTGTGCCTCCTAAAATGGTGCCTGAGCATGCCGCTTCATTGGGCACTGCGGGGGATTGAACCCCCGATCCCTGCTCCATTGGCAGGCGTCGTTCCCATCGTGCTGTGGCTCAGCTCGTGTACTTTCCCATCAGCGCGCCGCCTTATGCCGCACAAAGTTCCTCTGCCTCGTAAAGGATTAGTGCGCCGCCTTCTGCTGCCCACTATTTCTGTGCCTCCTAAAATGGTGCCTGAGCCTGCCGCTTCATTGGGCACTGCGGGGGATTGAACCCCT
Source organism: Ichthyophis bannanicus (assembly GCA_033557465.1). Lineage (NCBI taxonomy): Eukaryota > Metazoa > Chordata > Amphibia > Gymnophiona > Ichthyophiidae > Ichthyophis > Ichthyophis bannanicus. The sequence goes on from CM066032.1 coordinate 1,593,339,589, forward strand.
GATCCCTGCTCCATTGGTAGGCGTCGTTCCCATCGTGCTGTGGCTCAGCTCGTGTGCTTTCCCATCCGCGTGCCGCCTTATGCCGCACAAAGTTCCTCTGCCTCGTAAAGGATTAGTGCGCCGCCTTCTGCTGCCCACTATTTCTGTGCCTCCTAAAATGGTGCCTGAGCCTGCCGCTTCATTGGGCACTGCGGGGGATTGAACCCTCGATCCCTGCTCCATTGGTAGGTGTCGTTCCCATCGTGCTGTGGCTCAGCTCGTGTGCTTTCCCATCCGCGCGCCGCCTTATGCCGCACAAAGTTCCTCTGCCTCGTAAAGGATTAGTGCGCCGCCTTCTGCTGCCCACTATTTCTGTGCCTCCTAAAATGGTGCCTGAGCCTGCCGCTTCATTGGGCACTGCGGGGGATTGAACCCCCGATCCCTGCTCCATTGGTAGGCATCGTTCCCATCGTGCTGTGGCTCAGCTCGTGTGCTTTCCTATCAGCGCGCCGCCTTATGCCGCACAAAGTTCCTCTGCCTCGTAAAGGATTAGTGCGCCGCCTTCTGCTGCCCACTATTTCTGTGCCTCCTAAAATGGTGCCTGAGCCTGCCGCTTCATTGGGCACTGCGGGGGATTGAACCCCCGATCCCTGCTCCATTGGCAGGCATCGTTCCCATCGTGCTGTGGCTCAGCTCGTGTACTTTCCCATCAGCGCGCCGCCTTATGCCGCACAAAGTTCCTCTGCCTCATAAAGGATTAGTGCGCCGCCTTCTGCTGCCCACTATTTCTGTGCCTCCTAAAATGGTGCCTGAGCCTGCCGCTTCATTGGGCACTGCGGGGGATTGAACCCCCGATCCCTGCTTCATTGGTAGGCGTCGTTCCCATCGTGCTGTGGCTCAACTCGTGTGCCTTTCCATCCACGCGCCGCCTTATGCCGCACAAAGTTCCTCTGCCTCGTAAAGGATTAGTGCGCCGCCTTCTGCTGCCCACTATTTCTGTGCCTCCTAAAATGGTGCCTGAGCCTGCTGCTTCATTGGGCACTGCGGGGGATTGAACCCCCGATCCCTGCTCCATTGGTAGGCATCGTTCCCATCGTGCTGTTGCTCAGCTCGTGTGCTTTCCCATCCGCGCGCCGCCTTATGCCGCACAAAGTTCCTCTGCCTCGTAAAGGATTAGTGCGCCGCCTTCTGCTGCCCACTATTTCTGTGCCTCCTAAAATGGTGCCTGAGCCTGCTGCTTCATTGGGCACTGCGGGGGATTGAACCCCCGATCCCTGCTCCATTGGTAGGCGTCGTTCCCATCGTGCTGTGGCTCAGCTCGTGTGCTTTCCCATCCGCGCGCCGCCTTATGCCGCACAAAGTTCCTCTGCCTCGTAAAGGATTAGTGCGCCGCCTTCTGCTGCCCACTATTTCTGTGCCTCCTAAAATGGTGCCTGAGCCTGCCGCTTCATTGGGCACTGCGGGGGATTGAACACCCGATCCCTGCTTCATTGGTAGGCGTCGTTCCCATCGTGCTGTGGCTCAGCTCGTATGCTTTCCCATCAGCGCGCCGCCTTATACCTCCCGCGCAGCTTTTCCAGGCGGTAATGTGCGGGACGCACATGTGCGGGGCGCACATTGGCGCATATGTAAACCGCGTGTTTTTCTTTTTCAGGACGCAACGCCCACTCCTTATATGGCACACGCACACTAGCGCGGCCCCGCACGTTATGAATGTTTAGTAAACATACCCCTTAGAGACCATTAAGCAAAATTCAACACAGCAGCTTCACAGCATAATGAAGGAGGCATCTCAAAATTATTTCCAGCAGTGACAGGAACGCTGGAGTAAGGATATTTTAACAGGAGAGGACTACCTTGAAAGGAGAATGAGTGTAATAAATGTCAGTGTTATACTTCTTGTGTTTTTATACAAGTCATGATACTTTTTGATCGCACCTCATAAACCCCAATCCTACTTAACTTCAGACTTGCCTGAAAGAAAGTTTTCCTATTGTGATACATCGATAAACATATGGAGCTGTGTAGCCATGGCTACATCTAGAAAAATACTTATAGGTGGCCACAAAAGAGAGAAAGCTTGTTCACAAAATACAGTTTTAATATAGAAAATTTATTCATTTCAGACCTAAAAGTTATCTACAAGGTGGCTCTCTTGGGGACACTATCCAAGGATATCTCAACAAATTGAGTTAGCTGAACTATCAGGAGAAACTATTTTATCCAAAGCTTCTCCTTCCACAATCTCAGATCTAATCCTAGAGGGAAGATAGTAAATATTAGATACAGAAAAACTATCAGCATTTAGTATAATTAAGAATGCCTTTAAAGTATTTGTGCAAAAGTTCAAAAGGAGAACAACAATGAAATACAAGAAGCTTTAAAAACTAAGATTATTAGCTTTCATCATATTTTCAAGCATTTCTAAGTTACTATTCATGACAAAACTATCCTTAATGGACATATTCCCAAAAGACTGAACATTAAGCAAAGTGCTTTCTGCCTTAGACGTATCATTTTCAGTGAGCACCTCATCCTGCTATTGAAGGTTTTTCACTGTCTCATCCAAAAAAGCACAAAGTTTAGACAATGTCCCCTTAGGGATACTCTCCATTCTGTTAACTGCCACATTCAAACATCTTTCAGGGAGGTGCCAAAGAACCAGGAATATTTTTAGGCAAAGAGATAGGAAATGGATATCATATATCATATATCAGGCTGAGATGAAAGTACATTTGCAGTCTCAGGGGAGACAATAGGAGTGATGCCAGGAGAACTGCTATCAGTACTCAGTACTTTATTTCCAATTAATAAAGAAGGCTGAAGTGTGTGTGTGTGGGGGGGGGGGAGGGGGGCTCAGACACATAGGAAACCCCAACAGGTTGTGGTGGACTAACCTTATTCTAGGCAACGATATTCTCAACATGTTCATCCATGGGGCCTCGTACTGGCTTCAACAGCCCAGGGCTCTTGTTCTTTACCTTCCCATTTCCATAAAGACACCAGCAGAATCATCCTGACGCCTCAGTTTTCCTCAGTTGTTACGAAGGGGGCTCCTAAGGGTCTGGTTCTGCCCTTTAGGTCATGCCCCTTCGAGCATGCGCCTGTGGCCTTGCTAGATTTTAATCTTAGGATGCTGAAAAGGAGGGAAGAATACTGATATCACTGGTACGTGTTGGTGGAATGGGGACCAGGCTCTCATTGCAAGCTGCTGCTCACCACCACGCTGACCCAAAAAAAGGTGCCTTCCCATGAAGACAAACCTTTTGAAGTCACTGCACCAAGTTTTGTTCCTTCTACGGTCTTCAAAGCGGAGATCTGGCAGACTGTGATTGCAAGCAAATGTGCCCTATAAAAAATTCCTTTGATACACACAACCTTTGTTGACAAAACTTGAGTCAGGACTTAGAGGACAACCTGGCCAAGTTACCTTCAGATAGGTAAAAGCTTTACCATTCCTTTGAAGTATATGGGGCATCAATGAACTTCATCATTTGGAATAAAACATCCTCTGTAAGCTGAAGTAATAGTCCTGCTTTGAGGTCGTTTATTCATATTTTAGTGTATTGCACTATACTGTACATCTGAAGCTTGAGGGGGGGGGTATTCTGAGCCATGAATAGAGGGGATTGATGGCTGTTGTGCAGAGAAGTTAGATGGGGTGGGGAAAGGGTGGCACGGGGACAGAGAGTGGGTGGGCAGTGGGCGGTCGCTGGCCCTGGACATACAGGGCCGATTCTAATGTCAGCTCTCTATGTCCAGGGCCGGCAAAATGTCCAGGGAAGTTATTCCACCTCCGAGGTGGAATATCTTCCCTGGACAGTTTTTCTGTTTATGGCCCAGGGCGCAGAAGGAGCGGGAGGGGGGGCAGGGTTTATTTCCCGCAGCCCAACCCTGGCCTTAGAGTTTATTTCCCGCAGCCCGACCCTGGCCTTAGAGTTTATTTCCCTCAGCCTGACCCGCAGCCCGACCCTGGCCCCGTGGGATCAGAATTGCGATCCCCTCTGTGCATCCGGTTCAGACCAGACGCACAGAGGGGATCTATGTCCGGGACGGAATCGGGCCCTTGGTGTATATCTGAGTGGGTTCTTTTGCCTGATTATCTGAAGCCATCTGTTAATCCTAAGAGGAGGAAGGGGGAGAAAGTGTAAGAATAAACATAATGTAGAAGAGAGGAGACTAGAAATTAGAAATGGCAAAGAGAAAAGAGTGTGGTCTAGAGCGTCTTATGAAGAGTGGAGGAAAAGAAAATCAAGAATTGGAAGAAAATGGTGGAGAAAGATCTAGCAATGGAGGAGGAGCACTATAGAAGATTATTACTACTACTACTGTAGTGGTGTCAGAAGTGTGCTTTCAAATGTACCTTGAAATACTAGGCCTGTGGCCTAGCTGGAATGTCTTTGTCTCTTTTGTTTCACTGTAGCCTGCTTAGTAGTAGAACCACACAGTAAGAAATGCATAGTTTAGCAGCTTCTCACCTTACATAACACGCCACAGCTGACCTCTATTGGTGAGCGATCAAGGGGAACTTAATATGTGCCTATCATGAAGTAGCTAGAATGTGATAAAATTATTAGTTTGTATATATAGCAAAAAGTCTATAAATGAAACTGAAACCTTTGCCCGAGAGGCTCAGTCTTTTTGGAAGCTATTCCACTGAGTGCTTGCATGCTATTAAAACTGTTTGATTTCACGAAAGCCTCGGGTGTCTTTTCTTGGTCTGGTAATCTACTACACTACTACTGCTACCAATCATTTGTATAGCACTACAAGGCATACATAGCACTATACAGAGACATGTGAAAGATGGTTGCGGCTCAACAGAACTTACAATCTAGCTAAGACAGACAATACAACAGCTGGGACAAGGAAATATTTGGATGAATAGTAATGAAAAACATAGTTGAGAACAGGAGACTATAGTCCCGATTCCATCGCAGATGTAAATCCCCTTTGTGCATTTGGTCTGAACCGGATGCACAGAGAGGATTGAGATTCTGATCCCATGAGGCACATCTAGCCCCACGGGATCAGAATCGTGAACAGTCCTGCACGTGCAGGCAGGGATTGCAATTCAGTCCGGCCTGCACGTGAAGGACTGTCCCTGGCTAACTCAGGGTTTTTAAGTGGAACTGCGGCACCATGACGTCATGTTGCCATGCACCATTGTTCCATTTAAAAGCAGCAATGCCGATCACCAAAGAAAAGTGTTTATTCCCCGCAGTCTGACCCCCCGATCTGGCCTCCTAAGGCCAGGGTCGGGCTTCAGGGAATAAACCCCGCCCAGCCCCCTGTCCCATCCGTGCTCCAGGCCATCAAAAAAAAAAAAACAATCTAGAGAAGTTATTCCACCTCGGAGTTGGAATAACTTCCCCTTATATTTCGCCAGCCCTGGACGTACAGGGCCAACATTAGAATCGGCTCTGTACGTTCAGGGCCGGCGACTACTCACGTCCTGCCCACTCTCTGCCCCTGTGCCGCCACTTCCCAGCCCCCTTCTAAATTCTCTGCACACCTGGTGGGGAACTTAGCCAGGGGCAGGAGTCAGCATGAATAGCAGGGATGGACATCCCATTGGGCATCCGTCCCCTATATTCATGGCTCAGAATACCCTACTATGTGGATAAGCATCTGAAAGTGGCCTCGAAGAGGTGAGTTTTTAGAGGGGATTTGAAAAGGGCCAGAGATGAAGCCTGATATACTGACTGAGGTAGTTTGTTACAGGCATAAGGAGCAGCAAGGTGAAAGGATCAAAGTCTTGAGTTGGCAGTAGAAGAGAAGGACACAGATAGAAGGGATCTGACAGAAGAGCAGAGTTCCTGAGGAGGGGTGTAGGGAGAGATAAGAGAGGAAAGGTAGTGAGGAGCAGCAGAATGAATGCACAATATAGGTCAATAGGAGAAGTTTGAACTGGATATGGAAACGGATAAGGAGGCAGCTTCAGGGTTTGAGGCAGAAGGGAAGAATGGTAGTAGATGAATAGCTGAGAGAAGGGTAAAGACAGGAGAGATGAGAAATGGTTGGTGAGACTACATAAGAGGAAAGCATGGATTAAAATGGGAGACAGAGAGAGGAAATAAAACAAGAAAGTCTGAGAAAAAAGTAGAAAAATGTAGAAGAGAGTACAAGAAAGCACTAAAGAAGCACCTTTGAAAAGACAAAGAAAGACTGCAATAAAAGTAGAAAATAAAGACAAAAAGGAATGCGGAAAAAAAGAATAAAAAATGAAAAAAGGTAAAAAGAATAAGATAAAAAAAAACAGGAAAAAAATATCCAGACACACAAAGTAGAAAAAATATCATTTTAAAGTGCCAAATATTTAAATAAGTTTGATTTAAGCATATTTTTATGTAAATGTGCCACAAACATTTGGATAAATTAATATGGTTGTCATGCTAGGACATTTAAATGCATAGAAATTATCTTTTCGTTTGCTGACGATTTCTTCTTTATATATTGAAAACTTGGCCAGAGAAATCTTTAAACTCTAGCTGCAGAATGTACCCTTGAGCCACATCTGAGTACCCATGACTCTGTATATAATAAATATGCAAGAGATAATTTCCTTATATAAAACCACAGTGTACAGAAATCCATCTCATATGTATACATTGTCCTGTAAATTAGGACGGGGCTCAGACTGCCCTAAGAAAAGAAGGAACTATCTTCATATGTGTTATGAGGTCAAATCATTTCAATGATATTGACTATGATCATCTTAGCCCTGCTGCTGTTATTGGGGGGAGTTTAGGTTAATGATGTGACCCACATTTCCCTCTCATATAAGGGAATTGTTTCAGTGATGCAAAGAGCTACTGTACTTTGAATAGTTTTGTTGGGAGTTTGAAAATGACTAGAGGTTACTTCATTGCAATACTTTCTAACTTTATTTTGGAGACACAGTTAACCTACATGGTTTATATGCATAAGATACATTTCTATAAACTGGGTGGTAGATATTAGCCAACTGGAGATGGACCAGCTGTGACTCCCAAATATAAAAATGGGAATGTAGTAGATACCACACCATTCACAGAAGATGAGGCATTGGAACAACTTGCTAAACTGAAAATGAACAAAGACATGGGGCCAGATGGGATACATCCCAGGATACTGAAAGAGCTCAGATAGGTTCTTGCAGGGCCGTTAAAGGATGTCTTCAACAGATCCTTGGAAACAGGAGAGGTTCCTCAGGACTGGAGAATGGCTGATGTGGTACCTCTACACAAAAGTGGTGACAGGGAAGAAGTGTCAAACTACAGACCCATGAGCCTTACCTCGGTAGCGGGAAAAGTAATGGACGCACTCCTGAAAGAGCAAATAGTGAACTTTCTCAAAACCAACAGGTTGCAAGAGCCGAGGCAACATGGTTTTACTGAAGGACGGTCTTGCCAAACAAATCTGATTGAGTTCTTTGACTGGGTGACCAAGGAACTAGATCAGGGGCATGCGATGGATGTCATCTACCTGGATTTCAGCAAAGCCTTTGATACTGTTCCTCATAGGAGGCTTGTCAATAAACTCAGTAGCTTGGGGATGGGTACCAAGATGGTAAACTGCATTAAAAATTGGTTGACTGACAGATGACAGAAGGTGATGGTACATGGAGCTCACTCGGATGAAAGGAAGGTGATTAGCAGGTGCCCCAGGTTTTGGTCCTGGGCCCGGCACTGTTCATTCTATTTGTGAGTGATATTGCTGAAGGACTGCATGAAAAAGTCTGTCTTTTTGAAGATGACACAAAAATTTGCAACAGAGTGGACTCCCTCGAGGGAGTGAATAAGATGAGGAAAGATCTACAAAAGTTGGAAGAATGGTCTAATGCTTGGCAATTATGATTTAATGTGAAAAAGTGCAGTGTCATGCACTTAGGTATCAGAAATCCAAGGGAAATGTATGCAATAGGGGGCGAGAGGTTGGTGTGCATGGTTCAGGAGAAAGACCTTGGTGTGATTATCTCTGATGATCTCAAGGTGGCAAAACAGTGCGACAAGGCGGTGGCAAAAGCCAGGAGGATGTTGGGCTGCATACAAAGAGGGATTACCAGCAGAAAGGAAGAGGTACTTATGCCACTGTACAGGTCGCTGGTGAGGCCTCACCTGGAATACTGTGTTCAGTTTTGGAGACCATATCTTGCAAAAGACGTAAAAAGACTGGAAACTGTTCAGAGGAAAGCGACCAAAATGATTTGGAGCCTGCGTAAGAAACCTTATGAGAAGAGACTTGAAGACCTAAATATGTACACTTTGGAGGAGAGGAGGGATAGGGGCGATATGAGTCAGACCTGTAAATACTTAAAGAGGAACGATGAACAAACAAACCTCTTCCAAAGACGGGGAAGCTGCAAAACTAGAGGGCATAACATGAAGCTGCAAGGTGGAAAATTGAAAGGCAATGTCAGGAAATATTTTTCACTGCAAGGATGGTGGATGCTTGGAATGCTCTCCCGATGGCAGTGGTGGGGGCAAACATGGTGACGGAATTCAGAACAGCATAGGACAAGCACAGTGGATCCCTTTACAACAACAGGATAAAAACAAAATAAACTGAACCAACTAACTTCTCAACAAATAGGGGTGTCCTACATGGAGTGGTGGGTCCACCCCTAAACAAAGACATGGGGAGGGGAGGCCTGCACAGAGCGACAGGTGCACCTACTCTTGCCGTATTGCTGGGCAGACTGGATGGACCAAGCTGGTCTTTATCTGCCGTCATTTACTATGTTACTATGTTACAATCACGTCTCTGTCACATGGTGGCATAGTGGAGGTATGCCTGTGGCATTCCAAAAAAGATACACATGTGTGCCCAATTTTAGAATGGCCCTGCGCATCTAAATCTACCAGCACACATGTCCATACCTATAACTGCTCCTAGGAACAAATAGTCAGCTGAACAAAAGCTCATTTCAGCATTCAAACTATTGTACAGAGAAAAGGAGAATGCCTTCTCATTCTCCCAATAACTTCCATTCCTTCACAAAAGCATGCCAGTAAATAGAGGGGCCTTTTTCTAGTCGATGCACCTACTACCCATCTCTGATTTCAAAATGGCAGGCCAGGACTTATATGTGGCGAGAGATATTTGCCCATTCTGGAATGCCATCATGGACATCTCTATGTTGCTAAGCTTGTGGTATGCACGTTTCAAAAATTACCTTGAAACTTACATGCCTGTGGTATAATTCTGTAGGTCCCCATGTCTTTTGTATCTGATGGAGACATTAGGGTGAAGATGGGCTGATTTTAGAAAGTGCACTTGCCCATCTTCACTATTGCCCCTCCCATGGAATTTCAGATATTTTGACTTGGACATCCTAGATGGCACATGGGCACCCTTTCAAAATTGTGCCTTCACCTCTCTAAAATCATGTATTTGTTTGTAGCGCTTGATATACCATCAGAAGCCAAGGCTATTACTGTTGTTTACAGTCTAAAAGAGAGTGAATAGATGTGGTAAAACAGAAAAGGAAAGTTAAGAGAAAGCAAAGAAAGAGGGGAGTTACAAATCATGGAGGGGAATGGAGACAAAGGAAAGAAGAGAAAAGGTGACATCCCAGGGGTATATGATTAGGAGGTTGAGAGCTGGGAGAAGGCTTTTAGATTTCAAATTAATTCTTTTTGAAGGTGAGGAATAAAGGCTCAGTATGCAGAGATGGGGGGGGGGGAAGAATTTCCACAAGGAGGGACCAACATAAGAGAAGGAGTTCCTGGAAATGACAAGATGGAGGACAGAGGGAGGAGGTAGGGAGAGGAAGGTAGCATTAGTGGAATGGAAGGAGAGATTGATAAGGAGAGATGAGGTAGCCAGGTAAAGTGAACAGGAAACTAACAAGAGTATGGTGAACCAGCATGAGGATCTTGTAGTGGATACAGAAAGGAATAGGGAGCAAGTGAACGGAGAAAAAGGACGGCAGGAACATGATTAAAGTGGGGGGGCCTGAGAATTAGTCTGGCAGCCTTGGATTGAATACTGAGTTCTGGAGAAGACCAAGGAAAAGAAAATTGTCATAGTCAAGATGGGGAATGAGAAGTTGGGAGAACTGTGGGATGATGAAAGCAGAACAAACAGAAGACAAATAGCAGAAGGTACTTATATGCTTAAGTGTCCCTTTGAAAATCCATGTGTAATTCTAGATATATAGCTATCAGAAGTCCATATAAAGATTTGACTTGTCCAGGACATGGTATTTTCAGTAACATCATATGGATGCGAATGTTGGATAGTGAAAAATATAGACAGGAAGAAAAGTGATACTTTTGAATTATGGTGCTGACGATGAATACCGGGTATATCATGGACTGCCCGAAGAACAAACCTAAGCGTTCCTTAGAAGCTCAGATGACAAGATTTCAATTTTCATACTTTGGACACATCATGCGAAAAGAGAGATCATTGGAGAAAGACATAATGCTTGACAAGGTAGAAGGTCATTGTAAAAGAGGAAGACCGACAATGACATGGATTGATACACTAACAGCAGCTGTGGGTGCCATTCTATCAACAATGTGCCATTCTATCAACAATTTACAATAATGTAAACACTTAACAAGATACAATGTACATAGTTCAGTTGTTACAATGTATATAGTTATACTTGGTTCTATGTAACTTGTTGTGTTCTATGTATATAGGTACACTTAGTTGTATGTATCTTGTGTTCTATGTAAACTGACCCTGATCTCTGGAAGAGGCAGTATAGAAAACTGTCCAAATAAATAAATAAATAAATAAAATAATTAAACGAGCCACCTGACTTAAGACCCAACACAATTTAGGTCAACTATGCAGAGGGTTGCCATGAGTCGACACCGACTTGACAGCACTTAACAACTAGAAGTTATACTTGCTATTTGTCTGTCAACGTGTAGAATTTATTCACTTTTTGGTCTGCTCTTGGTCTGCATCAAGTCACGTCCCTTTGCTCAACAGATAAATGTAGCTATTTTACATATAAATGGTCTAATTTATTAATAAAACTGTCAGATTTTTTGCAAAATCATTTATGTATGAGGTGCGATCAAAAAATATTGAGACTTGTACAATAACACAGTATAATATTGACAGTTATTGCACTTAGTCTCCTTCAAAGTAGTACCCTTCCAATAAAAACACTTCCTCCAATGGTTCTGCCACGGTTGGAAACAAGTCACAGGATGTGAGATCAGGTGAGTACAAAGGCTGGCAGACTTGCCTGAATTGGTGATTGTCCAAAAACTGCTGGACAAGATATGATGTGTGAACTGGGGTGTTATCATGATGAAGCAACCATTCACCATTCCTGTGCAACTCTTGCCTCTTAAAACAAACTGCATCTCTCAAATGAGTCAGAACTTGGACATAGTACACCTTATTGATAGTTTGGCATTTTGGAGCATACTCATGATAAAAAATACCCTGGCAATCAAAGAAAACTGTGAGCATGACCTTGACATTGCTCTTCACCTGATGGGCTTTCTTGGGTCTGGGAGAGTCTGGAATCTTTCATTGTGAGGACTGAGCTTTAGTTTCTGGATCATATCTATAAACTCATGATTCATCACCAGTAATAATCTTTTGATGAAATCTGATTCATTTTCAACACCTTCCAACAGACCCCTGGCTGCAGTCAATTGATCTTCTTTTTGGTCGGAGACAGGAGTTTTTGCATGAATTTTGTAGACATCCATCTCATCCCCATATCAACAGTAAGAATGAACTGTATTGACCCATTACTGATGCCCATGTCCTCAGCAAGCTCCCTGATAGTCAATCAATGATTTGAGCATATTGTGACATGCACAGCTTCAACTTTGTTTTCATTCCTGCTTGTGAATGGCTTTCCAGGATGTTTGTCACTGTCAACACTTTGGTGGCCCTCTTGGAAATATTTGTACCAGTCAAAAACTTGAGCAGTACTCATGTATTCATTGCAATAGACTTGCTGTAACTTGTCATAAGACTCTTTGCACGGATCTCCAAGTTTCTGGCAGAATTTAATGCAAATTTTCTGTTCAGTTTCTTCACTCATTGTAAATCTGATGAACTGCTTTTACACAATATCAAACATCATTTGATTTAAAAAAATAAGGTATGCTGCAGCCACGCTACACTCTGCTCATGCAGTGCACATAATGTATCTAGGTCACTGTATGCTTAATAGCATTGTGGTGCAATGTATTGTTATATAGCTATACATGAAGTCTCAATACTTTTTGATCACACCTCGTTTTTGTTTGGATATAGCTCATACATTTTCAGTAGTAGCTCTAGACAAATCAATACAGCTTCTGACTGTATAAATGCTTTTGAATATCAGAGATGTGTTTCATGGAGAACCATGACTAGGATATAATTATACCAGACTTCCCTATTTAGTGAAGGATAGGGTCAGAAGAAAGGGAAGAGGTGTGGTGCTATATGTAAAAAATAATATTCAAACAACAGAATTGCTGGGCTTATGAGTGAAGGAGGAGGCACCGTGGGTTAATCTGGAAAGAGGGAATGGAAAATCTATTTACACTGGTGTAATATACAGACTTCCTTTACAAGTAGAAGAGGTGGGCAGATATTTAATTGAATACATTTGCTATATTTCTATGAAAGGAGAAGTGATACTGATAGGTGATTTCAATATGCTGAATATTGATTGGGACATTCCTTCTGCAGTGTCATCTAGGAGATAGATTCTAGATTTATCTTCAGAGAAAACTATTCTGGCAACTGATAACAAAAGACACATGGAAGAGGACCATACTGAACATGATGTGTATGAATGGGCATAATGTTTATGATGACATAGTGAGTGATCATCCGGCATCCAATGATCACCAGAAGGTATGGTTCAATATTAGGGCATGGACAGAGATGGCTCATTCATAAATGAGGGTCCTAAATTTTAGGAAAACTAACTTTGTCAAGATGGTGAAATATTTCAAGGAGTGGCCAGCTCAATACAAACATCTAGGTTAAGTAGAAATGCAGTGGGCAAAACTGAAAAGGGATATTTTAAGGGCAACAAACATTTTTGTTAGGAAAGTAAATAAAAGTAAGAAGAAAAGGAAGCCACTTGGTTCCCAAAAGAAGTAGCTGAAAGATAAGTAAAAAGAGGTTAGCTTTCATAAACTATAAACTATAGCAGAAAAGGAAAGAGAATCAACCATATTTGGAAAAGCTAAGAGAAGCTGGGAAAGTAGTCAGGAAAGAAAACATGCAAATGCAGTAAAATGGGATGGTTAATGATAAGAAGAAGTGCAAAAGTGGTATTTTTAGACTCAAGAGTGACGTGAAGAAATATGTAGCAGCCAATGAAGATAAAGTGGAATTTCTTGACAAGTATTTCTGTTCTTTGCATTCAAAAAAGAGGGGCCGGGAATGTGATCTCTGAAGACACACATAAATAGGAACGAAAATGAGATGGATCTTGAATTATTTTTTGAAGATTGTGTTTGTGAGAAGCTAGCTAAGCTAAAAGTAGACAAATTGATGGGGTCAGATGGGTTACAACTGAGAGTACTGAAAGAACTTAGTAAATTTCTAGTGGCTCCGCTGTCTGACCTTTTCAATGCCTCTTTAGAGTCAGAAGTGGTCTGGGAGGACTGGTGAAAAGTGGATGTGACCCTTCTTCACAAAAGCAGAAGTAAGAAGGAGGTGGTAAGTAATTAATATAAACACTGATTGAACCAAGGATAGTGCAGTTTATAGAATCCAGTTGATTGTACAATCCAAGGCAGCATGGTTTTAATAAAGGTAGGTTTTGTCAGGCGAATCTTATTATTTATTTGACAGGGTGACCAGAGAGCTGAACCAAGGAAAAGTACTAGATGTGGTGTATTTAGATTTCAGCAAAGTCTTTGAAATGGTTCTGCATCGGCAACTTATAAATAAACTGAGTGCCTTTGTATGGATCTTAAAATGACTGACAATATTAGAAACTGATTCAGTGGAGGCAACTAAGGGGCGTAGAAAATGGAAGTCACTCTGAGGAAAAGGTCACTACCAAAGGTGTGCCTCAGAGATAGATCCTTGGTTTGGTATTTTTTTAACATTTTTGTAAGTGATATTGAGGAAGGGCTGTTGGGTAAGGTATGCCTCTTTGTGGGCGATACCAAAATCTGCAATAGAGAAGACACTCTGGAAGGTGTAGATAATATGAGAAGGGATCTAGTGAAACTTGAAGAATGGTCTAGAATTTGGCAGCTAATATTTAATGCAGGATTATGCATTTGAGTTGCAAAAAATCCAAAGGAAACAGCACGGTGCAGTGGGCGCAGTACTTCTGTCCACAAAAGAAGAACAGGACCGTGAGGTGATCATATTTAATGATTTTAAAGTGACCAAACCAGTAGAAATGGTGATAGAAAAAGCCGAAGGATGTTTGGGTGTATAGGGAGAGGAATGGACAGCAGGAAAAGGAGGCAATAGCGCCTTTGTATATGTATCTGGTGAGATCTTATTTGGAATACTGGGTGTAATTCTGGAGGCCATGCTTCAAAGAGATAAGAACAGAGTGGAAATGGTGCTAAGGACAACTACTAAAATGATCAGTAGTCTTCATCATACAGCATATGGAGACTGACTTACAGATATCAATATGTATACTTTGGAAGAAAGGCAGAAGAGAGGAGAAATAAGGAAATGTTTAAATATCTCCATGGCATAAATGCACAGAAGGAGAGCCTCTTTCAGTTGAAAGTTTCGGAATGAGTGGGTATCAGATAAATGTAAAAGGGGATAGACCCAAGAGTAATTTAAGTAAATATTTATTTACAGAATAGCCTCCCAGCTGAGGTAGTAAAAACAAGAGTTATATTTTTGGTATTGACTGGGTCAGTGTCAAACCAGGGCATTCTAGATGAAATAAATGACTGCTTCTTGGAGCAGCTGGGTCATGAACTGACAAGAAGAGAAGATAGTCCAAGTGGAAGACAGGATCTGGTTCGAGATAAGGGTGTTGGAGCCCTTGGCAATAGTGATCATAGCATGATCACATCTAATTTAATACATGGAAGAAGGACAGTAAGAAAATCCACAGTAGTATCTTTTAACTCTTAAAAGAGAGACTATTGTAAAATGAGGAAAATAGTTAAGAAAAAACTAAGAGGGACAACTGCAAAGGTTGAAGATTTACATCAAGCTTTGGCATTGTTTAGAAATACTATCTTAGAAACCCAGACCAGATGTATTCCACCCTTTAAGAAAAGCAGAACGAAGGCCAAAAACTGCCAGCATGGTTTAAAGGCAAGGTCAGAGAGGCTGTTGTATACAAAAAAAAAAATAAAAAATCTTTCAGGAAATGGAAAAAGGAGCTAAATGATGAAAACGAGAAACAACACTGGCAAGATACATGCAAGGCATTGATAAGGCAGACAAAGAGAGAATTTGAATAAAAGCTTGCCATGGAAACAAAAACACATAAAATATAAACTTTTCAAGTGCATTTGCAGCAAAAAACCTGTGAGCGAGTCAGTTGAACCACTGGACGATGGAAGGGTAAAAGGGACGCTAAGGGAGGACAAGGCCATAGTGGAGACATTGAATTAATTCTTTGCTTCAGTCTTTACTGAAGAAGATGTAGGGGAGTTACCCATCAGTAAAATGCTTTTAAAGGCGGTGTATCAGAATAATTGAAAGAAATATTGATAAATCAGATAGATATATTATAAGTATTTGATAAGCTGAAGAGTAGTAAATCACCTGGACTGGATGGTATACATCTAAGGGTGTTGAAAGAACTGAAATATGAGTTTGCAGACCTACTATTAGTAATCTGTGAGCTATCATTAAAATCATCTATAGAACCTGAAGATTGGAGAATGTCCAATGTAACGTCAATTTTTAAAAAGGGTTCAGGGGTGATCCGGGAAACTGCAGACCGTTAAGCCTAATATCAGTACCAGAAAAAATGGTAGAAACTATTATAAAGAATAAAATTATTGAACATGTAGATAGTCATGATTAACCAGGTAAGGCGGAGGTGGCCCACAGTTCCCTTCCTTCCCACACACCCCCCCCGCCCCCCGCTCTCTCCCTTCAAAAAAAAACACCACATAAGAACTTATTGGCAAAATAACTGGTCGCAGCATTATTAAACAAGCACAACATAACATTACAACCAAACTGTTAACTTATGGTTCCGGCAGCGGGACAATCCCTCACCAGCCATATGGGTAGCAAAGTGAGTTCCTTCCCGCCTCCGCCGAGAACCATCCCTGGCAATTCCATCCCCCTCATCCGGCTTCGCCATATTACTAGCAAAAACCGAGGGCTTCTCCGGGTCGGGGGTACCCCCACCCCCGCCCTGCATATTGCCATGCCTCCGGACCCCGGACACCTCCGGGATCCCGCCACCGGCTCAGTGACACCTGTCCCTGAGCCCCCCCCAAATCAAAGCTGCGACCAGCCAACCCGCCCTAAACATCCTAATTCCAAGGCCTCCTGCCAATCATTCAGGAGTAAATCCACCCCGATCGGGGAAAGATGTACTCCATCCGAACGATACAGGCCCGCGCACTCGACCTCCACCCAGGAATGTAAAATCTGATACCCCCATGGTTCAACACCCAACGGCCAACTTGCCGGTTAACCTTAACTAAACCCCGGGACCACTGCCGCTGGCCCCAGCTAGCAGGCCTAGGAATTATGTCAGACCACAGCAAAATGACCCCGGGGAACATCAATAAGACTTCCCCCAAATCCCGCTGCACACCGCTCGGATTAGCTGCTTCACTGTCCATGACACCAAATCGTTGCCTCCGAGATGCAGCACCAAGAAGTCCGGGGATCCTCTGACGCGCTGAAGGTGCCGAAGCAAGGGTAATAGCTGTAACCAGCGCAGACCGCGCTCACCCAGCCATGATAGCACCACTTCGTCAGCAGGCAGTCCCAAGTTCGCACCAAGCGGCCGCAAAGCTGCTTGCTGGCCGGCCCAGTGCACAAAAGAATGGCCGACCATCCAGCAGGCACCGGGCACCCGGATCCCATCTAAAAGAAAAAACATAGTTAGTACCCGAGCCACCCACTGCCCACCTCAACAACGTACATATCCCTTAAAGGCATTGGAGCGCCAGCGGCCAATCCGCTGAATATCGGTACCCGGCAAACCAGCCAGGGCTGCACTAGTAGCGGCCCCAATCCGAAAGGAATGCGGTGCGAAGTCACCCGGTGATAAGCCCAACTGTCGGACCACCATGCGCAGGACCGCAGCAAACTGAAAACGCGTCAAACACCGCGCATCCTCATGTACAAAGAGCAGGTCGCTACCCGGAGCCCGCACGCGCAGGTATGCCGCCATAGCCGCCACCGGACAGATCACCGAAGCCGGAAGCGGCCGTAAGTGCACCCATACGCCCTCCCTCTCTGATCGGTCTTAGACCGGGACAACCATATGCTCAGCTGCCCTTGTGCCAAACGCACATGACGGAGTTGCAGAGCTGCCCCCCCCGACCTCCCACTGGACGCCACCAATTCCCCCGACCGGAAGGCCCCAAAGAAGGCCACACAAAACACCGCCCGGAACAGCAGAGCCTCGTAATCGGACTCCACCACCAAAGGCAAGGTTGTGCTCATCCGAACCAGCAGATCGGGGGTAATGGGCCGACGCTTGTCCGACGGGAGGGGGACAGCCCGCTCCCAACCCAATAAAAGCCGGCGAGAAAGAAACCCCCAACCGCGCACTGCCCACCCGACCGCCTTAGAGAAAAAGGCAAAGCCGGCCAGGTGAGCCCGCACAGTGGATAGGGCCACCCCCGCAGCCTTCGCAGCCAATATGTATTCCCCCATGAGGTGATCAGGCACCGGGCCCAGCCGCCAACCCCGAGTCGCCAAAAAGGCCACTACACATTCACATCCCTTGCAGTAGGACCTCCAGGTCGCCGACGACACGGAACTTCTCAGCAAGCTCAGGATACCCGGAGGCCAAGACGCCATAAACGCTCTGGGACCGACCTCCCCGCCAGGTCCGCCTCTGGAGCCAGTCGCCGAAACAGGTCCCACTTGAAACGAGAAAGAGCATCGGCGATCTGGTTAGCATAACCCGGAACATGCCGAGCCCTCACTACCACATTCAGCTTCAAGCAGGCAAAAACCACCTCCCTCATCAAAGCCGCCACCCGCGCGCAACGAGGTGCATAACGATTAATAATGTGAACTACCGCCTCGTTGTCGCACCACCACAACAATTGCCTATTACGAAGCCTATCCGGCCACAGCTCCAAAACCACCAAGATGGGGAACAGCTCCAAAAACGTAATACTGTCGGTTAATCCCGCCGCCCGCCAGGTGGATGGCCACGGCGCGGCACACCATGCTCCACCAAAATAAACCCCGAGCCCGAAACCGCCCGCCGCATCAGTATAAATCTGTAAATCAAAGGAAGACACCTCCGCTTCAAGGAGAACCGTAACGCCATTGAACTCTCTCAAAAACTGATCCCAAACCCCGAGGTCCGCCCTCATGCTTCGTGATATCCGGATGCGATGATGCGGACGCCGCACTCCCGAAGTAGCCGCCGACAAGCGTCGTAGAAACACCCGACCCATTGGAATAACCTTGCATGCAAAGTTAAGGGAGCCCAACAAAGCCTGCATCTCGCGCAACGTAACTTTCCTCGCCCCCAGCACGTTCGCTACTAACACCCTTAAACGCTCCACCTTGCTTGGAGGCAATCGCGCCACCATGTCAACTGAGTCCAAGTCCACTCCCAGAAACGTGAGGCGCACAGCAGGACCCTCAGTCTTGTCCGCCGCGACGGGCACCCCCCATTCACGCGCGAGCCGCAGGAACCCGTCGAGTAACGCCCGACATAGCCCGGACGACGCCGAACCCACAAATAAGAAATCGTCCAAATAGTGGACCACATTCCGAGAGACGACGGACACCTCCAGGACCCAGTGCATGAAAGAACTGAACATCTCAAAATAACGACAAGAGACGGAGCAGCCCATTGGCAAGCACTTGTCGAAGTAATAGCAGCCCTCAAACACAAAACCCAATAAATGGAAGGAAGCCGGATGTACCGGCAGCAGGCGAAAAGCAGACTCAATATCGACCTTCGCCAGCAGACACCCGCGCCCACACTCCCGTACCAGCCGCACAGCCTCGTCAAATGACGCATACCGCACCGCGCACAATTCCCGCGGAATGAGATCGTTCACCGAAGCCCCCACCGGGAAGGACAAGTTGTGAATGAGCCGGAATTTCCCGTGCTCCTTCTTAGGCACAATGCCCAAAGGAGAAACTACTAAATTCGGGTATGGCCGGTCCAGAAAGGGCCCGGCCACCCTGCCAAGGGCCAACTCAGCAGCCAATTTACCACGAACCACCTGAGCTAGACGCCTCACTGACGGAGCATTGCGGGCCATCGCCGGGCCCCCCTCCCCAACTACCGGTATGGGGAACCCGTACTGGAAACCCCCCTCCAAGACTCGCCGAGCCGTAACCCGTCTATAGCGCAGCAACCAAGGCCGGAGTGCCGAAAATTTTATGGGGGTAGGGGCCAACTCACTCGAACTAATACTATTGCTTTGTGGCTGTGGGGGCGGGCCCCTTCTTCCCGCAACGGAGAGCCGAGTGTCCTCCCCCACATAAGGAGCAACTGTGCCGGAACTTACAGTCCGGAAAGGGGCAAGACGACTTATTAAAGCGCCAGCAGACGTCCCCAACCCCCTCCCCAGCGCTTTTTGGGACCCCGGGAGCTGGGGCGCTCCGAAATGGCCGCCCCGTACTCGCCGACGCAGCGGCCCCCTTTTGCCCCCCCCGCACCTGCCCCTCCTCTGGCAGACATCTGCGTTAACCAGAGGCTGATGTCCTGTGTCCCCCAGGACAGAGCGCGATTCTCCTCCATTTTATCGCGGAACTTCTCATCATAGTTGAGCCATGCCCAACCATCATGAGTCTGAGCCGCTTCCAGAATCGAGTCGGCGTATGCAAGCAACATCCCGTAGTGCCCCGGGTAACGCTGTCCCCAGACACTAGCTAACCGAAGAAAAGCCCTCGTGCAATTGAGGACGTTCCGCGAAGCCTTCTTGACCCTGCCCGCCTTCTCATCCGCCTTCCGTTTCCGCCGGCTGTCCCCCGAACGCTTCCTCCCCTCAAGCAAATGAAAGATATCTATGTACTTCCGCTTCCATATCTTGCGCCTAAGCTTACGCGGCACCCCCTCCCATAATTCGGAAAATGATGCCAATGTAGCCCCCCCACCGCCCCCCCCCACTACCCCCCTGCCACCGACAGGTTGCCCGCCCCCTCCCCCAACTGACGAGGACGAAGACGATGAAGACGACGATGACGCTTGCGGGAGCTGCGGCTCTTCTTCCTCGCCTTGCCACCCGTCCCCGCAGCCGGACTAAACTCCGCGCCTTGCTCGGCCCGAGGCTCAGGTAACTCACCATCCGCCGAAGTCCGGGGCTCTGATGGGGTGGACGCAGCAGCTGGAAGCCCCTCCTGGAAGTCCTCGCGCTGCGCCATAGGTACCTCCGCCGCAGACCGACCTGTTCCGCTCAGCGTCGTCCTTCCCCCGTCTCCCACCGGAACCTGTGGAGACACCGAAAACAAGGAAGGGGAACCAGACAAGCCCCAGGGCAGCTGCCAAGGCCCTGTCCAATCAGCCCTGGAGGAACCCTGTCCCCCCCCCGCCAATAGTCCCAACTTGACATGCCCACCCCCCCTGGAACCATAGGCCAACCCCAAGGGCTTCCCCCAACCCATCCCTCCTGACCCTGCAACCCCGCTGGCAACGGTGTAGCCCCTCCCACCCCCGGGGATTCCACCACCGGAGGAGGAAGAGCCACAGTCCCCGCCGCCCCCCCGCCGGAGCCCGCACCCATAACCCCACCAGGCACTGATCCCCTCATATCCCCGGAAGCCATTTCCCGGCCCCTGCCAGCCCCACGCCCCCGCGGGCCCCCGCTGCTAGGGGCCTTGCGCCCAGCCCCAGCCCCAGCCCCAGCCTTCCCCCTGGCCTGCCCCCTTGAGCCCTTAGAAGACCGCCCCGTGGACTGCCCCCCATTCCTCATGCCCCCCCCTCTGCCCCTTGCCCCCCCCCTCCTCTGCTCCTTGCCCCTCTGCTCCTTGCCCCTCTGCCCCACCATGACACTATCCCTCCTCAAAATAAAACAATCCCCTGAGCACCGTATGGCCAGACAGAAGCCCTAGCCCAATAATGCCCCCCCTCCACCTGCAATAGGCCTCAGCCGGCCAATGTACGCTGCTCCTCACACTGCCTCAGCACAGCTCCGACGCTCCTCTCTGCACCCCGGGACAGCGCCGCGATCAACCGGTCACCCCCACCGGCAGGAAGCTCTCCCGCAGAGCCGAAGAAGACTCGGAGCTGCAGCCAGACGCCCGTCCTCTCTCCCCAGCTTCAACGGACTGGCGTCCGACCGCTCGCTCCTCCTGGTCCCGCGATCACCCCCCATTGGCTCCCGCGGCCACCTGGCAAGCGGGAGCCAATCAATTTAAATCAAACGCGCGCGGGCATGCGCCTCACCCCGCCGCGGGAGGAGTGCGCGCCGCCCCGCCCCCCGGTTATCATCGGCCGTCGGGCACGTGGGCCCGCGGCCTCCCATTTAAAGAGAGAAAGCCAACATAGATTTAGCCAAGGAAAGTCTAGTCTTATTAATCTGTTATATTTTTTATTTATTTATTATACATTTTTATACCACATTTTCCAGCACATCAAATGTGGTTTACAATGAAACAACATTTGAATTGTACAGTAAAGTAACATATTCATTTACAAAGAACGTGTTATAACTATTTACCTTAACATTGTTTTAACAGAAAACAGTCATAAACATGAACTATATACAAAATTTGGTTGCCAAAATAGGAAAGAATATTGGATTGGGTAGCTCGGCTAGGGTGGGATGAATTTTGGCAGTGAGATTAATTAGTGGAAGAGGTGGGGTTATTACTGTTAGGTTCATTTCCAAAGTGAAGGATAAACAGATGGGTTTTAAGTTTTTTACGGAATGTTGAGAGGTCATTTATTTCTCTTAGGTAGTCTGGGAGGGAGTTCCAGAGGTTAGGGGCTATGTGTGAGAATGCTTTATTGTTTGTTTGTTTTCTTGATTTCCTGAAATCTAATGGGGTTGTGAGTTTGTTTTTGTTGCAGTCTCGTTTTATGTGAGTGTGGGTTTCCTTGGTAATGAGGGTGGAAAGGTATGAAGGGGTGATCTCGTTGATTAGTTTAAAAGTTGTGACTAGTATTTTATAGTTTATGCAACTCTGTACAGGGAGACAGTGAAGATCGTGCAATATTGGGGTGATGTGTTATATTGGGTTGGAGTTTGTGACTATTCTAGCTGCAACGTGTGGAGCTACTTGGAGTTGTCTTATGGTGTATTTGGTAATGCCTTGTAGGATTGTGTTGGAGAAGTCAAAGTGGGGTGTAATGATTGTGTTGATGACAGATTTGAAGTCATGACTGTGGAGTAGTGGACGAAGTTGTTTCAGCATTTTGAGTTTGTAAAAGATCTTTTTTATTGTTTGTTTTATGTGTGAAGACATGTTTAGAGTGTGATCAAGGATTACATCAAGGTATTTTACCTTGTTTTTAACCAATATGTTTGCGTCCTGAAACTTGATGGATGTTGGCAGGGTGAAGTTCTGGTTTCTCGTTATATATAGTGCTTCAGCTTTACTGAAGTTGATCCTAAGGTTGTGAATTAGTAGCCATTCAGTTATTTCTGCAAAGCAATCTGTGATTTTTTTTTTAAATTGTAGGGTTAGAGGAGTTGAACAGGAGATATAACATTATATCATCAGTATATATGTGGTAGTTTACCTGTTATTTTTTGAAAATAGAGCAGATGGGTTGGAGATAAATATTAAAGAGGAGGGTTGAGAGGGTGGAACCTTGTGGTAGAACTTGTTCTTGGTTATAGGGATCAGAAAGATGTTGTTCTATTCTTACCTGTTGTGTTCTACCTGACAGATAAGAGGAGAACCAATTTAGAACTGTTATCTCTGATTCCTATTTGCTGTAATCTGAATATCATAATTTGGTGGTTTATACTATCAAAAGCTGCAGTGATATCTATAAATATGAGGAGAAAGACCTGTTTGGTGTCATCGATACCACATGTGAGTCAGTCAAACAGGACAGTGAAGAGCATCTCCACTCTGTGGTATGGGTGAAAACCATATTGGTGTTCGTCTATTGGGGCATAGGTTTTGATATGATCCTGAAGCTAAATCTGAACTATTTTCTCTACCAGTTTAGCCATGAATGGGAGACTGGAAATGGGTCTGTATGATGTTGGGGAATTTTTATCCAAGGATTGTTTCTTTCAGAATAGGTCAAATTAGTGCATGTTTAAGGGAGGGTGGTAAGTGGCCATGTTGCAGGGAGAGGTTGATATTGGGAAGGATAAAAGGAGAGAGTTCTAATTTTTTTGCTTTTATCCAGCTTATTGGACAAGGGTCAAAGTAGGAGGTGGTGAGGTTTAGCTTGGAAATGATATTTCCGAGTGCATCCTTTGATGTAGGGGAGAATATTATCCAGGTGGGGTGTTGTGGAGGGTGAGGTGTGTTTTGTGAAGGATGACGTGTGTTTAGGTTGATTAAGGATTAATCTTTATGTTTTAGTTTTTCCTTGTAGATGTTAGCTAGAGTTGGGGTGCTATGGGAGGCTCAGTTGTGACTTTGTTGGGTGTCTTATTGATTAGTGATTTTACTATTTCAAATATCTCCCTTGGGCAGTTTATGGATTTTGATAGAAGGAAGGTGTGAAGAAACAGGGAGACCGAGGTGAGCCGGTTGATATAGTGTACCTGGATTTTCAGAAAATTAAAAAGTCAAGGGATTGGAGGCAGTGTACTACTATGGATCAAGAAATGGTTAAAAGATAGAAAGCAGAGAGTAGGGCTATATGGCCAATTTTCTCCATGGAGAAAGGTGAATAGTGGAGTACCCCAGGGATCTGTGCTGGGCCTGCTGCATTTTAACATATTCATAAATGACCTAGAAATGGGAATAACAAGTGAGGTGATCAAATTTGAGATGACACAAAATTGTTCAAAGTTGTTAAAATGCAAGAGGATTGTGAAAATTTGCAAGAGGACCTTGACATTCAAATGACAGATGTAATTTAATGTGGACAAGTGCAAAGTTATACACCTAGGAAAGAACAACCAAAACTACCATTACACGATGCAAGATTCCACATTAGGAACCACCACCCAGGAAAAATATTTAGGCGTCATCATGGATAACACGTTGAAACCCTCTGCCCAGTGTACAGCAGTGGCCAAGAAAGCAAATAGAATGATAGGAATCATAAGGAAAGGAATGGAGAATAATACAAAGGATATTATAATGCCTCTGCATTGTTCCATAGTGCGACCGCACCTTGAATACTGTGTGCAATTCTGGTCACCATATCTTAAAAAGGATATAGCGGAATTAAAAAAGGTACAGGGAAGAGGCACCAGAATGGTAAAGGGGATAGAAGAATACCCCTATGAGGAAAGGCTTAAAAGGATAGGGCTTTTCAACTTGGAAAAGAGACGACTGAAGGGAGACAGGATAGAGGTCTATAAATTAATTAATGGAATGGAATGGGTAAATGTAGATCGGCTGTTTATGCCATCAAAAGTAGAAAGACTAGGGGACATGTGATGAAACTACAGTGTAACCCATTTAAGACTAATAAAAGAAAATATTTTTTCACTCAATGCGTAATCAAACTATGGAATTTGTTACCAGAGATGTAGTCAAATCTATTAGTGTAGCTTCAAAATAATATAACTAGCTCTACTCTTTTACCATTAACCAACTCTAGTATCCTATAACAAGAGTGTATTATTTATTGTATAGCGAACAGATCTCAGAATCGAATCGGCTATAGACTGCTTTCACTTTCGTAATGCAGCCAGGTGCCTTCAATACATCAATGATCTGTTAATTTTGCTATTAACTTTTAATTTATTTTTCTTCTTTAAATTAATTTTTCTTTTTATTTTCAATAAAATTATTTTCAATAAAATTGAACTGCAGTTGAAGCCTTGTATTTCTTCATTGTTTGGAACAACTTTAAATGATGTTGTAAATCAGCCTCAAGCGATCAAAAATCTCTCAAATCAATTAATGCTATAAGGTTGACATTGAATCTCTCTGGGCTCGTTGTAGGGCGATGAAAATACTTCCACTCTAACTATAGCGTTTCCATTGTCACCATGCTGCACTCAAAAGCCTCATAGTGAGGGATTGTCCAAAAGTATCCTATAGCTTGTAACTTTGTGTCATATGATGGACACTGTGCTGATCCAAAAGATTTTTCTTCAATGCTCTATATGTGCTTAAGCTTCATGGCTAAGTGTCTCACACTCAGTGTTCCAACATGAAAGCTGCTGCTGCAGTGTTTTAAACTGTTATAAATTACTCCATTCCATTTTAAACTGTTAGAAATTGCTCCATTCCCGACGCATTAATAGGCGCCACAGCGTTTCACTATTAGCGTTTCTTCAGGGGACTGCCTATAAAAAATGGAACATTTACCTTAAGTTATCCAATAACACTTGAATCTGAAAAGGTTGGTCTTTATGATTACAAAGAGATACTCACGGTCGCTTCCACACTGAGCCTTGCATTGAAAAAACGCCGCGCATGCGGGATGAAATTGCTACTCCTTTTTAAATGCCTGGGAGCAGTCACGTGAAGTAGACCTCTTTAGCATATCCCCCATTCAATGGCACTGTTTAGGCCTGTTGGATACAAAGTGCCCAATCTAAAAATCCATTCCTGTTCTCGTCTCAGCAATGTCTGTGCACGAGATTTACCTCCTGTTCCCTGAATAACATGATCAATGCAGAGACAGTGTAGTGTTGTAAATGAATGATTGTTCTCTATACAGTGTGATACTATGGGGGCTTGAACATATGCACAAGCCAATCGACTTTTGTGTTCTTTCATTCTAACTTGAAAAGCCCGAATAGTTTTACCTACATAGACCTGTGGACACGGACAGACAATGGCGTACACTACAAATGTAGAATTACAAGTGGTGTGATGTCACAATTTATAAGTTTTCTCGTTATGTACAAAATGATCCGTTTCTAAAGTAATCGAACAAATGGTACAGGACCCACATTTATAATGACCCCGAATATTTGGTTCGTTGGAAGATGTTGTTCTTAATACAGTAGGGCTGAGGATTTCTTTCAAATTTCTGTGTCGTTGCCACACGCATCGGATGTGATGATTTTCCAATCCTGGAGTGCTTCGCAAAACATTGCTATGTTTTTTTAAGATCCGCTGCACTCGATGACTAAATGGAGAATATTTAGTTATGAAATGTGAAGTATTTTCATATAGATCATCTCTTTTGTTTGATTGCAATAATAAATCTCTGTTAACATGTAATGCTCTTTATATGCGTTATTTATCACATGGTCGGGGTAACCTCTGGCTCTAAATTTTTGTTTCAATATAGTGGCTTGTATCTTATATTCTGCAACATCTGAACAGTTTCTCCTATAACGAAAGAATTGAGAGATTGGAAGGCTATTTTTCAGATTACTTGGATGGGCACTTTTATAATCCAATAAGCTATTCCGGTCAGTGGATTTTCTAAATACTGATGTTTGCCAAACTGAACTTGTCTTAGAAACCTTGACATCCAAATATGTAATCGTATCTGCGGCGTGTGCATAGGTGAATTGAATATTCTCATCGCGAGTATTTAGCCAATGAACAAAGTATTGAAGCTCTTGATCATTCCCTTCCCATAGCATAAAAACGTTATCAATATACCGCACCCACAGTTTTATGTTGGTGGAATATTCTATAGGGGGAATCCATGTCTGTTCAAATTTTGCCATATACAGATTGGTGATCGACGGAGCGCATGTCGCACCCATGGCAACTCCCGCAGTTTGTAAATAAAGTGTCTGTTCAAACAGAAAATAATTGCGGAAGAGTATCAGGCGCAACAAATCCAATATGAATTGCAATTGTGCTTCCGATAGATCTCCCCTATCTTTTAATGCTTCATTTACTATATCAAACGCTGCTTGTTGTGGTATGCTCGTATATAAAGCAGTTACGTCTAAAGTGACCAGTTATTTACAAACTGCGGGAGTTGCCATGGGCGCGACATGCGCTCCGTCGATCGCCAATCTGTATATGGCAAAATTTGAACAGACATGGATTCCCCCTATAGAATATTCCACCAACATAAAACTGTGGGTGCGGTATATTGATAACGTTTTTATGCTATGGGAAGGGAATGATCAAGAGCTTCAATACTTTGTTCATTGGCTAAATACTCGCGATGAGAATATTCAATTCACCTATGCACACGCCGCAGATACGATTACATATTTGGATGTCAAGGTTTCTAAGACAAGTTCAGTTTGGCAAACATCAGTATTTAGAAAATCCACTGACCGGAATAGCTTATTGGATT
This sequence comes from Ichthyophis bannanicus, assembly GCA_033557465.1. Lineage (NCBI taxonomy): Eukaryota > Metazoa > Chordata > Amphibia > Gymnophiona > Ichthyophiidae > Ichthyophis > Ichthyophis bannanicus. The sequence continues at coordinate 1,593,366,956 of CM066032.1, forward strand.
ATAACAACATGTGCCCATCACCAAGTAATCTGAAAAATAGCCTTCCAATCCTCTCAGTTCTTTCGTTATAGGAGAAACTGTTCAGATGTTGCAGAATATAAGATACAAGCCACTATATTGAAACAAAAATTTAGAGCTAGAGGTTACCCCCGACCATGTGATAAATAACGCATATAGAAGAGCATTTACATGTTAACACAGAGATTTTATTATTGCAATCAAACAAAAGAGATGATCTATATGAAAATACATCACATTTCATAACTAAATATTCTCCATTTAGTCATCGGAGTGCAGCGGATCTTAAAAAAACATAGCAATGTTTTGCGAAGCACTCCAGGATTGGAAAATCATCACATCCGATGCGTGTGGCAACGACACAGAAATTTGAAAGAAATCCTCACCCCTACTGTATTAAGAACAACATCTTCCAAACGAACCAAATGTTCGGGGTCATTATAAATGTGGGTCCTGTACCATTTGTTCGATTACTTTAGAAACGGATCATTTTGTACATAACGGGAAAACTTATAAATTGAGACATCACACCACTTGTAATTCTACATTTGTAGTGTACGCCATTGTCCTGTCCGTGTCCACAGGTCTATGTAGGTAAAACTATTCGGGCTTTTCAAGTTAGAATGAAAGAACACAAAAGTCGATTGGCTTGTGCATATGTTCAAGCCCCCATAGTATCACACTGTATAGAGAGAACAATCATTCATTTACAACACTACACTGTCTCTGCATTGATCATGTTATTCAGGGAACAGGAGGTAAAATCACGTGCACAGACATTGCTGAGACGAGAACAGGAATGGATTTTTAGATTGGGCACTTTGTATCCTACAGGCCTTTTCAGTGCCATTGAATGGTGGATATGCTAATGAGGTTTACTTCTCGTGATTGCTCCCAGGCATTTAAATTGGATTAGGAAATTAATCCCGCATGCGCGGCGTTTTTTCAATGAAAGGCTCAGTGTGGGAGCGACCGAGAGTATCTCTTTGTAATAATAAAGACCAACCTTTTAAGATTAAAGTGTTATTGGATAACTTAAGGTAAATGTTCCATTTTTTATAGGCAGTCCCCTGAAGAAACGCTAATAGTGAAATGCTGTGGCGCCTATTAATGCGTCGGGAATGGAGCAATTTCTAACAGTTTAAAATGGAATGGAGTAATTTATAACAGTTTAAAACACTGCAGCAGCAGCTTTCATGTTGGAACACTGAGTGTGAGACACTTAGCCATGAAGCTTAAGCAGATGTAGAGCATTGAAGAAAAATCTTTTGGATCAGCACAGTGTCCATCATATGACACAAAGTTACAAGCTATAGAATACTTTTGGACAATCCCTCACTATGAGGCTTTTGAGTGCAGCATGGTGACAATGGAAACGCTATAGTTAGAGTGGAAGTATTTTTCATCGCCCTACAACGAGCCCAGAGAGATTCAATGTCAACCTTATAGCATTAATTGATTTGAGAGATTTTCGATCGCTTGAGGCTGATTTACAACATCATTTAAAGTTGTTCCAAACAATGAAGAAATACAAGGCTTCAACTGCAGTTCAATTTTATTGAAAATAATTTTATTGAAAATAAAAAGAAAAATTAATTTAAAGAAGAAAAATAAATTAAAAGTTAATAGCAAAATTAACCGATCATTGATGTATTGAAGGCACCTGGCCTGCATTACGAAAGTGAAAGCAGTCTATAGCCGATTCGATTCTGAGATCTGTTCGCTATACAAGAAATAATACACTCTTGTTATAGGATACTAGAGTTGGTTAATGGTAAAAGAGTAGAGCTAGTTATATTATTTGAAGCTACATAGCATCTAGTTCTGATAAGTGACAACCCAATATTTGAAATCTATTAGTGTAGCTGGGTTTAAAAAAGGTTTGGACAAGTTCCTGGAGGAAAGGTCCATAAATTATTAAAGAGGACCAGGGAAATCCATTCCTTGCCCTGGACAAGCATTGTGGAACCTGAGTGCCTTAATGGGAACCTGCCAGGTACTTGTGACCTGGATTGGCCACTGATGGAAACCTGGGCTTGATGGACCTTGGTCTAATCCAGTATGGCATTCCGATGTTGTTATGTTATGTTCTTATGACTTGAAAGGCTGTCAACAGTTTCTATATTTCCATGTTTCTATCCGACCATGGGTATTCAATGCACGCAAATATATCTCATACATATTAATTACAGGCCTGATATTGTTTCTGGGCAGGCTATGCACCACATTGACGCATAGCTCTGCCTACCGGCCCTTAAATCCGGATATTCAAAACTGGGGTCATATGTTGCCCCAGCATTGAATTCCGGGTATCGCTGCACAAACCGGAAGCCACCGAAGCTAACCTGGCAGCAGCGATATTGCATGCTGCCCGTTTAATACCTGTGCCATAAAGATAGACAAAGGTTTTCCTTGCCTATCTTTTTGACACATAGCATTAACCGGGCAGCAATGCAATATTGCTGCTGCCCGGTTATCTTGCACCCGCTGTCTCCGCTCTGCCTCAGAATGCCCCCGACATGCCCCAATGCTAGCTGGATAGCATCGGGGCCTTAGGGGACACAGATGGGGATATTCAACAGCATTACCCATCTATGTGTCATTGAATATCTCCATCTAAGGCATTTGCATGGTTTACTGGGCTGTAAACCGTGTAAATGTCCTTCAAATATTGGGCCCTACATGTCTTCTAAATACCAGACTAGTTAGGCGACCCTCCAGAGTGCAGCTGAGAATCCCTGTTTTTATTGTATGGAAGATCCTTAAAGCTTTTTCTTGCAGAGTCTTTAAGCCTACCAGTCAAAGTTCCCAAGTGCACTTACAGAATGCCAGGTCAAGCTAGCCATATTTTTGTATGTGCTCTAACTGTTTAGCGGTTTGGATAAAATTAGAATTGGTTTTGAATGTTTCGCTTTTTCAGGTTTTTTCTTTGCAGAGTCCCCTCTAGGTCCCATACTTTTGCAATAGTGTTCTAGCATGTTTAGGTTAGTCTGTAAAACCTTTGTGGAAGGGAATAAAATGACCAGATGGCCAACATGCTCTAGATTTTTATTCTCTGAATTATTTAGTTTTAGTCCACGAGCTGAGGTAGGGACATCACTGATACACATATGGAGCATGGTAGGACTGGCACTGCACTCTCCGTCTTGCTCTTGCCTGAAGCTATCTGTCGGTATGTTTATCTTTACCTAACAGCTGTTGAATGATTGCACAGTTTTAATTATCAGGAGTGGGTTTTTTTTCTGATTTCACATTATAGCAGATTGAGGTTCAGGCTAAGGTGCCAAACAGAATCAAATACAATTTTAAAAACCAATGAACGTGAAAAAAGTTTCCAGAGGGATTGTTTTAACTTATTTGTTTTATCAGTGTCTGTAAGGTAAATGATGTGGTCAGTGGCTTAGGGAAGAATCTTGTATGTTTGAATTGTGTAAGGAGTTCTGCTCTTCGTTAAAACTGATAGTACCAGTTTTGCTGAGGATTACAAAACAGTTTAATTATATTCAGTGCAGTTTTCCTAGGAAAAAAGGTGCCGGTTTTTATAAAGGACTTCTTCATTAGTATGTTGAGGGATCATGGGTCAATTTTAGCGAGGCAATGAAAAAAGGCCAGTTACTCCATACTAGCATGTACCCTCTCAAAAAAGCCCAGCTAATATTGCTGTTTGGACACAGATGCCTCTATGACTATTTGAGTTTACACTATCACACGTGTTTATATATTGGTGTAAAATCAATCCTTCTAATTATGGGTCTACATTCTTCTTCCCTGAGTTGAAGAGGTCAGGATAACAGCCATTAAAAGCATATGGTGAACTAAAAGAGGGGTAATGTTCCTCCAAATGAGTTTTGTTGGTTTGTGCATACCATGGCAGTAATGACCTCACCTCCGAAGCCAGGGTATGTGGAATATGATCTCAGTCTCTCAAACATACTGCTAACGCTTGGCGTACTACCTTGCATTGTTACCTTAAAAGGGCTTCTTTTTGTGCATTCATAAGATGTCACATGTATAGGCAGTTTATCAAAGTGTCGGCTTGGAAATCTCCCTCTTAATCAAGCCCAACAGTGATGGGAAATCTCTCTGTAATCCATTCTGCCACATTACCTTAGTCTCATCACTTTCATTCTTGATACTTTGAGGATCTTTTGCCTGTCAACACAATTCAGCGTAATCACTTGAAACCGGCACCTCTATAATAAGAGATGTTCTGGTGTTTTTCTCTTTTACCACTGTGTGTGCTTGCTTTGCATCAAACTGATTATTGGTCGGGAGTATCTCAGGTGATCACAATCTCTCATTCTCTGTAATTCTGTTAGAGTTATGATCCCAGGGCTTTCATGGGACAATGATATTGTAGGGCCTGATATCTGCAGTGGTGGCTAGTCAGTCTAAAGTGGCCTAGCTGCTTCTGCTGTACCTAAGAACTGGATATTCAATGCGGGGGCCATATCTGGCAACCAGCATCAAATATCCAGGTCAGCCGTATAGTGCTGAAGTTAACCGGGTAGTGGTGATATTCCGCCGCTGCCCAGTTAGCTTCCATGTGAAGGTTGGGACAAGCCCTTTTACTGTGCCTAATCATTTATCACCAAGGGGACAACCGGGCAGCGGCTGAAATCACTACTGCCTGATTACTATTCGTACTATAATCATTTTGTATAGTGCTACAAGGTGTATTCAGCACTGTACATATAGATGTAAGACACAGTCCCTGCTCATCACAGTGTTTACAATTCTAACCAAGATGAAACAACATCACAAAACTGGGGACTAGGGTATGGCAGGATCGGTACACATAAGTAGGTGGATAAGAGTAGGCCGTACTGAGCTGTGAAATCGGCAGCCCTGTGCAACTTGAACATTGGGGCGTGCGCCCCCTCTCCCCCACACCTCCATCTAGCCACTTTCTTCTGGATGGCCGGCGGAGAGAAGGAGGCGCACTAAGAAGATCTGGTCCCTTCCCTGCTGTCTGTCAATGAAGGTATGATTGAAAGCCCCCCACTTTGTGTGTAGTAGGTTGTATAGACCAATGTCAGTTAGTCTTTTTCAGAAGAGGATGTTGTGGGACACTGTGTTCAAAATGCAGAGGAGATGTCAATGGAACAACACTAACAGGAAACTGGTCTTAAGAAATGTTGTTAATTCCATCTGAGTAGGGTGTCAAATAAATAGATGAGTAGAGTCTCCACACTGTGGGTTAGGGTGAAAGCTGTGTTGGGAGTGAGGGTCTAGTGGGGCATATGTTGTCCAGGTGGTCCTGGAACTGTCCCTCTGCACAGTTTGGTATCGAATTTTGGGTTAGAACAGGAAGGCTTGAGATCAGTCTGTAGGCTGAAGGATCTGTGGGGTCTGGTGAAGGTGGTTTTCGGGATTGGGTTTGGATAGTTGCTTCTTTGAGGGCAGTGGGGGCCATGTTTCCTCGGCCTATTATCCTGTGGATAATCTTTTGACCAGCTCTTCCTTTGTTAATTTTTATCCAAGCCACTGGGCAGGATCTGATGGAGCTGTGCTGGAAATTTAGCTCAGTGATTATGGCGTTGTAACCTGCTCGGGTTGTGGGGATGTAGAATTCACTCCATGTCCCTGGTGGGGTAGTTCCTGTGCTCAGTGTAGGCGTGGGGTATTGGTGGGGTTCTTGGGCTCTCAAGGAAGAGTTATTTTTGGTGAGGAGGTAATCCGCAAATGCTTGAGGGTGAATCTTGTCTGCCATCCTTTTGTGTTGTATTCTTTTTGCGAGGGACCTGACTAAGCGCAAAGAGATCTCTTTGGCTTGTTGCTAAGCCCTTTTAAGATGAGATTGGTATGATATATGCTCCTTTTGGCTATTAATAAGCACATGTTGTAATTGTGTTGCATTAAAATCAGGTATTATTTTTAACGTGTTTTTCCAGAGCAGTCACGCCTCCATTGCCACTCCTTCTGGCGTAGTTTTCTTTTTAGACTCTCTTACAGCTTCAGAGTACCATAGGGCCAGATTTATTCTGGTATTCTTGTGATTTCCATTTGTCTCTCAGCTGTGGGTGCTCTAGCTGCTGTGCTTGATGGTGGTGTTCCATGTGTTGATCAGTCTCCGTCGAGATTTTTGCAGTCCTGGGGGAGGTTCTGTAGGGACCCTCGTTGAGAAATTTGTCCCTCTATTGAAACCTATAAATCTTCTTCTTGGGCTGGGATTCTTCTGAGGTTCATGTGTAGTTGGGAGCTGAATCTTAAAATGTATGGCGTGGTGGTCTGACCAGGGGAATTGGCGTGACTAGCGGAGTGGTTCTGTTATCCTTGTTTCTAGGAGGCTTTTTAGCAACAAATACAAGGTCTGGGGTGGATTCTGAGCAGTGTGTAGGTTGTGTTTATTATTTGGTGTAATTTGAAGAGATTTCATAGCTTGAATGGAAAGTTGTTTTCCCTCCTTTTTGGATGCTGAGGTAAGGTTTAGATCCCCTATTAAGATCAGAGTGTTGTGAGGAGAACTGGCCCTGCACATATTGCTTCTAGATGTATGGATGTATCTTCCAGTTACCCGTGCCTAGGGGATCTGTATGTTAGACAGATAGCTATCTGTTTGTTGGTCAATAGTGATTATATCACAGCTCTTGGAGCTTGAGGATCTGGCGGTCTTAAACTTGAAGTCAGATTCGGGCTAGGATTTAGTAACTCCTCCCTGCCTATTTTGTGGGTATGAGGCCCGTTATATGATGTGGGGTGGTGTGATGGAGTTATTTGAATTTAGAATAACTTGGTCCTGAGCTCCTTAAGAGCCACAACTGTGATGCATAGGGTGATGTCGGATGTGTGTGGAGTTTTGTGCATGTAGTCAATAATTATGTTTAACTTATTATGAATGGAGCAAGCATTAATCAGACCTATGTTGACCAGTGAAGCTAGACAAGTAAATTGGAGTATAATGGGTATAGCATGAGGGCAGTTGTGTTTGAATTCTTTATTAGTCCTTGAAGCCCTTCTGAATGATAGCCTATAAGATGGATTACCAGCTTGGTGGGTAGAATAGTATGTATCCGTGGATGTGCCTGCGATGCTGATATGGATGTAGTGGTTGATATCAGTAGCATTAGCAGGTTCTGTATAGTAATCGACCAATGATGATGACGAAACAGAATCTATATTTGGTTGATTTTGGGAAGGCTCCTTGTGCATCTGTTTGCTTGTAGCTTGATGACGAATTGGTGCATTGTCGGGTGTAAAGGATGCAGCAGGGGACATTTTTACTGGTTTGATGTGTGGTGTCTTCATTCATTCACACCTCTAACTCTAAAGGTTGTTAGTTTCTGTTTTCAGCGGAAGATTCGTGGGGATGGTCTAAAGGGCAGTGGGTGAACGAAAGGCCCCTTGTGGATCCTATGGGTCTGAATTTTTTTTTCTTTTTAATGTGGAGGAGGATGCAGCTGACCAAGGAATATTAATTGGTCCTGTGCTCAGGATATTGTAAATGTCCATTTGTGTAATCGTCTTCAGTGGGCTGTGAAAGAGGCTAGTGTGTGTGATTGTAGGTGGAGCTGGTCTTTGGGTAGTGGTTAGAAAATTGACGGTTTGATTGGGTTGCATCTGGCTTTTCATTGCTGGATTTATAAATTAAGTGATATGGACACGGGACAAGTCTTTGTTTTCTCTACCTTTCTTTCACTGTGCCCCGCCTAAGGGTCATGCAAAAGGGCCCTTTGGTTAGGGCCCTTAGTCATGGTCTGCCTGGGCCCGACTCTCTGATTTGGAATGTTTCCCCTGCAGGCGTGGTGATTGGTGTTGCAGGCGAAGCAGGGAGGCGCGTGGAGGAGCTTACCTTTCCACTCCCTGCACTGGATGTACGAATCGTCGGGTGCTGCTGCTGCGGTTGGTTAGGGAGAAAGAGAGCTCGTCTTCAGGCTGGCTCTGATTTTGAATGTTCCCTCAGCCGCGGTGATTGGTGGTGTTGCTCAAGTGGGGAGCGGGAAGGAGCTTACTCTTCCCGCTCACTGCAGTGAATGTCTGATCACTGGGGCTGCTGTGTTGTGGTGGAGGGAGTGTTGTTTCCTTACCATTCCCTCTAGAGTATATCTTAGTCCCCAGTTCTTGTATTGTCCTATCTTGGACCCTTGCATTGTCCTGTCTTGACTTGACTATAAGCTCTTAGGAGCAG